>JAQJVK010000008.1:24337596-24910096 GCA_035578135.1 Flexamia atlantica
AAATTACCGGTAATGATTGTTTTAAGTAAAAAAAAATAGAAATTATTCTTATAATTTCTATTTAATAAACTTTTCGTGAATTTCTATGGTTTTAATCCTCTATTCCTTCAAAATCATATAAGGTCTCAAATTCCATTGCGAAATTTTCATTGGTTTCTTATATGTCTACTAAAAAATTTAAGTCAGCTTACAATCTGCTTAACTGTGTTGAACCGGTTTTGATTTATTATCAAGTAAACCCTTCATTACCAACTGCAAAACCGAAATTATTTCGTATGATCTTAAGAGTTCATAAAATAGTATCGTCCATTAAATAGACCTCATATTGAACCTGAGGCACCCTTTATCTATTGTGCTCATAACTGGAAACATCAAAGCTTTGTCCACAGTGTTGGTTGGTAAGGATCAAAGGGCTAAGCCATGTGTTTAACAGATTACTGAAACAAACATTAATCGAAATTTTTTTACGCTGTTTCGTTTTGTTAACTTTTATTTTTCTAATACCGGCCTTAATGTAGATTAAATCATTTAAGTTTCATTAATACAAATTTAAACGCGTTACTGCACCATTTTCGCCAAGACTAAAATTAAATCTAACATTTAATTGAGCAATGAATCTTTTCGTTAAATATAATTAGCAGAGTTGAAAAACTTGTTACCAGTTTTACGGTTTAACTCATCATTTCATATCAGTTAGCTGATTAGTTAATGCAATTAATTTAAGTGTTATAAATGGGAAACATTACTTTTATGCTCACTAAATCAAGTGTGATTCTAATTATCTTACCATTACACGTGATGGTCAGAGACTAATGTGATTTTAAACCCACTTACAATTTTTATTTTGACTCATAACAGCTTAATCTAAAAACCATCAACATTAAATATAACTGGTTTGAGTACTTGACCAAACACAAACCAAGGCTGCTACAAGAGTCAGTAATATAAAAAAAAAAACAAGTTAGGAACGATTTCAAGTTCCAGCAAAAAAAACCACCAGGAGTAAGAGATTTTATTAATGATATTTCCCTGATGACTTTATGGCGTCCCAAACTTTTACGGTGAACATTGTCGGGTTCTCGGTCGTTCGCAAGGACAGCTCTAAGCTGAAGCGACAGGCCTTGCCACTTGCAACGTCAATAATTGATTCCCCGGATGCCGCAGTGCTGTTGAAACGTGACGGTTACTGTCCCTTGTACCTGTTGAAGCTTGTTGAGTATTGATTTCCTCATGGTATAGTAAAAAAAAACCTTCCTGAGTTCCTTGAATCAATAAACAACACTAATTCTGCTGTTTTATTAGCTAGTTGGGTATTTTATAAATTGATTTGATCATATTAAATTCATTAAAATTGTGGAAGCTATGGTTAGTTGTTATGCAGCTCTTTGATCACTAGGTCTTGCTCTTAATCTACTTTATGATCCAAACTTCTAACGGGAACCAAGTAATATTTATTTATTATTCTGTGTATATTTTTATCACGTATGAATTTCACTAGAATTGTTCGTAAATTGAAATATGCATGAAATAAATATTAATTATTTATGTTATGTTACTTAAGCATGCTTATCATTGCCGACAAATGAGGTCATTCAGCTATTCATCAAGTTTTGTCCTCTAGTAGGAGGAATGAATGGACAAGTCGACAGAATGCCCTATAGAAAGTCGGCCGAGCTTCATTCATCATATTATTATCTGGCTTAGAAGTTCCTTTCATTTATAAAACCAGTCGAAAAGCTTTTCAACATATTTACCAACCTAAATCATTATCGAGGATTGTTAGTAAAATATAAGTAGTCAAAAAATGTATTCACAATAATAAGAAAATATTTAAATAAATATATCTTTTTTAATTTGTGCACTTTTAAGTTAATTTTAACCCATTTAAAATAAAACGACACAAATGTATAAATATATTTAAGAGAATTTAATTAAATCCCAAAAGTAAAACAAATCATAAATTTATTTGGCAATCTGGCAAAAAAATCGTTATTTAAATAGTAAAAAAACATAAACAGTGTTTTTTTCTAGTTATTTTATTTGGTGGATCAGTAAAAATAAGTAAAACAACTCATTTTGGATAGGTGTAATTTCTACGTCCAGCCGATGGGACGGGTCGGAGGAGCATGACTTGACGCTCTGGAAAGTCGCAGCAACACATGTGACTACTGTACCCTTCAGTTTCCCCTTGCTCGTTGTACATGTTTCAATTTGAAATTGTGATTACATTTTTGACTACATAAAGCTAAAAACTGATTCTCAATCAAACGTTTAAATAATTTCTTAACCTATTTGGAAAGATAATCTTTTAATTGATGTTTCCGACAAATATTCGCTCAAGAATATTAACCATGTATATATGAAATACAGAAATATACTTGGTAAGTTATTTAATTTTTAATTCACTTGATATGCATAAGGCATCTAATCATATATGGATTAATTGATGGCTTACACCCAATCTAAAACACATAAATAACAGGTACAATGCACCTGTCTAGTATTTCAATCTAGTAATTCATTGAAATATTTTTTCACGTTTTAAAGCAGGTAGGAATAGTAGTTTTAGGAACAGAAATGCATTGTGTTCTACAGTCACTTGCATAAAGTAATATGTTAACAATTTGTAAAAAAAGAATATATTCATATTATTCCTTTTCTTGTCATTTGATTTGAAATGAACTTGGTTATATTTTGATGTAGCTAACCTTTGGCAGCCTTGTGTAATAATATTTTAGGATGGATGACTCAAAACTTGCTATGCCTAAGAAGCACCTATATTCATCCATATAACAGATTTCAGTACCATTGTATTTTTTAAATATATATATGCTACTGAAAATGTTCTCAAAACTATAATATAAGTATATGGGACAGTAGTCATGGCTTTGTATCGTTTGTATTTTTCTTTGTAATGTGTTACTTACGGATTTACTAACGTATTCATTCATTGATGCTCTCTGATTTGGTAATATTTTTAAGTTGAGGATAGGGAGATCTTAATTTTTATTATTCCTGAATTGAACACAGTGTTAAAAATGATTGAAAACTTGACTCTTTGTTAACATTTTTTTTTCTGATATTTACAGTTTGAAAAAACTATACGGTTACAAGTTCACGGTTCACGGTTTTAAGTTTTGGTGTAAAACTGAATAAGGACATTTTGAAGTTTTAGAATAAACTTTCCTGAAACAATCGGGTAGTATGCTGTTGCGGTTAAAATTAATAGAAAACTCAACTTCACACTATTTTGAAAGTTATATTGTCTATTTAGAATAATAAAAAGTAATCAAAAAGCATATGTTTGAACTAAATGTGTAACCTCGAAACTTCTATTGATCCTAACTTTATATTTTTATGAGAGTCAACGCGTTGTTATCTCAGCAACAGTGGAGTTCACACACTTGGACACGCCTCGTCAACAAAGTTCGCCCAGCTGCTCGACAGTAGATCGACTAATGACTACAGTGTTCGTTAGGATGCGTTCAAGTAGAACCGTGTCCATCACTTCAGCACGTTCTCGCCGAGCGCCTCTCGCTTAAACTTAATTAAGTTTAAATATGAAATCTTATCTCCTAATTAATACTCAGCAGCCAAATTAGGGCTTGTGGGTGTTCAAAGTAAAGGTCCAGCTCAAGGTTCTCACTGCTGACCAAAAAAGGTTTTAAGGAAAACTGCGTTTAGCGAGAACGCAATTTGTCAAAAATATAAATTGATTTATAAAAATGTAATTTATTTTACAGAACTAAATTAAGAGTCTTTATAACGTGATAAATTATAAGTAAAACATGACATATAGTAAAAGATACACTAGAACACATTCTATATCTAAATAACTATTATACAAAATAGTTTCATTAGTAATAGTCCAAAATAGTCCATTCTTAGTTTCATCAGTGAACATTCCTAAAAATACCAGCTTACCTTTATGAAAAAATATTAATTCAAATGGTTTTGTATAGTATTCATATGGCAAGCAAATTAGAGTTAATAAAGAGCAAAGGAAAAGTAAAGATAATGATGATTGATTTAAAAAAATCTTCAGCTTAGAGAAACCTGTCACTACTAGATGGAAGTGACTTACAAAATTTATTAGATGGTATTAACATATTTTATGTAAAACATGAACGTTCCAATAAAAAACGTCATAGCGTATTTGTTACGTCTATATTTTACATGCGGAAGTATCCGAATATTTACATAAATATTTAAATATCATTTTATCTCATTTATTTAAGTCCCGAAAATATTAGTTTACTGGTGATGCAAGGGACTGCTGCAGCTTGTCAGCCAATGAAAACAATGACTTCTTTGTTTTGTTAATTCATATCAGTGGAGTGAATCGTATTGTTGTCGGTCAGCTTTTCATCATTTCCAGTCTACGTCCAGCGGAATTGAATAATATAATTTGAATGAATGAGTCTAACTTGCCTGAAAAGTCCGTTGAATCTCGCTTGCATGAATTAATTTATTATTTTACGTCTCTCTGTTACGCATTTTTATTTAAAAGCGGAGCAACGCACGGTTGAATGTGTAAAATAACCGTTACCAAGAATGTTTGTTAAATATTGAGGTGTTTTTTGTACTACTCTGATTTACTTTTGACATTTTTTCCTTGAAAATCGAACGGTTTTATCCAACATTCATAAAGTTTTAGGCGAATTTATAGTCAGAAACAAAGCGTTCAGCATGTACTATAGAAACGAAGCGTTATATAATTATTTGAAGATTACCTACGAATAAGTACCGTATTGTAAATATCATTCCTTTATTGAAGTACTAGCAGTTGCCCGTGACTTCGCTCACGACAAAAACTATAAAACCTGCTGTCTAAATGAAGATGGTGTCACATACTGAGATTATGATTAAACAGATAAGGTACAAAAACTGATTCGCATTCTCTGACCTTCAAAACACAAAAATGACCAATAATTTCATAATTCTAAGCAATGTTCAGACAAAACTCTGATTTTATTTATATAGATATCAAAAAAGATTGAGGAATAAGTTTTAATAGTAGGTCTAGATTTTCGCCAATAGTTTTCTTTTTAAAACAGTAAGGAACTCCTAAAATTAACAAAAAGGAACAAAAAATGTTTTTTTTTCTGAATGTTATTTTACACATTCAACCGTGCGTTGCTCCGCTTTTAAATAAAAATGCGTAACAGAGAGACGTAAAATAATAAATTAATTCATGCAAGCGAGATTCAACGGACTTTTCAGGCAAGTTAGACTCATTCATTCAAATTATATTATTCAATTCCGCTGGACGTAGACTGGAAATGATGAAAAGCTGACCGACAACAATACGATTCACTCCACTGATATGAATTAACAAAACAAAGAAGTCATTGTTTTCATTGGCTGACAAGCTGCAGCAGTCCCTTGCATCACCAGTAAACTAATATTTTCGGGACTTAAATAAATGAGATAAAATGATATTTAAATATTTATGTAAATATTCGGATACTTCCGCATGTAAAATATAGACGTAACAAATACGCTATGACGTTTTTTATTGGAACGTTCATGTTTTACATAAAATATGTTAATACCATCTAATAAATTTTGTAAGTCACTTCCATCTAGTAGTGACAGGTTTCTCTAAGCTGAAGATTTTTTTAAATCAATCATCATTATCTTTACTTTTCCTTTGCTCTTTATTAACTCTAATTTGCTTGCCATATGAATACTATACAAAACCATTTGAATTAATATTTTTTCATAAAGGTAAGCTGGTATTTTTAGGAATGTTCACTGATGAAACTAAGAATGGACTATTTTGGACTATTACTAATGAAACTATTTTGTATAATAGTTATTTAGATATAGAATGTGTTCTAGTGTATCTTTTACTATATGTCATGTTTTACTTATAATTTATCACGTTATAAAGACTCTTAATTTAGTTCTGTAAAATAAATTACATTTTTATAAATCAATTTATATTTTTGACAAATTGCGTTCTCGCTAAACGCAGTTTTCCTTAAAACCTTTTTTGGTCAGCAGTGAGAACCTTGAGCTGGACCTTTACTTTGAACACCCACAAGCCCTAATTTGGCTGCTGAGTATTAATTAGGAGATAAGATTTCATATTTAAACTTAATTAAGTTTAAGCGAGAGGCGCTCGGCGAGAACGTGCTGAAGTGATGGACACGGTTCTACTTGAACGCATCCTAACGAACACTGTAGTCATTAGTCGATCTACTGTCGAGCAGCTGGGCGAACTTTGTTGACGAGGCGTGTCCAAGTGTGTGAACTCCACTGTTGCTGAGATAACAACGCGTTGACTCTCATAAAAATATAAAGTTAGGATCAATAGAAGTTTCGAGGTTACACATTTAGTTCAAACATATGCTTTTTGATTACTTTTTATTATTCTAAATAGACAATATAACTTTCAAAATAGTGTGAAGTTGAGTTTTCTATTAATTTTAACCGCAACAGCATACTACCCGATTGTTTCAGGAAAGTTTATTCTAAAACTTCAAAATGTCCTTATTCAGTTTTACACCAAAACTTAAAACCGTGAACCGTGAACTTGTAACCGTATAGTTTTTTCAAACTGTAAATATCAGAAAAAAAAATGTTAACAAAGAGTCAAGTTTTCAATCATTTTTAACACTGTGTTCAATTCAGGAATAATAAAAATTAAGATCTCCCTATCCTCAACTTAAAAATATTACCAAATCAGAGAGCATCAATGAATGAATACGTTAGTAAATCCGTAAGTAACACATTACAAAGAAAAATACAAACGATACAAAGCCATGACTACTGTCCCATATACTTATATTATAGTTTTGAGAACATTTTCAGTAGCATATATATATTTAAAAAATACAATGGTACTGAAATCTGTTATATGGATGAATATAGGTGCTTCTTAGGCATAGCAAGTTTTGAGTCATCCATCCTAAAATATTATTACACAAGGCTGCCAAAGGTTAGCTACATCAAAATATAACCAAGTTCATTTCAAATCAAATGACAAGAAAAGGAATAATATGAATATATTCTTTTTTTACAAATTGTTAACATATTACTTTATGCAAGTGACTGTAGAACACAATGCATTTCTGTTCCTAAAACTACTATTCCTACCTGCTTTAAAACGTGAAAAAATATTTCAATGAATTACTAGATTGAAATACTAGACAGGTGCATTGTACCTGTTATTTATGTGTTTTAGATTGGGTGTAAGCCATCAATTAATCCATATATGATTAGATGCCTTATGCATATCAAGTGAATTAAAAATTAAATAACTTACCAAGTATATTTCTGTATTTCATATATACATGGTTAATATTCTTGAGCGAATATTTGTCGGAAACATCAATTAAAAGATTATCTTTCCAAATAGGTTAAGAAATTATTTAAACGTTTGATTGAGAATCAGTTTTTAGCTTTATGTAGTCAAAAATGTAATCACAATTTCAAATTGAAACATGTACAACGAGCAAGGGGAAACTGAAGGGTACAGTAGTCACATGTGTTGCTGCGACTTTCCAGAGCGTCAAGTCATGCTCCTCCGACCCGTCCCATCGGCTGGACGTAGAAATTACACCTATCCAAAATGAGTTGTTTTACTTATTTTTACTGATCCACCAAATAAAATAACTAGAAAAAAACACTGTTTATGTTTTTTTACTATTTAAATAACGATTTTTTTGCCAGATTGCCAAATAAATTTATGATTTGTTTTACTTTTGGGATTTAATTAAATTCTCTTAAATATATTTATACATTTGTGTCGTTTTATTTTAAATGGGTTAAAATTAACTTAAAAGTGCACAAATTAAAAAAGATATATTTATTTAAATATTTTCTTATTATTGTGAATACATTTTTTGACTACTTATATTTTACTAACAATCCTCGATAATGATTTAGGTTGGTAAATATGTTGAAAAGCTTTTCGACTGGTTTTATAAATGAAAGGAACTTCTAAGCCAGATAATAATATGATGAATGAAGCTCGGCCGACTTTCTATAGGGCATTCTGTCGACTTGTCCATTCATTCCTCCTACTAGAGGACAAAACTTGATGAATAGCTGAATGACCTCATTTGTCGGCAATGATAAGCATGCTTAAGTAACATAACATAAATAATTAATATTTATTTCATGCATATTTCAATTTACGAACAATTCTAGTGAAATTCATACGTGATAAAAATATACACAGAATAATAAATAAATATTACTTGGTTCCCGTTAGAAGTTTGGATCATAAAGTAGATTAAGAGCAAGACCTAGTGATCAAAGAGCTGCATAACAACTAACCATAGCTTCCACAATTTTAATGAATTTAATATGATCAAATCAATTTATAAAATACCCAACTAGCTAATAAAACAGCAGAATTAGTGTTGTTTATTGATTCAAGGAACTCAGGAAGGTTTTTTTTTACTATACCATGAGGAAATCAATACTCAACAAGCTTCAACAGGTACAAGGGACAGTAACCGTCACGTTTCAACAGCACTGCGGCATCCGGGGAATCAATTATTGACGTTGCAAGTGGCAAGGCCTGTCGCTTCAGCTTAGAGCTGTCCTTGCGAACGACCGAGAACCCGACAATGTTCACCGTAAAAGTTTGGGACGCCATAAAGTCATCAGGGAAATATCATTAATAAAATCTCTTACTCCTGGTGGTTTTTTTTGCTGGAACTTGAAATCGTTCCTAACTTGTTTTTTTTTTTATATTACTGACTCTTGTAGCAGCCTTGGTTTGTGTTTGGTCAAGTACTCAAACCAGTTATATTTAATGTTGATGGTTTTTAGATTAAGCTGTTATGAGTCAAAATAAAAATTGTAAGTGGGTTTAAAATCACATTAGTCTCTGACCATCACGTGTAATGGTAAGATAATTAGAATCACACTTGATTTAGTGAGCATAAAAGTAATGTTTCCCATTTATAACACTTAAATTAATTGCATTAACTAATCAGCTAACTGATATGAAATGATGAGTTAAACCGTAAAACTGGTAACAAGTTTTTCAACTCTGCTAATTATATTTAACGAAAAGATTCATTGCTCAATTAAATGTTAGATTTAATTTTAGTCTTGGCGAAAATGGTGCAGTAACGCGTTTAAATTTGTATTAATGAAACTTAAATGATTTAATCTACATTAAGGCCGGTATTAGAAAAATAAAAGTTAACAAAACGAAACAGCGTAAAAAAATTTCGATTAATGTTTGTTTCAGTAATCTGTTAAACACATGGCTTAGCCCTTTGATCCTTACCAACCAACACTGTGGACAAAGCTTTGATGTTTCCAGTTATGAGCACAATAGATAAAGGGTGCCTCAGGTTCAATATGAGGTCTATTTAATGGACGATACTATTTTATGAACTCTTAAGATCATACGAAATAATTTCGGTTTTGCAGTTGGTAATGAAGGGTTTACTTGATAATAAATCAAAACCGGTTCAACACAGTTAAGCAGATTGTAAGCTGACTTAAATTTTTTAGTAGACATATAAGAAACCAATGAAAATTTCGCAATGGAATTTGAGACCTTATATGATTTTGAAGGAATAGAGGATTAAAACCATAGAAATTCACGAAAAGTTTATTAAATAGAAATTATAAGAATAATTTCTATTTTTTTTTACTTAAAACAATCATTACCGGTAATTTTTTATGTATAATCGATATCTCTTTAATTCTTGCCTTGATATTTTGTTTATTGTAATTAAACTATATATTAAATATAGATAGAATATGTAATTATTTTAAGCCTTAATAATTTCTTGGATATTTCTTTTTACTACGCTTTGGTTTTATATAGGTTATTATTGTTATGCAAAACGATATTTTGAAGGTTTGATATTGGAGTATTGTTCTTATATAATCTTCACTTCACCCTACTTCGGCGTCCAGAGCATCAAAACCACCCTCTAGGCACGTGGCGATCCCATGCAACAATCGTCGAGTGGTTTTATGTTCAAACAGAACAACTAAAACCATAACGCCCCATTTGGCCATCGTCAGCTGTGATCTCGTCTCATCCCCGGGATGATTTACACAGTGTCTGCAGCAGACAATGTCACGTGATCCGGCGACTTCCGCCTCCGCCACGTGTTGCCGCCAGATATCGCTTTGTTCCCGCCAAACTCTCCGCCACCGCCACGGCCGTTATGATAATGTGGTGCGTGGCGGAGCGGTTTTATCGTGGAAGCAGTGATAGTGTGGGGGGGTAGTTTATAGTGTGTTTGAACAAGTCTTTAATGAGATTACAGTATCATTACGGTTAATATGGTATCGAAAGAATCGTTTAAAAGAAAGAAAGAATCATGTTCAATGGTGTTTTTTTGTTCTTCGTCACGTAACTCGATTGTAAATGCACAGGCAGCATTTGCCAATATCTATGCTAATTACAAAACCAAATTAAAATTTAACGGCTAAAATATTTTTATTTTGGTTGGAGGTTTTTTATTTGTAAATATTCTATGTTTAATTACTTTTGGCATTATTTGTTTTGTATGTAGCTTAAGTTTCTATGGAATAAAAAAATCCTAATAAAAGGAAATCGTTTTTCATAAAATTATTGTAACTATTATTATTAGGGGGTACAACTAGTATAAAAATAATAGTATAATATTTAAGAGTAACCTACAATAGTATATCTTTGGAAGATGTGATTTTAAAGCCAAAAATACTAAATTACTTCATGAATATAAACGTATTTCATGTATCCGCAAACGTATAATATAACTTAATGACCTGTTACACCCTCATATAACCTAATGTATTGGTTTGATTATGATGTGCATGACCCAATATTACTTTCCGTATAACACGAAGTCATTCAAATAGTTCTTACTATCGGAATATTAGTTAAGACTAAATTATATAAAACATAGTGCTGAGAACACGGAGAATATGCACTCAATTTAGCATTCATATAATTGTATTGATTAAAAGTCGTTCTGTTGGAAAGAGAGTGTTAAAAGAGGAAAAAGTAATGTAATAACTTGTAAATTTATAATTCAATTTTCAAGAACTACTGAACCATTAAAAACATCTTTCATAAAACCCCTTACATTAGACTCTGGTATTTGAATCGCTTATTTGGACAAACAGACATATCAACAATCCCCATGTTGAATCCAAACATGTTTGTTTGTCTTTTGTTTGTTGACGAAGCGGTTGCGATATTACGATGTCGGTACAGACTTCCAAGCCCAGACAGTCCCAGACAGCTAAAATAAAACTGCCTTGCCTGCAGGAATATAAATACCCAAATATATGTAACCAGGTTTAAAATAGTACTTTGAATATGTTTTCAAACCCTACAACTTAACGTTAAAAAACATTTATACATTTACACTTCTAATTACAGTACGAGTATAACTTAGTTCAAACATACATCAACCTTAAAATAGTATACTTTAATACATTTTTTGGAATGCATATTTATAATCTATGCAATATAGTGTAAATTTTACTTATAATATCAATAAACATTTAGCAATAGTCTTAAAACTCTTTAAAGCTCTTATACAGGGTCAACGATGACAAATACGTTTTAATATATATATATATATATATATATATATATATATATATATATAAAACAGTGTAAAACACTGTGTAAAAAACAGTGAGTGTATTAAACACTCTTGGCTCTTGTGTATTACATTTTACTTTAAAAGAAATCTATTTTATATATAATGTATAAAAAATCTCTAGACTAGCCTGGATATTTTACCAAAACATTTAACACTCGAATCATTTATAGTTTTAACATCCCTGCCTATGCAAACCGTATAGACCAACCAAATCAACAAAATCTACCGAACAGTACAGACAAAAAATTTACAAACCATGATAACTTAGAAAATGTTCTAGAATTAAAATAAAACTCTACAGATGGAAAGTACTTTCCTCGATTTATTTTTTTCTACCACACCATCCGGACATGCATAAGTGCCTTGGATACAGCACGCTACCCTCCCCCATACCGCTCGGCAGGAAGCAATATGAGCGAGCCGCATTGCCGTTACGTGTTGCGGCAAGCTGCGTACTTGTTGCCGCACGTGAAAACTTCGTTTATGAGTTTTAAACTCTAACTTTCCAAATTAATCTTTGGTCCGTACAAGGCCGGATTATATCCGTTGGTTTTTTACAAAATTTTGCGTGATATTTTGGTGATGTAAAATAATTGAATTTCATTAAAATCAGTCTGTATTATTACCTAATCTGAATGTCACAACTTCCATAAAAAATAATTTACGACCTCAACCCTTTTAACAATTTTGTGGTTTAAGTAAAAGAATTGAATTTTTGAAAATGTTTGAACATCCATTATTATTATCTTGTACACATTTTTATGTATGAATGTTGATCAAAATTTGAAAGAGAAAACAGTATATTTATTCGGATTTACTTGATATTTAATCTTTGTTAAAAAAAATTATGAGTAGTTTACCGTTCCTTTAATAACAGAACGGGATACTATAACCATGACATATCTGGTTAAACACCAGATACATACCAGGTAGATTATCCTATACACCAGAGGACCCTGTCGTTCAAATTCAATCATTCATTTTAAGTTTTACTTGCACTCATTGCTGCACATATCATATGAGCAAATAATCACTATTAGCCTATTTTTTTATGATTTCGTTTGTATTTTACAAACAGTTTGGAAATCAATAAGATTTTAAATTCACTTTTAAAAATGCTTCAAAAGTAAGAAAGAAAGAAATAAAGAAATGTTTTATTTCCACCCATGAATTATCCAATATAGATTATCTCACAAACCTTCTTTGGAAAAACATGCCATCTTTTCAGGTACTGATGGCAGTTACATATCACAACACAAATATCAGTACAGTCCAATCATTATCACTGATACCAGGTGGCTCCTGTGGCGAATGTCCTTATTATTTAAATTCCAATCTTGTGGCCAGAACCTATAGTTACTACCAACGTTTTACTTAATCTTAAATTAACTTGTTTTTCTTCTTTTAACATACTACTACTTCAATATTTTAATTATTTCTTGAATATTGACTATCGTAAACAGCCATTCTTTTAAACGAAATGAAAATGTTTTGAGGTTATTACTATTTTTTATATTAAAAGGTAAATCATTGAAACATTTTAGACCCAGATATACAAACGACTTTAAAAAAAAAGGCTCTTTTGATTTTTGGCCACCGATA
The DNA here is from genome assembly GCA_035578135.1 of Flexamia atlantica. NCBI lineage: Eukaryota > Metazoa > Arthropoda > Insecta > Hemiptera > Cicadellidae > Flexamia > Flexamia atlantica. The sequence continues at coordinate 24,350,787 of JAQJVK010000008.1, forward strand.
CGCTCCTAAAGTATAATTTCGAGTATCATTCTCATGTCGATATCTATGTTCATTGCCCAATCAACCATCTTTTTGATAAAAAATATTTAAAACCTTAAACACAAACAAATGTTGTAATGGAAGAATTTTCAGTTCTCTAAACAACGGTATCGATGCATCTAAGTAATGTAAGTTTCAATGGATTTGTGCGCAACTTGCTAATACCTTTCTAAAGATTGATAATGAGGTTAGATTATTCCCGCATCGCGCAAATTCATTAGATTAAATGAATTATTACTGTTATAGCTTTAACAAATTGACTTTTCAAAATTTAAATTACATTTTCTGTAAACAAACATTACAAGTGCATTCCTCCTTAATGAGCCCAGCCCAACTAAACTATAATGGGACATGAAAATCAATTGTTGAAAATTTTTAAGCAGTATGTTAATATTTTGATGTTATTATAGAAATCGTCCCAAGATAATTTATATAAAATATACATGTATTTTATAAGAGGATAGAACAAGTAGCCGGACTTCCAGAAAATATAAAATACATTTGAAAGTGATAGAAATTAAGAATATATCAAGGACAACATTAAAATAAAAATCCTTATTATATTAGATTTAAAACTTATCACTAAGCAGCCTATTTACAGCCTGGGCGATATTGTGTTGTGAGCCCGGAGTGTAAAGCCTCTCTGAATGCGGCGAGGAGGGAGGATCAGGCCTGATCCTAAATGAATGGAAAGCAATCAATCAACTTATCTGCTTTTGTCAGAATACTCAGCATTTTTAGCACTTCGTTGATTAATTTTACGCTTTTCTGGGTCAGAAACATTGCCAAAATTACTTCATCGGTATAATAGTCTTTAGTCTATAGTCGTTTATCAACGTTTATTTTTACAAGTGTAACAAATACAATTCATCATCAGTTCAGTAACAACTGAATGTGTACATCACAAATCGTAACATAAATATCAAATATTTTAAAAGCTTGAACAGCTCGGTAACTTAATGAGAACTATGTTCTTGAGATTACCTTAAGGTGTAAAAAGATTTGTGCAAATCTTTTATTGAAATATAGAGTTTTTCATTTTTTATTTCACAGTTGATTGATATAAACTGGATTCTCTTGTAAAACCGACAGACAGAAGACTCGTAAGCTTCTTTGAACAGGATTGGCATTATTATTACTCTTTTGCCACGTTAATAATAATCCCCTGACTTACCAAAACTATACCTACTTTTACTCCCAGGAAGAGGACTTCTCGTATATATATTTACGGATATGCACAAATGCTAGACGAGAACGTCCCTTAATATCCTCTAGATTTTGTTTCTGTTTGAAGAGTTCTTGCTAAATTTTACTCTGCTCTAATTAGCTATCCCTTACACTGAAATTGATTCGCATATTAGATCTACCCTATTATGAAATGTATCTTAAATATTATACTTAGTCTGATGATGAGAGATTTTGTACCACGTTAATTATTTAAAGAAGCTTGTAAATTTTTTTTAACCCAAACTCATTACTTCTACCTTAAACAACTAATTAGGATATTTGAAGGTACATTGAAAAAGTATTAATCTGCCTTTAGCCGGGCAATTCCATGACATAATGAATTCCATGTTCCAGTATTTAAGTGGTGGGGTGAATATGAGCGTCCCTTTTCGCCCCTGCTCAATCCTTAATCACTAAAACTGAAGCATGCGGCACTGAAAAACCTCTGTCCAATGCTACTACATACCTCACTACGTTAGCATCAAAACTTGCAATCGAAAATTTTAAAACAAATCCCGAAGAAACTATGCAGATTATGTTACCAATAATCAAATTCACCCGTATGCGTAGGAACCGCTTTAATTTTATGGCATCATCATCAAATTCCTAAAACAATTTTTATTTTCTCTACGCTGTTTACATGTTTTACGTTTTATTTTTTACTCTTGGACTTGTAAGTTTAAGTTTCAGAAAAACCTGTTCTACAGTAGACCCTCACAACCTCACATGACCACTCCAATGAGTGCTTTAACATATTCCAATGACAAAGAAACAGCACGTTCATTGCGCCTTTCGCCTACTTGATCACGTCCTGGCGGGAGTGAGACACGTGCTCGCCGCAGGAGTGTCGTATCACGGTATCACGCACCACACAAACCACCTACCATCGGTTGCATGTCTCCCAGCTATATATAACTGCTTGAATTACCATTAAATATTGTCTTGTCTTCGCTGATTATTGATTTAACAATCAAATCAGTATTCTATTGGGTGACTTATAGGAGACGTATTCCATGTGCAAGTTAAATATGTGGAACTTAACGTTTTCTCATATTAGAAGCAAAAGTAATTATCGGTTAATGTAGACTATGGTGTTTTCGTAAATCTTTTCATCATCACGTTTTGTTATTATAATTGATTTTCTATCTATGTAATCCTGTGTCAAACTAGTCTCATTGGATGATTCTCTGAGGAGCTGATTTGGACGTTACTTACACCCTGCCATGCTCGTGTACCCAAGCTAGCACTTGGATTATCCAATACGTCTGCCACTTCTCTCGGTCTCCCGAACCTTCCCTGGTGGATGTTATTAGCTCCAAGTCTTTCTGGAATCGATTCTACTATCTGAAATTTATCGTTTCCTTTAGCCTCGTTGCTCTAGGCTTTTTTCTCGGTAACCTGGCTCTCTTCTTTCCCTCCTGAGATATAGCCTGAGGACTGGAGTCCCTAACGACTGCCCTCCCTTGAATTGTTAAGGACTTGGACAAGTGGGGACTTTCAAAATGTCAAATCAAATATTAATTTGAAACTAATTCGTTATAGTTATTTTTGAATTGAGTGAGAACAGTACATGATTGTCTCACTAGTGCAAATGTTGGCGCCCGATCTGTAAAGGGTAACAGTTTTCTAAAGGGAGACAATGTGCTTTGCTCTACAAATATACACAAAAGTTTTTCCCCACCTGCAATAATAAATAAATACCCAATCATAAAACATCTATTTCATTTATATAGTAACTAACAAACAATATCCATTTTGTTTCGATCTGTAATTAGTGCCTTCATCCGAGTAGCTGCAACCATGCATGCACCAGCGATCAATTGATCGGTGCAAAGTTCTCACGTACTTAACTTTTAGACTTTCTCAGAGCTGGTTGTTGTTAATTTTGTTCTTATTTGATTATTCCTGCCACTAAATCAGCTATTAGTGCCTGCATTCGTTGAGCTGCAAAATATTTGCATGTTTGCAAATTTGAAGGCGCTCTAATTTTTGAATTATTGATTTCAATGTTATTTTTATGGGTTTACTTTGTCTCATGCCGTGAGACAAAGTAATCACTTTACTTCCGCTGGAAGACAAATTATTATTTTACTCATCCATTACAAGGAGTAAAATGCGCTTAAACATAGCAGGTGGCGGAAAATAGTTTTTTTTTATGGTAACACTACTATGATCCTCAAGAAAAACTACTCTTTGTGGACTAGCTATGTTATAAATACGAAATTAAATACTTATAATAAATCATTATGGTAATAATTTATTTTTTAACCAATAAAAATGCTATTTAAAATTAAAGCTAAGCGGCATTAGGAATTCACTTGAATTATTAACGAGACTTCATAATTACAGTTGAACCGCGTGGTGCATAATTCCGTCCCGCCTCCGGCCATCTTAAAGCGCTTTTAATGTTCTTGTAGATAATTAACCGGTATTGTGCCAACTTGTTAATTGCACCCTTGCCTTCAGGCGTACAATTATGATTGCGATAAATGTTTTAAGTTTTTAGTTAGTCAAGATTGATTAGTACCTCGTCCCAGAGATAACATCATGATACCGGTTTTGATGTTAATAGTTGTGTATACTTTTAAATTTGATTAAAGAACTACGTTTTATTAGTTTTCAATTATATTACACTGGTATATTACCACAGAGAAGAATCTAACAGATGTCGCTCGTTTGGTTTTAAATGGGTCTTCTCTTGCGCCCAAGTGCTTGTTAGTTACAGTTAAATCCAGCTACATTTAAGTTACTAGTTACTAGTTACATCCAGTTACTAGCTACAGTTAAGTTAAATTAGGAGAGGGCAGCGACGGTGCTGCTTGCTCACGGCGTAGATATTACGCTATTTTTAATGAGAATATCAGATCCTTTCATGATAATGTTTGTGTCTGTGTTATCCGTAATGTACGTGACGTTTACGTGTTTTTTTCTTACTTTTGAGAACCTCTACCACAGAAAAAACTTTTTGGTGTTTGCCTAAGGATAAGAAAAATTAACAATTCGAAACCAGTGCCGGGGGCAGCAGCTAGTACTAACTGCTTCCTCCGACCCTGCTTCGAAACCGCGGTCTTATGTCAATAGGAACAGCAATGAATAATGGTAAACCATTTTTATATATTACATTACATTACATTGCTTCAAATGGCGACCTACCTAGGTAGGTATTTTAAGCCAAGTATGAATGACAAGTATAAAACATTAACAAAAATTCTTGGCGAAAATCTGTAAAGCAATTGTTGTAAGAAATACCTCTTATAACTCTGAAACGACATGTGTAGTAAACAAGTGATAGTAACCAATCAAATCCACACTACTTTAATTGACGTTTTTTTGGATAGAACTGCCCTTGCATTATTGTCTAAAAATATAACATAATTTAAAATAAACTAGTTATATTTAGAAATTATTACATAGTTTCAAACAAATAATGTTATAGGCTGCAATATATTCATCGCTTTTCATCAAGTATGAAAGCTGCTTGTATGCTGTGCTTTGGTTTCAACTGTATAGATTATATTTTATCCTCGTGTATTTAACGCTAACTATTCTCATTGTTGACGTCTGCTCCCGAATAGCTGATTCTCGCGGTACGGAACATACCCTAAAACTAGTGCATATAGTCCTTAAAACGAAAAGGACAACTGACAAAACACAATTCTCAAACTTAAAAGAAGCCTGCAAACGTAAAACCATTTTCTTTCTTTGCGGTCTACCTAGCGCCCTCAACGGGTTTTCTACCTTATAGAATAACTTTCGAAATCCCAATTTTGGTGAGTTGTGTGTTATATCTCTTACTCCCAGCGGTCCCGAAGTGATGGGTTAGTCGACTAGTTGGTCATCTAGTCGATTATTTAACTAGTCGATATTTAATCGTTTTCAACCGACTAGCTCGGCCAATTAGTTTAAACGACTATGCTGGTAGATTTTTATAATTATTTATTTTTTTATTTGACTATTCGATAAGTGTGAGGGACTAGACTAGTTGATGTTTATGCGGTGAGTAATCGACTATTGTAACCGACTAGACCAGTAGATTTTTATGCATTTACTAATCGACTAGTGTGAGCGACTAGACTAGTCGATATTTATGCGGTGAATAGTCGACTAGTATAAGCAAATAGTCAGTCGATGATTATGCGGTATCTAATCGATTAGTAAGAACGACTAGACTAGTTGATGGACTAGACTAACCGACTAGTCAATAGTCAATAGTAAAAAGTAGTCGACGTGCCCACTGGGTCCCTGCGGCGCCGTGCACGGCCGTGTCGAGTGTCCGCACGTGCGTGTCGTTGACTGGACACGTGTCCAGGCCGCAACGTGATCAAGTACGCAGGCGGTCCCAGGAAACTCTGGCTGGAGTACAGATGAAATGTTGTGGCCCAAACAATACGGAAACCCAAATGTAACATTAAAATTAGTCGTGTGGGAGGCTTGAGCCATGATGTTTGACGCGACCTAAATACTTTTGAATTCACTGGCTGACCTAACACCTGGTGTTTTAGATTAACAACGTAGGTATTCGTACACCGAAGAATAAAACAAATATAACGATAGACTTAATTCATTTTCTACTTAATCTACCGATACTTCCCTATGTACCTATGGTGTTGATGAAATTAAACTAAAGTGTAACATATTTTAGGTCTTGTACATATACATTTCAAATTATTTTTCAGAGCGGAGCAGAAGTTATTTCATATAACGATTCAAAATCAATGTTCTCAGATAAAAAATCCCTCTTTTTTATCTTTAGGAGGAACTATTACTTAAAATTGGAACTGTTACCCCCTCCTTACTTTACTTTTTTGACTAGAGCAGTAATTATTACAGACTACACATACGAGTACAAACACCCCATTTAGGAAAACAAACACCATATCCGTCAACAATGAAAATGAAAATAAAAGTCAGCACCTTCTCGAAAACAAAACAAAAACACCGTCAGCCGGCAGGGGGCAGCACGCTCTGTCAGCACCGCCACTCGGGGTGTCGGTATTGTCGCTGGCCCACTCGTACTCCCTCCTGCGGCATTGTGTCTTGGCTTTGTACCAGTCACTTCCCCAATATCAGCAGTAGCCTCCCCTGCTGACGCTAATCACCATCCTGTTGTCTCGTTTGGCAAGTCGGGAGTCGGACGTTTTAACGTTTAATGCCTCGTTGCTTGATTGCCGTTTTAACGTTTAATGCCTTCTTGCTTGATTGTTGTTTAGTTTCCTCATCTCAGTAATGACTATTGTGTACGAGAGTTGGATCGGTTTTCATTTCTCTCTTCAAAAAGGCACTAAAGATTACCTGAACGATTGTATTTTTTGAAGTTATTAAAGAAGAGTAATTAAAAAAGTCAGTGCGTCTTTAATGTTTGAAGTGTAATGTAAAGAAATCTTATGATGACTGGCGATATTATAAGTTTTTAATGTGCAAGACTCAAGAGTATTGTAGCATTATAGTATCTGCAAAGTATTTTAAATATTGTGTACTAAAGTTTATATTGTTATTTAAATATTATGTTTCAATTCTATGTATGATTGAATTATAATATATTTGTTTTGTTATTGTGTGTATTTTTAATTTAATTTATCTGCAATTGTCAACAAAGTGGTTAAGGAAAACATATAGTATATTACTTTATTGTAGCTATTGTCTGTATGAATCCGTTTATTTCGCCTAGTATTTTTGTAAAGTAAACCTTGTTCGAAACAAAACATTCTCTCAAAGAACTTTTAATGGACATTTTTAATCTTAATGTATCTTATTTTCTATCGAATCAGTCACGTCAAAGTGTCAATGTGACTTCCGTTACCCTGATTATAATTTCCCCATCAATAGGTGAGTCAAGCTATATTCTCATTACTCCGTGATTACCGCCTTACGCACTCTCCGTACGCACATGTGCAGTATGTCGTGTACACGTGTCCTGACAACAACCAACACGTGTAGGCCACTGACTCACCTATGTCACACACGCACGCGTGCGAGTCATAGGTCAATGCAGTTAACCTATGAAAATAGTAAAAACCTTTTGGCAACTTTTGTGTCACAAAACCTTCTATAATTGATTGTTGAGTTTGAAATAAAAGCTTTAACGTGTGTCAGAGCCTGATACACAAATGTAATAACAAATAGTAGTTTATGCAACGATTGTATAATGCATGTCTTTAAGCCACGAGTGAGATTCTAAATATCTCACGAGTGGCTTAAAGGCATAATACAATCGTTGCATACACTATTTTATCTACGACCAACAATATACGACAAAATTTCCCCCGAAGGTAAACAAAACTCATGACTTACTAATGATGGAATGGGTCAACTAACATTTGAGGTTAGGCAAATAAGCAGACTGAGCCATGAATCGTTGTGGAACAATCAGCTGATGGGATAAGTAAACTCAAACATGAATCGTAATGCAACAATCAGCTGATGTGCGAATTGCGTAATTGTTATTATGACACTACTTCCGTCAAATGCCGAGCTCTCATTGGTCTAGAACCAGTACTCTAAAGTGACTCCAGTACTCTAATAGTAGTTTATGCAACGATTGTATAATAAATGCCTTTAAGCCACGAGTGAGATGTAAGTTAGAACACGAGCGAAGCGAGTGTTCTAAATATCTCACGAGTGGCTTAACGGCATTATACAATCGTTGCATACACTATTTTATCTACGACCAACAATATACGACAGAATTTCCCCCGAAGTTAAACAAAACTCATGACTTTTACTAATGATGGAATAGGTCAACTAAAATTTGAGGTTAGGCAAATAAGCAGACTGAACCATGAATCGTTGTGGAACAATCAGCTGATGGGATATGTAAACTCAAACATGAATCGTAATGCAACAATCAGCTGATGTGCGAATTGCGTAGTTGTTATTATGACACTACTTCCGTCAAATGCCGAGCTCTCATTGGTCTAGAACCAGTACTCTAAAGTGACTCCAGTACTCTAAAGTCGTCATTAGAGTACTGCTTGGTTTTTGGTGTTTTAATGTATATCATTATAATGTTTATTGTAATACCATAATTGGTGCTTATTGCAATGGTCGTAGATAAAGTCGTCATTAGAGTACTGCTTGGTTTTTGGTGTTTTAATGTATATCATTATAATGTTTATTGTAATACCATAATTGGTGCTTATTGCAATGGTCGTAGATAAATAATATTTATGTAACCAGGTAAGTGCGTTAATGATTGCATTAATGATTTTAAATTTGTTTATGCAAATAGAAGAGAACAAATAATATAAAAAGTTGAGCTCTTAGATTGAAAACAATAGGAAAATTATCCAGGCATGTGTGGATACAGAGAAATCATAAATGATCACTTACAGGCACATACAAATACGACGTTTCGTACCCTTTCTTTACCTTAACCTCAAAGTGTACTTTAAAGCCAATTTTACGCTGTAATGTCAACAGGATTATCTTGGATTTAACGCTGACCTACCTATAAATGCACACAATACAGACGCAAAAATCTAAGTAGTTTCATAACCTTGTTTGACTTAATCTCAAGGTGTACTTTGAAGTTAATTAGGTAGAAAAAACGTTCTGTCTCCGTCATGTCAACAGGATTAGCTGGGATTAAACATTGACCCAGTAGGAGGAAGCCGGCTCTGAGTAAATAATAAATCATAGCGCTGATGTTGCTGCGGCAGCTGCGATGTAAAATTAAATATTGATAGATAGAACCCGACAAAACCTTTAACGAACATGAACAGGACGAAAAAATACAAATGGCCTTTTTCCTAAACGTTTAAAGTTTATATAATTCCAATGTAAGGATGATGTAATATACAGTATACTATGTAAAGTACGCCTAAAGAGTGACGGCGTTTAATGGTTTAATGATATTCTTATAGTGGCAAATTATAAATACTCCTCTAGAGCAAAAATCAAATTAATGACTTTTAATATAATTTTAAGTAACTGTTAAAAGTATATTAAAAGTCATTACTGAACACATTTTTGATGAGACGATTTTTCAATGTGATTGTTTTCTTTTTATCGGGTTATATCATGACTCCTAATTGGATTTAGCAGGTTTTAAAAATGGAAACATATAGTAAATGTTACTACAAACATGATAGCTACATGAAACATGAAAATTTTTTTAAAGTAATTTTTTAGGATAATTTTTATATTTGTTTTAAAAGAGAATATGTGATTCAAAATAGATTCAATCTGAACATTATTCTTTCATACATCCCAAACAACTTCTCTTATGTAATAATAGTAGCAAATAATAATAATCTCCAATAAGTTATCGAATTTAAATGTTTAGTTGGAAAAGACGACCAAATCCTTGACTATATTGAACGAGCTTTGTTTGCTGATAAATTTGCAGACGGACAAAATAAAAATCGTCCGACCTGTAAACACCCTATCCATTTTATTGTATGGGCAAGACTTTCCTTGTCCGATAAATTATTTAATGTTCATTGAATATGTTAGAATTAGTTTGTTAATGTGGATGTGGCTACAGAAGGTAAAAGACTAAACGTTCACGGAGGCAATAAGAGCTTACTGATGGCGACTCCGAGGGGCGTGTTCTTTGACATCACACTCAGTTGGTCATTATCATATTTATTCGTCCCACTCTGTAAGGTCGTTAGTAACAGCTGACTGTTCTGCAGTGACACTTGGTGGTGGTGGTGGAGGTGGTGGAGGTGGTGGGGGGGGGGGAGGAGCGGCGAGAGCATGGAGAGTTTATAGTCTTAGAAAAAAATTGAATGCCTCCGTCACAGCATACTCGCATATCCAGCGAATTTCTGATTCTTAAAAATGCATTTCAAGCTAACATAGTAATAAAGTAGTATGGCTGTTGAGTATGCAGGTTTGCTGCCACAGACATGTCGAAATTGGGTGGTTTTAAATCAATGTCTAGGAGATCGAAAATAGAATAAGTCTTATAGAAAGTTAAGGTAAGGTAAACTGTAAGAAATAAGGTAGATAAAAAATTAAACTCATTTCCCATAAAGATAACATCGGGATGGGTATGTATTCTGCCATAAAAAAGAGAAACGGGGGATTTTAGGCTGATGTACCATAGATCTTAATTAGTTGAAGCCACATCTCAAGTTTTATTAAGATACATTGAGAAATATAATAGGTATTGAATTTTAATTATTTTGTCTAAGAATGAAATCGAAACAATATACAGTGCTTTACCTCTAATGATAACTCGGTAACCAATGGACGTGGAGTACCAGTAGAATTATTCAAAATACTAATTTGTCTTTCATTATATAATTTTTTATTCCTTTTTAAAACACTAAAAAAGTTTTTCTTACCTGAGTTTAATGATGCAAACCAAACTTCGTTGAAAATAAATCATAGTTGTTTTCTAACATTGTTGAACGGTTGAATCTTTGGTCCCCCTTCCAATAGTCCTATTGGGAATGGCATTCGAACTGTAAATAATTGATACCTTACAATTATGTACCTAAATAATGTCATTAATATCTTATTACTATTGAGATTGTTTTTGGTAACAGACACACACAAAATCTAATTCCAACGAATGTTATTTTCGGGATCTAAGGACCCCGAAACGAAAAGCTATGAAATAAAGAAGTTGAGTCAAATGCTTTGCGAATAGAGAAGCAATAAATTTGTTTCCTGTAAAATCGGAGTCCCTAAAGGTTTACATTGAAAGATAATAAATAGAGAGACAAAGTCATAAAAGAGCTTGGATATCGCCCAAGAGCCATTTTCATAGATACAACTGATAAAGCTATGCAATGGACATTTGAAATATTAGTCGGCGGGAAACAGGAAGTATAACAGTACGTTTTCGCGCCATGCAAGCCATAAAATCAACGCCTACGAAAGGAATTTATTACTGTCGTGAGGACAACATATGGCTATACGTTGCTCCTAGCTGCATTGCTGTAAAAACCACGAGACCATTCTTTTCTTGAAGACGGTTGTTTATACTATATATGTACGAATCATACCGCTAAAATATCTGTTTTGAAATAAATATGAGCACTCAATATCGTTGGATATATTTATTATTTTATAATTACTTTCCAAATATTTACACTTACATTACACTTAATTTCAAATTGATTCATAGCCATTCTTCTACACGTCACTCCTTGCGATAAGGAAGATATACGGTCTTTGTACTCTTACCTACAATATATGCATAAATTTGATTAATCAGTCATTGTAAGTAGTAATCAGAAGTGTTAAGATTAGCTGGGTGCGAGAAGGAGTTTAATTGAACTATTTTCGGCCGCGCTGTGGAACAATGCTTAAAATGCGGGGAAAGATATAACAAAATAGACAAACATCAACACCGCTTCAGGATGTCAATTTGCTCGGGTGCAAATGGAGTACCCCAAACTTCAGCTTCACATCATCCAAAATGTGACAACAGTGTCAGTATTTCATTTTGAACATTTATCAAGACATTTAAAATAACTAAAATTGAAGTAATTAAATTTTTGTAGCATGATGAATGATTAATTTCTAATGGGCTCTTTAAAATTTGAGCTATTTACGTAATAATTATCCCACAAATACCGCAATGTCATTGTGTTGAAAAACAAAACTTTTTGAAATGTTTAACTTTGTTTATAATTACTTAACGTGTTTTGTGCGCTTTAAATAAACCCAAAAGTATGACAGTGTTAACAGTAATCTACTATCCTAACACAACCAAAAATGACCAGTATCAAAAAAAATTATAGTAAAATAGCGTGACCATACAAGAAGCAAAGAAAAAGTAATAAAATAAATTAAGTAGTTTAATCAAAGTTAATAAACTGTGATATTTCTTAATAAACACACTTCATTCAACACTTATTCAGGGGCTTATCGGGGTGGCCTCTAATACGTTAATTAAAATAAGATTACCGGTACTGTAGACCACCGGGGGGTTGTTGGTGCCGGGGGAGGGGGGGGGGGCAGGTGAAACTCTGGTGCTGCAACAAGTCCCCACTGTTGTACTCTCATAGCTTGTACACATACAATCAATCCAATTGCCCCCCCCCCCCCCTCCTACCCTCTCTAGTGCCCAGTACATGGAACAATTGGTAGGTGAATTATATACGTGCTATCCAGGGCCAGCTGTCTCGCGGAAACAACGGCGCATTGTTTCCCGCGCTCGCTGCCGCTGCTGTCCTTTTGTCCAGCAAACGTCTCATTTTTCAGCACCGCTTCTGTTTCAAAACTCGCTGCGAACATGCTCCAAAATATTGCAAACGGGGAAAAATAGACCATTTCTTTTGAGTTGGTAGTGATAACATGTGGAGTTTTCTACCGCTTTAAATATTATAAGCAAATTTTCTTATTTAACTCCGTTTTAATAGAGAGAGTACATTTAATGAGGTAACTATTTACAGATAATATTCAAAAAATATGTTTTGTAATTTACGTAATGACCAATAACAGTATTAAGCAATGGTATTTCTATTGGTTTCATTTCTTACGTGTTGCAATGGAGATATATCATACCTTATTATCCATAGGAATGTTTAAATTATTCTCTTAAAACTTGTACCGTAAACTAAAAAAAATCATTTACTATGGTCATTTTAAACTTAAGATTTATTTTGAGCAGTTTTCATTACTGAAATCAACGTATTCAAAGCGAGGCAGACAGTTTTAATAATAACTCAGCTCATAGCGTTCGTGGCAACTGATGGCAAAATTGTCTTATTAATCGAACTCAGCAAGCATAAAATTAATAGACTTAAAGCATTTTTGTAGCAATATATATTGGAAAAAGGTTTGGTTTTTATATTTTTGTGAATCATATGGAATCACAGCTATGAATCACAAGTATGAATCACAAGTTGAATGTCACAAGTATTAAAGTTTTGTCGTAACCTTTTTTTCAATATTTAATCAAATTTGAGCAAAATATGCTTCACCTAGAAGGCAGAGCAAACGTACGCACCTGTAGCGCCTACATGCAGAGGCCGGAGGGCTGTTTATTATTTCATCATGTGTGTTTTCTCGGAGGTGTGCAATACATTATTGATGGTCCTGCCGGTCAACCACCTTTGCCTACCCGGCCTCACTGAAAACAAGACTAATATTTGCCTGACAAAAGCTAAAGAAAAACTCTGCGTGAATATTCTGAGTCCTCCAACGAAAAAGTAATACATCTTGGGAGTTATCCGATAGCCAAAAGTATTTATTGAAATATAAAAAGTTAAAATCCTTCTTAACAGATGATTTGTTTGTAACAATCGAGAAACTGTTGTTTTTTACATTTTTTTCATTCATTTTTTTCATTAGTAAAAGAGGGTGGTGGCCTCTTTTTCACCTTGCCTTTGCCCCGTCCACATAGACTATTGATCTGTGAGTTGACGTTAAATTTTTGTTATTATATATAAAAACTTACTTCTTTACTTACCTAACTTAATGATTTGATGTTACATTGTTGTCTACTTGCAAAATTTCACACAATTTTCATTGATTACTTTAACTAAAAAATTTTAACTATAACTATAGTATACTCACTATTTATTAATAATTGGGCTTCTCCCACCGGTTGATCAATTGCTGTGCGCAGGCTCCGAAGTCCACAGATGACACATACACAATTACAGTCACAAACGACACGAACGACACGAACATTAAAAATCTATCGGGCCCTCGCACAGTTCTTAAGATCTTTTAATTTTTTTTTTTTTTTCTTTTTTTTTAAGCCCGATAGATTTTTAATGTTCGTGTCGTTCGTGTCGTTTGTGACTGTAATTGTGTATGTGTCATCTGTGGACTTCGGAGCCTGCGCACAGCAATTGATCAACCGGTGGGAGAAGCCCAATTATTAATAAATAGTGAGTATTAACTACACCCCACCAAAAAATCATGTCATTCAGGAATAGAACTATAGTATAGTTCTATGATTTTAAAACATACACAAGACTTTTGCATCACCAGCTATCCAAAAAAAAATATTTTACTAAATTTCTTTGAAACTAAGAGAGGATATTTCTGTGCACCGGTAAATTTATCTCTTTTCAAGAAACACTTGCACTTGTATGCCTGAGAAAGTACGTGATACTAGAGCAATAATATGTCATGTGCTGCGTTGTCTAAAGATTTAAATTTCGCTTCTGATAAATTTTAGGGGAAATAATTTAGTGTCTGTTACCATACATAGTTTTGGTTTGCTGCTTATTTATGAATTAGTAATTGTTTTCAATGTAAGTTCTAATGTTAACTGTAATGACATCATTAATTCAATATTTCCCTTTAAAATACAAAAGCAATGCTATATAAAATTAAAGCACTTTAAATAAAAAGTCAATAAAAACTTCACTGAACGTTTTTTTAATTAGTTTTACAACTGATTGATATCTTAGGCTCGAGAGACACACAAGATATCTACAGTTTCCTGGTTTTGTTCAAATTTGGTTGAACAAAACATAAACTAAAAAACTTAAGCAAAACTAAATAATGGACATTACAGTAAAACGGGTGAATATATGTTACAGCTTATCAAGGCACAGGAAAGGTGGATTTACTTCAGTCGAGTTGGCTGGTGAGTCAACTGGGCGAGCGATCGGTCGATTAAATATTTTTATCACTCGCCCACTTTTTCACCAAATCTAATACAATAATTTCACCATGCGAGTAAAAAGAGTTATAAGCAACTCACCCATCTTACTCGCCTGCAAACTAGATCGATGTAATCCGCTTAAGAAATCTGTTGATTGATCAGATGTAATAATCAACCAAACAACAGCGGGAATTTCAACTCCCCATCGGAGTTTCGCCCAGTTCCGCTTACACAGAACAGAGGCTAACCACCAGATGCTTCAATACAATCAGCTGTTCCCTAAGTGATTACTCCGCTCATATCACTCCTTATCAATAGTAATGCTGTCACAATACGGGGACCGCATTAGCGCTAATGAGTTTCGCCCAATCAGCATGATTGGGTCTGGTCGAGGCGATATTGGTGGTTATTGTTCGTCCGGTCAGTGAGACGAGGAAGAATTATTAAGATTTTTAAACTATTTCAAAAAATTCAAACCTTAACTCGAGTAATACTTGATTAATGGGGCTGAAAATTAGTTCAGTTTACCTGGTTGTAGTAAGGAAGTAATTGTACACGATAAGCAAGCGGGATATGACCGTTTTATAAAACTAATGAAGGCAAAATGAATATATCTTGATTGTTTTCATATTATAAAGTTTTTATTATAAATGAATAGTTTGCCAAACAAAACCTTGTTTATAACTTCATGGGTTTAATATTTCACGAAATAAAAACTTTCGTTGTGTGACTGAATAAATAGTTTTGAGTGACTGAATAAATTGCTAGGACTTATATAGTAAATTTATTTAACAAATTGTTGATAATTTTAAAACTGTTTGAGAATTCCTTGTAAAATTTGCTGAGCATTGGTTTAATGTTTCATGAAATCAAGAATTAAATAATTAAAATACAAAAAGAAAATATCATTCGAGGGGGAAAAATATTGTAATGCCATCCCCTTTACAATACCTAGCTGATGGTGTCCGCTTCGCTGGGAAAAGTAAACAAATAGTTGTAAATCAAAACAAATGCTACAGCTGTTCAGCTCTTTAAACCTAACGGGAATGACTCTGAATAAGACATTTATAAACCGTAATCGTCGCCCCTGATGTTCGTTGTGAACCATTTCCTGATTTCCTGAAATATTCATATCTTATATTTTTCTGTTAATTTCTATATATCATTAATAAAAAAAACAAAAAAAAAAACAAGTGTTCCAAGGATCAACCCTAAGGTGATCCCAGACTTTATGTTATCAAAACTTCCAGCAATGCATATGGGAATTGATGTTACCAAAGACCGCATGGTGTGAAGGCGTTAGGCATCGTCTATACACTTAAAACGAAGAGGAATTTTATTAATGTGATAGAGAAAGTCATGTCGTTTCTGAAACCTTTTGCAATATAAATGCAAAGAAAATTCTTAAGAAGGGAATTGATAGTTTGCGATGACTACCTATTTTAAGCTAGATCAGGTCAACAGAATCATATATTTATCTCAAGCTACCTTTGCTGTCTTTCACTTAATTGTAAAGTGGGCTGCCCGTGCCCGTATCGCAAATAAATATATAATATTTAAAAAACGAATAGCTGTTTCATAATTGACTTTGTAACTGTTGTCACTTCCACTGGAATAGGTTATTTTATTTTAGCAGTGACTTACCTATCATAGAACACAGATTTTTAAGAATACTAACTGAAATGAAACTTTAAGATGAAATTAAATTATGTTTTAATCGCATTTACATTCAGACGTCTAAACCCAATATTATTGAAAAAATATTGATGAACTTGACTATCAGTCATCCATTGAGTGGTTCAAGCTCAAATCGCATGTTATTTCCACATAAATTTGGGCGTAAATCTGAAACTCGATCTATAAATCTTGACAAGATGGAAAGTTTCCAAGTAAGTTGCCGGTACAATGGGATGCGCTACGGTGCCCTGCGGCACTGCGACGCCGACGGTGCCCTACACTCCGCCGCACTGCATGGGAAGTCATCCCAAAGTTTTATGCATTTGTGTTTTTGACTAACGGTTTAATTTTAAAAGTCCAACGACGTTTTTTTTAGTAGCTCTATTGAATTGTCTTCCAGATGCCGGTAAAGAAAATTATGATTAATTTCGTAACTTTCTTTTATAATTTGCAGAATTTTTGGATCTGTGAAAATTTTAGGCTTTAGAATGCAGAAGTATTACGGCTTTAAACTCTGGATATCTTAGTTTTAAGCCCTTGAAAACAATTGGGTATAACAGTTGCAGCATACGCTCCTGGACTATATTTACTCTGTAGTCTGAGACAGATTTTTAACGAACTGTAAAATGAACAAATTAATCTAACAAACAAATCTAATTCTTGTAAACCACACCACAATCAAATGATTATATTACTCAGACTTTTTCTTATTTTACGGTTACTCGGTCATAAGTCACTTGTTCAATAAATTGTGAGTTGTTGATTTGTCAATGTCAACAGTGTATTTTCAACAATTTACTACAGGGATTGTATTTAACTACTAATATTTACAATATTTCAAATTTACAAGACCTATCTATGAATAGTATACTATGCCTTGCTATTTTCGTCTGGCTAAACAATAAACATTTTTAAATAAATCAGAAAATTGATTTTTTATGATGAATTGTGTGTTTTTTGTTTGTGTTTTGCCTTCGTCAGATGGCGAAACGTTTGAAAGACATGTAACGAATATTTTTAGTTAGAGGTTCTGTGTCGTGAATCATTGTCGTTCAGCGATAACCAATATGCTAGGTCCTGGGAAGCGCATGTAAGCAGAGTGCCTTCAACAGGCCCGAAGCAATTTGATGACAGAGACTAAATCACATTTGTATTTCTGAAGGCGCGGCTGTATATCCTATTAAAACAAATTCACTTTTACTGACATTTTAATACGGAAAGGGTTTTGCTACCACACATTTGTCTTCTGTTCTCAATCACGAAATGACCTTGAAACATGATCTGGATCCAGCAAAACCTATATTTTTATTCTACGCTTTATTCATTTACGGCAAAACCCCATTTTACAGCCAGTTTATTTTTTTATGTTTTGTGTTTGTAATTCAAGACACTAGTGCGAATTATGCTATTTCATTCTTTTCTATGTCGAAAAGTTTCTAACAAAATCGCATTGGAATAATAGTCTGAAGTTTTGTCATAGAACAAATCCGCCCAATGCTTACAACTCCCAATACACACACTTCACACGCACACCCAGTCGATACCGACTCGAGTTTCAATGGTGATCAATGGTTGCTATCCAGACCCATTACACATTATCATAACGGCCGTGGCGGTGGCGGTGGCAGCGAGTTTGGCGGGAACAAAGCGATATCTGGCGGCAACACGTGGCGGAGGCGGAAGTCGCCGGATCACGTGACATTGTCTGCTGCAGACACTGTGTAAATCATCCCGGGGATGAGACGAGATCACAGCTGACGATGGCCAAATGGGGCGTTATTGTATTAGTTATTCTGTTTGGAGATAAACCTCAAGGATTGTTGCATGCGCAGAGCTTTTGTTGATAAGGGAGGGGGGTGATCAGTTGTACTGAGAGGGGCCTACAATAACGTGACATGTCTGGTTCTTTTCAATTCCTCTTGAATGGCAGTAAATAAGATATAAAAAATATAATTCCATGTGCAATGTGAAGCGGTTCTTTAGTTTTCAGTGTCTGCCGTCCATCAAGACCTAAAAGTTTTACAGGCAGTTTGTACAGAATACGATATTATATTTTAGAATTAAACTAGCAGTTCCCCAGAGCTTTGCAGCTTTGAAAATGTTCAATAATACGTTTGTTTCTTTTTTTGTTTTCTTGGTTGACACTTAAGCAAAACTTTTGGCTAAAAGCTGTAATAATTAAATTCCAATTCAACGTGTTTCAATCCGATTGGAAATTTATTTGATCATTCATTTATATGATACATGCGAATATGAACAGTAAGTACGGCTTTGCCGGAACTTGAACCCTCTAAAATCTTCCTAAAATTACGAATTAGGTCTAACTTTGAAAATACTTTAAAATGCATTCTTTTTTTAATAATCAGTTAAGCAAAAAAAATTAGTCTTAACATTTCGAAAATTAAATTTCATTCCAACAGGTTGTAATCAACGGAAACAAGTCAGCGATGTTTGAAAAGTATTTATGAGATTTGAGGATACCTACTTTTGAAAATTCTTCTCGTAAATTTGATTAGTAACCAAGTAAAATAAAACATGGCAGGGGTAAGCTATTCAATACTTGTTTTAAATTATTGACTTAATATGTACAGTCGTATATATCTACTATATAAAGTTGGGTTTTGTTTATTCTTTACAGTACTCTCTTCTTAATCCGAAGTTAGTCCGATCTTAAAGCAATTTTATAGGCAGGATATTTTACACACTATTTAATGCAAAAATGTACAGTACTCTCGGACCTGATTGAATTAATACAATGTTAATTTTTAACCTAATTGCAGAAGACAGGGTGATTAAATTATTACTTAGAATAACAAACTACACATAATTATAATTCTAAAAATATATTCCCTATCCTTGCATAAAAAAGTCAATATACAAATAAAAGCATTTTAAATCCCAAAAATTTAGGATTCAAACCTAGTTAAGGACAAATATTTCACGTATTAAATCACTTTAAATCCGGGCTGTGCTGCGGTGAAGGGTAGGGACGTGTTCAAGTGAGGGACAGGCGAGCACGTAGACACACGGCGTGGTAATGAACTACCACCAGTCATTAGTTGATCCATCCTACCCCTCCACCCCGGGTAGCAGCGACACTCCGCAAACACACGACAACAACTGAGCAGAAACACGCTACGAAGGCTGCCAGTTCGATCCTTGGTGGTCCTGCGAAAATATCATTAGCTATTCTTTTGATCCAATCCTTGGTCTATTCATCCCAAGCCCTGCTTAGCAACACCAAACTGTAAATATACCGCAAACATGTTTTTGAAGTGCATTGTAGATAGTTCTCACATTATACAATTATTATTGAATTTACTATATAATTCCTCTGGTTATGAGTAGTTGTATTTATTTTTGTGCATGTTGCTTTTTCATGTAGGCCTACTATTCCTCTGTATTCTTTCCTTCCATCCATGAAATGATCAAATTTGTGATTCTTTTTTGTTTTTGGTACATGCAATTAATTTTCACCTTTTAGCCTGCATTCTCTATGAATTGATTAGATTCTATCTATACTTTTTTATAGTTAATTGAAAATACCAATTAGTACTTATGTAGGTTTTATTGAGTTCACTGCATGAGTTTATGTGAACAGGCTTAACAACAAAACCAGATCGAAATGTAAATAGCTGTACCATGTCAAGTTTCAAGCTTAGGAGATAAAACTGAATTATATTCTCCCCATAAATTAATGAATACATTTTTAAACTGGATTCATATCTGTAAAGTAAACTTGTTGAAAGCACATTTGAGTTTTGCCTGAATTCTAAACGAAAGATGTCAAGAATGACGGGGCAACCGCAATCTCATTAGACAGTGGTCGTCGCCGCACTGTTTGCTGCAGATCTTTCAAACGTTAACTCTCCTTTCTGTGTTGTACTTTGTCTTGCTCAAGTAATGAAAGTATATGCGAAAAAGTTTAGGTGCTTCATAGTGGGGTTTGGAGTTTCATAGTTTCTATTAAAATTATATTTTGAAAAAAAATTGCTAAATTTGAAGGAGAAGTTTACTGACATTTTGTACATTCCCTGAAATGTTACATAATCCCTGAAATGTTCTTAGCAACATTTAATATAATAATGCATTTGATCTAAGGTTTCACAAATTATAGATTTATTAGTTCAATTTTGTTCCCTTTTCTGTTCTTTGTTTTGTTCTGAGCTTGTTTCAATTATCAGCTCATAAAAATATACACAATAGATATTTTTTACAATAACGTTAAGAAGATAAGTGGGAAAAAGAGCTGCAGCATTTTTTTTAAATAACGAAAGTCCTTTATAGAATTTTAATAAGAACTAGCCCTAAAAATAACCTATAGTGGATAAATATTTAATGTTGACTTCAAAATAAAATGAATATCTAGCTGAAAAAGTAATCAAATCTTGCGAATCGTCAATAATTCCATATAAAAAAAGTGTTTGATCCTTTGCACCAGCTTTCCATTAGGGAGATGAAAACCGCTCCCTTCGTTAAGAAGGAAAGTTTGAAAAGAGGAATAAAGGTTCTGGTAATCTTAATAGGAAATGATATAGTTTTAGGATTTTATTCTCGTATTTAGCTATCTAAAGGGACTGTGATGTTTATTAATAATACAATTTAAAAAGCTCAGTGACCTTTAACAGATTTTAATTTAAACTTGTATGTTTAAATACAATGAACAATAGGCCTACATTAAGCATAGACATTAAATAGAGATTGTAGAAAAAATTTAAAGGCTCATCCTAATACTATACGAAAGCTCAAATTAATACATTTACCAACCGCTTTAAACGTAGTTTTTCTACGTTATTTTCACTCGTCTCTCATGTATTCAGCGTTCAGCCAGTGGTGCATTCAACTGCATCAGCGTTTCAGCATAAGGCTCTGATTGAAAACTGCCCCCTCACTAATGAATTATAAATCGTTTGACTGATTACTTCTTCCCTGTTCATTTAAAATTCGTATGCAATTACTCAATGTGTTCATTTATTTGAAATCGGTGCATGCTGCATATATCGGTTGGTTAGACTTATTTATTGGATGAATGTATGAAAAAGTCCCACAACATTTATACCGACACCGTATTCACGTGCAAGACGAGTAATGTACATGAAAGGTGGGAAATTCCGGTCGATTTTGACCGGTCTTACCGATTACCATCAAGGTCAATGAGAGTCAACGACCGGTCAATCAGCCATTAATAAAAATTGAACACCAAATTTAAGATTTGCACAGGAAAAAATAGATAAAATAAAAAAATTCGAGAGAGAACCGAAGAGTAAGAAAAACCAGAGGATGGTCATTAAACTCTTTATTAAATGTAGTTTTGTTTGGAAGACAAATCATTCATCCGGTGATACAATGTGAAACAAAATTGTTATAGATTTTTAATTTAATCATAAAAATCAAATTTTATAATTTATTTATGTCTCAATTCCATTAGAACTAACTAGAAGAAATCGTAGCGTGTGCTAGTGTCGTTTTCCAACTTAAGTGTTGTTTTCAGCACCCATTAATTTACAGCATAACACTGCGTTCTTCTTTTATGTCTAACTTATTGTATCCGCAACAAACCTATTATAAATTACAATATGACTAACCTGATATCAGGTGTGAGCGATTCTTTCGTCCCTGAGCCCTGGTCACAAAATTAGATCTTCTGAAAGCAAACTATTGTTTGTTAATGTGTTTTAATCTCAAGTGTTTGAGTGGGAATTCCTGAAACAGAAAATAAATAAGAACAATAATCATTCAAAATTATTTTTAATGTTTTGCTATGGTGAAATTAAAATTAATTGGGCGATTGGGCCAACCAATAACCGTTGACTTTGTACTGGTCTTATGTTTTATCGGACTACCGTCGCGAGTAATTTAGCTGATAATGATCAATACAAAAGTACAAGTAAAACACTGTGCATTGTTTTTATAATCAATGATCATAAAATAAAATTACATTTTTTACAATGGTATACATATTTCACCTCACCCGACCTCACATCCGCTTTATACCTTGTTATCCTTCTTATGGGTCGTATAAAGTGTATTTACAGTGTCGGATAAATGAAGTGGAGCCGTATAACCTCCGGGCCCTAAACTGAGATTTATTGTTGTATAATTCGCCGTCATGTCGGCCTGTTACCCCCCTGACCCCCCGACCCCTCCCCACACACCCTCACACCACCCAGCTACATGCACCGAACAGTCAGCTGTTATTAACGACCATCCCAGGGAACTAGGAATATGGTAATGACTGCTATGGGGGACGATTCTCTTGTTCTGTGAGAGTAAAGTAACCTTTATAAGCCTACAATATCTGAAAAATCCATAATTTTTTTTTCGGAACACAGCTAAAATTTTACATGGTTGAACACTTCACTCTTAGGGGATTAGTGGATTCAACATCATGGCGTATCAATATTTTTTTAAATATATTACGTACATAAAAAGTGAGGTAGAGGAAAAACATAGTAAAGAGATGATTGTGAGCAAACATAATATGGCGAAAAATAAAACCATATCAAGCGATTATCTGGAGACTTAAAACTCCGGTTGGGTTTTTATTTCTCATAAACAAGTGACTATGAGAAAATAAATTTTAGGAAACTCTGCTGCTTCCATTTTTATACATTCAACTGGACGTTTACCATTCCTTAGTAGATGGTCGAGGTGCACCATCACCTCAGCGCCTCATATGATCAGCGCTCATACCTTAAGTCGTTTCCTAAAGGTGAAAAAGGAACCACCTTACTTTACGCACCTGAAAAGAGACCCATACAAAGCTAGATTCAAGATCCGGATATAGGACAAAGTTTGTAGAGTCACTTGGAATCAAGTACGAGCCAGCATATTTATCAATTACTAAATTTGTTGTAAATATATATTTAGTTTGAGCAAATTTTGAAGTTCTTACTTGTAAATGGATGGATGATACGATCGATAATTTTTCTACTGAAATAAATTCCCATTTACTTTATCAGTTTTTCGTTCAATAACTCCTTCACAAGTGCATCATGACATAAATTTATACGTTACATTTTCGTGTATCGACACAGGAAGGTTGTCTTCTGTGAATCATAAGAATAATCAACAAGGCAAGTATTATTGTTTTACCAGAAATTCGAAACAATCTGCACTTTAAAAAGACCCCAGTTTCCATAGTGGTTGTATAAAATACCACCATTTCTGACTTAGCTGGGTAAAAACTTCACCCTGGGGAGGAAAGAGCGTTACGTTGCAGGTTGCAGGAAAACCTACGTTTTTCCCTCGTTCAACATGCCTTTTCAGTTTTTGATAGTGTCTATACCCTATCCATAATCACATTTTAGCACAGGTCTTATGAGAGATGGCTTATCTATTACCTTTTCTGGGTAAATTTGTTTCCAAATATTCATAAAACTTAACAACATTTGTTAATTAGTTCGTTTGCTAATAACACAATTTGGGTTTAAAACTAGATTTTCATTTCAAATAGGACGTTTAACGTATAGTGCTAAAATACAAGACTGAAAGATGAACGTAGAATAGAGTATACCTGTTGCCACGTGTAAGGGGTTGCCATTCATGTCTGCTTGCAATCCATTACGGCACGTTTATGTTTGATGGGTTCAAGAATCCCAGAGACTGGCCTTGAATATCAGCTATTGTTGATGTAACTTTCACTACTCACACACATCGGTGCCGCTGAGACCCGGGTTGACCCGGCATTGTTCGCTTCAAATACACAACAGTAGTAAGATTTAATAAATATGGCGATGTTGAAAACATGTTCAGAAATTAGAATTTTCAAGTAATGCATTAAAATGAGTTTCTTTTTAAAAATAAATGTTTTAAAAATCCCGTGTAAAAACTTTCATTAAATTAGTCTAAAACACTGTCATTCGGTATTTTAATTTATAATAGCTTGTAAATTTTATCTTTGCCTACTCCATGAAAGCTGCGTTCTTGCAAATATAAGTAAAAAAAGCAGCTTGTAAACTTGTATAGTTTAGAATTTTATTAAACGTTCATTGATGACACGTTAAGATTTAACATAAAATATTAAGTCGGTAATTTGTTAATCTAGCTTTATTTGGTATGTAAATGATTAGGGTAAAATTTATTACCATACACGACACAAGCGAGATCTTAACCTCAAAAAAGGTATAATTACTCGTGCTGAATCTATCAACATAATGTAATCGTTTAGTTGAGAAAGCTTAATCGATTAATTAGTTGAACCTAAGTCTCAAAAAACCCAAGAAAATATTAAAATCATTTATAAGTTTAAAATCATAAGTATTATTAAATGAAGAGTAAACTAGAAATAAATAATCTAATTTAAAATAATGGTCTGTACGTGTATAAGGTTTTCTATTCCAGCCATCCATCCAGCGCCTGCATATTGAGAGATGCAATGTTGAAGCTGCTTCTGGTTTGCGTCAGTCTGCTTTTTGAAGGCACGTCTTTCCTAGTTGGAGTTAGGTAGAGGGAAATGTTCTCAATAAATATATATCCAAGACAGTTTATTTACCCGACCCCCTCTCAACCTAGATTTTATATTTTAATCTCTTAATTTTCATTGCTGTCAATTATAGTAGGTATTGGCCTATTTATCATACAATTTATTAGGTAAACTAACCTGCCTCAGGTGTCAAATGAGTTCTTCATTTTGAAATGCGTTTCGCATCAAGACGATGCTTCTTCGGTTGCTGAAAACTCACTACACCATACATAAGAAGTGTTTGTTATAGTTTACAAAGTAGCACACACATTCAACATTTAAAAACTGTTACTAAAACAAACACGGAACTTAGACGGAGACGATAAAGAATACTTTTATTCCCTTTCACGGTTGAAGGACATGTCCGCAGAATTTCTGTTTACCTACTACACCAACCTCATATTCATATACATAGAATTAGAAGCAAAAGTGTGGATATCCTCACCTAACTTTTTAGCGTGTCATAGAAGGAAAACCAAACCCCGCATACCATCATAAAATGAAAAACTGCACTTTTAGATTATGGATGTCATATCGCCCTTAGGTTTGTTCTATTTTATTTCTCTTGGCAAACCCTTCAAAATGAGGGGTCACTCGATAGGTGTTTACATTTGAACATTTGCCCCCCCCCCCCAAACTACCTCATTTAGTTGGAGGGGCAATAATTGATTCTCATAAAAAAGCAGGGGTTTTCATGTTGTGATTGTTTGCCAAGTTTGGTTCTCCTACTATGACACGTTAAAAAGTTAGGTGGGGGTATCCACACTTTTAGCCTAATTCTGTATATGTTTTAATACTATGGCAAACGAAAAAGTATGGTTTTGCTTAACGTAAATTTATTAGGGTTTTTTTCTCTCAGTTGATCAGTATTGATTTTGTAGTAAAACGTTTACATTTAATGGTAGGGATTATACCAAATAATGAATTCAAAATTGATGGATGGACATGGCTCAATCATTGCAAACTTAAGCTCATTTTATCAAAAATAATGTCTTACTAATAATACTGAATTAATTACAAAATGGGAATTTTAAAAACGTAATGGATCAATATAAGTTTTCATATTTAGTAATATTAGAAAAATATAATATTACTTAGAATTAAAACTTAACAAACTGTAGCACTTTTTTCAACTATAACAAATAAAATTAAGAAAGTTAAAACTGTTTTGCCAGATCCCGTAAACCAAACAATTACAATTAAAGACAGAGACGACCGACAGAGGTAAAGAGGGAGATTCAAGAGGAATCTCATCAGTCGGATCTCTGCATTGTTTGAGCGGGGCGAACCTCTCTGGAATGGAAATGTTATTGCTGCGTGGATCCTTCATTCGACGTCGATCCACACTGCTGGGGCCGGGTCTTTATTTGCTATGTGGCTTAAAAGAGGCTGAATTATGATGATAAGTACATTTACCTGCAAAAATGTATATATTTTGTACTTTACAAGCGAATTGGGATAATTTTATGCCACCATAATTACTGGAATTCGGAATATTGAATTTATGATTATTTGCGCCGATTGGAATTATTATTTAATATATAGAGGGTCCCGCAGTCATTATGCCAAACCTTTACAAGTGTATTAGTTCTTTGAAGTGTCCAATAACAAACAGTGAGTTTTCTTCCCAGAAAACAGAACAAAAGCCAGCAGTCGTTCTAAAATAAATATTTTCAATACAAGAAATAAAGCTTTCCAATGGATAGATTTTTAGACAATCTTTCGGTGAGTATAGTTTCTTTTGGTTTTTTTCTTTAAGTTTTAAATAAACCCACAACTCGTTTAAAGAATTAAACAAATGAACGGATATTTTTGTGGTTCCCTAGCGTTTTCTATGATAGTACAGTACTACAAAATATCGCACTTGATAATTCCAAAAACTTTAAAAATGTTTATGTACTTAGTAAAGGAATTACCCCTTTAACTTTTTAATCGGTATTCAATAACAGCATAGGCCTATAATAAACGATTTAACAGTTTGCTTATTTTCATTTTAACAATCAATAGAGTGTTATTTTATTCACAATAAATTTCGGGCACTTTGTCTTACTTTCATATTGTTTTATTTTCCCAAACATTTCCAAACCACTTTTTTTAGAATTCTTCATAAGTGGTTTATGATTACAAAAAATCATACGGCGTGTATAAATATGAATAAATAATATAAAACATAGTTAATTTTAGATTTGTAAAATAGATACACATATAATATATATATATATATATATATATATATATATATGTTTTTCTATATATAATAGTGAGTCTGTAAAAACCTTTTCACTTACAATTGGAAGCCAACCAAGATTTTGAGAGTTTAAACCTATTATCTCTATTTATGTTGTTTTAATTTTAATTATTACAACGGACTCACTTATTTTTCTTTTGTAGTAGTCTTATTCTGTGAATATTAGTTTCGTCTGGTCCGATTCCATCCTGTGTTTTGTTTCAGATGTATGTTCAGGAATTGCTGACGTGTTTTTGCAATTTCGAAACCATACATTTCTTTACCATACATTTCTTTAAATTAACTACTTTTTATATTATATATTTATGTTTATACAATGGTTTTTTGTTTTTTTGTTGTCATAACCCCACTGAAGAAGAAAAGCCAAAGTTGTTTGGAAACGTTTGGGGACAATAAACAGAATATCAAACTAAGACAGAATGCCTAAAATTTATTTAAAATAGCCTACAATAATTTTTCAATGGCTTACTCAGGTTTACGTATTACATTAATAGATATTTCAAATATCTGAGATATTGCAGCAAACATACATGACATTTTCGTCCTGTAGACAGCAATATGGTGTGCATAAGAGAGATCTGTGGTTGGAGGACCATAAAAGCCATGTGGGGACGATGAATGCCAGCCATGCGACCACACACTGCAGCGCGGCGCCGCGGCGCCGCATCACACGGCCGCCGTGCTGCGAGCGAGCGCTCATCTCTGACCCTAGTTATAATTACTAGTACATACAATATGAACTACTTAAAAAGTTTAGAAAAAATAGTGGGATTTCCCATTTGTAGAGGATTGTTCATGTGAATTAAATATAGTCAAGAATTTTAAAAGTGTAGATGAATTTAAAATTTATTGGCTTAACATTTTTTATATGAATTTATTATAGTAGATCATTAACAGACGCTTTCGTGGTAAAACATATGATAAAACTGTATAAAATTTAACGATTTTTTAAATTGTCTCTTTTAATTATTGTAAAGTTCAGTTATTACGTTTTATACATGAAAATATAACAAAACGGAATTAAGAATGAAGTTTAAACATGTTTCTAAGAACTAATCATATAATTAAATAGTTTAACATTGTAGTTAAACAATATTCAACTCTAAGATTAATCATATATTTTGACCGGCAAACTGTATATGAAATAACCACTGGGAAATTTACAGATGTATAATTCCCCGTCATATTCCTTACTTACCCTTATTCATAAAACTCCCCCTGTTTCCACCAAATGCCCTCCTCCCCCCCACCTCCTCACTAACAGTCAGTTGTAGTTAACGACTGTACCAGCTCGGGACCAAAGATTATGCAAATGTACCTAGAAAACTATATGTTAATTAATTTGACGACCTATCCTCCTTTTTAAGTGGTGTTTTGAATTAAAATAGCATAATTTTACCATTAAATACCTTACTGAATATTACGATGCTTTCAACTTTGTTCGTTGATCAAATTTCTTCGATTGACGATGTTTCCTCATATTATAAACAACCGCCGTTCCCATATTAACAAAACTGCTTATACTAACAGATTCAAATTATTATTATATTTATTTAATGTATTATCTGAGCAATAATACATGAAAAACGACAATAGTTTTCAATTATGCATGCAGGTAAGAGATCATTGGAGTGTCATTAAGGTGTGGTTAGGGAGGTTCGGTCCAATTAGCCTAGGGGTGAAAATCATTATAATTTCGTAAAATCCCTGAGCATGGTTGTTTAGAAGGTTGATCATTTAGTTAAAGCCAGTGAATGAAATGAAAAAATGCAGGAAGAAATACAGCTTGGTGCTTCTGTGAAGAAAACTGTAAAATTTGAATGATTAAAATTTGATTTTAGAGTAAAATTTGAATCTAACCTTCAACGGACAAAAATAATGGTTTACTAGTCACAATAGGATAGACCAGCGTAGAAAACAATAGGCCGTAGTTTCCCATGCTGACAGAGACAGCTGGGCTCGGTTCGCGCGTCCATAACCACCTACCAATTGTCCCATGTACTAGGCACTACAGGGGGGGGGGGGCAATTGGATTGATTGTATGTGTACAGGTGATGCGAGCACAACAGTGGGGACTTGTTGCAGCCCCAGAGTTTCACCTGCCCCCCCCCCCCCCCCGGCACCAACATCCCCCCGGCGGTCTCCTGTACCCGTAATCTTATTTTAATTAACGGTATTAGAGGCCACCCTGATAAGCTCTGTCAATAAGTGGTGTTTGGAGTGTATTGTGGAATGGTTTTTTGCTTAAAATGGGGATTGGTATTAATTTTTTAAGCCGATCTATTCGTTAACGCCGATTTCAACAATTGTTAAAATGAAGTAAAATTAACTTTGGTCTTTATCTGGATCTAAAGTTTTACAACCATGTTTTTTGAGTATACGTTGATTGATTTTTTTTATGAATTTACATGGTAAAGTTATTTTTAAAGAGACATTATACTCTATCTAATAGCAGAAAAACAACACTTGTAGTTTCCATTATTTTTGTTTTTGGTAAAATTTTTTGTGTTCACAACGCTCAACGGCATTTCAAGACGAGATTCTATAAAGAAGGCGGTCCAAACCCCACAAATTAGTGTTGCCTAGCGGGGATCGATCCCGGAACTCTTAAACTGGAGTCCTATACGCTAGAAAAAAGTAACTACCCACCAAACAGAAATGAACTTGGCATTATTGAGAATGGACAATACTTTACTTACTCTTATATAGTACTCTATTAATTTTTTTCGAGAAAGTATTCATTTAAAAAAAAATCACTATGAAAAGAATATTTAAATGTAAATAATACTTGGAAAGCCACCCTGCATCAATGAGTAAGTTAAAAATGCCCTGACTAGTGACTAATAGTCTTTAACTAAGGTCAAGCAAAATTGCTTGGATCATTTTTGGTTAGACTGACCAGTTTATGTCCACCAGTTCATTTGGGCGTATAGTTAATCAGTAACACTAGCCTAAGTTGTCCATGAATATTAAGAAAACTTCAATTTGATTCTTTTCGATATGAACGTGCGTATTTTATAGCCGTGAATTTTGTTGTGAAATTAAATAATAATTTTAATATTCGTGGTAGTAATTTTTTGACAAATGCAAAAAAGTTGGGAAAATAAAACAAAAAACCTCTTCAGAATTTTCTCCACCCTATAAGTTTGTATAGTTTTTTTTCATTCGGAATACTTATAGCTTCCTTTTGTAGCTAAATCTCATGGTTTTTGGCGTGATTTTGTAAGTGCTATTTCTTTTTATAATTCAGTTTTGTCAGTCTTAATGACGTCATTCATTTAAGCTGATTTCGAGTGCAAACATTGCACATCTGTAAATATAATTTTGGTTGCAGATTTTTACGAACATTATTTAAATTTGAAAGCCGTTCAGATGTTTTAAACAAATTATTTCAGGATTCTAGTGGAGGTTGTAGGTCCTACCTTACGTTTAACACGTGACCACTCACAATCTCCGGTGGTCTCGTATAGAGCCTCTTGTTTAATGGCTTGTTTAATGCATGACGGGATATGATCCATTAAGGTGTATTAATGTTTAATGGCTACAAGGCCACTATTCGTGTAGCTAGCCTTGTAAACATGGATACTGCTGGGTTTATGGCATAAGCAGGCCTCTAAAAACTGTTACTACCACGGAATTTACATAAAGTGTGTTCAAACTTAAAACGCGCATAAGGATTTTTTATTTTAACTTTAGCATGCGGTGAAAACGAGGTGAAAAAGAAACACCTCATTCGCAGCAGACCTTCACAATTACTGACTTTCTCGAAAAAACATTTACGAAAGCGTATATATCACATGTTTTAAGGAAAATCAATATTATAAGGAATATGTTAAATTCAAATGATACATTTAATGAATACGTATTTTTTCGATTTGTATCTATTAATTTCGTGTAAAGAAAAAGATTACAGGATTTTTTTATTTTAATTAATGGTAATTATTCTGAGAATTTTGTGTCTTCTTATTATATAGAGATACCCAGAATAAATGATCAATGAAATCAAATAAATGAAAATTGAAAAAATAAAGTAACAACCTTACAATTTAAATTTAACTAAATGGTGAAAATTATAATCTTAAAAAGCATATTTCACTATCAGGGACTAAAGTGGATACGAGGGGATATTTCGTACGAGGGCAAGTTTTTTGGAAAAATTATTACTGAGTAACGAAAAGCAACTTTAGTCACGCGTGATGAACTATATATTTTTCGTTATATCGCTCAATATATTCCTCTAATTACTTTAAAAAAATTACAGCTTGTTTACTTTAATAGAATTTATTTAACGAGGCTTTCATTTTGTTCTTGCTATTTTAAACAATCGTCTGATTGTCTGTTTCATTTATGTTCAGGTTAGACTGCGTAAATAACCAACACGAACACATTGAACTATCAATTATCAAAATAAACGAATTTTGCAAGGTCGATTACTGTCTTGACAAATCAGAGGGAACATATAACTGACACCTCGATTGAGGCTATATTTGTACCAAATAAGCACTGACGTCCGGCATTTACGTCACAATCTATGGCTCATAAGGCCTTATGGAGGTTAGCTAACCTATATTATTGTTCTATTCCCTAAAGACCTTGGTTTTACAACAGTGAAAAATGAACTGGTGACGTCCTCGGCTTCAGCTGATTCTTTTTTTCCCTAGGGAGGAAAAGAGCTTCCTTATCCAAAAGAAGAGCAACACATGTAGTAAAAACTACCGTTTTCGTAGCGGTAGCAATAAAAGCTTTTATCGGCAATTCATTCAAATTTCGTCAGGGTAATTTTGAGAATTTTACAAGAGAGTTCTTTGCAATTAGGACTTCCTATGCCTCAATAACCGAATTAATAAAAGTAGTAATTCATCATGTAAGACAGTATATTTTTAAGCTGAATCCAATTTTGGCCATGAACCAAAATAAAATTAATGAAACTAGTTAAAATTGTAGAGGTAGAATACATTTGGTCAAAAAATCAATATGAATATATGTAATGATTTTTTTGAGAAAGTAAAAATATAAAAATGTTGATCCATACTTGATATAGATATACTGTATTTATACCTTTACCTAAACTTTTGACAGTCAGAAAAAAATCATGTAAAATCTTGCATGAAAGCTATTAGTTAAAGCGAGCTATGTTAAATGATGCTAGCCACTAGTACCATTATCAGCCATTATTATTTTTTAAACATTGTATAGGTCTTAGAACTTATAACATTTGAATTTAAACTTTCAAATATTTTTATTACTCACCAAGAAAACATTAACACAATACTATTCACAAATTGTAAACTTTTGACAGTTTTCCAAGTATTTCAGATTTGTTGATGTTCCATGTCCAATGATTGGAAGGGATCAGAGGACAGCTGTTATTGATTTTATTATTCATAGATACTTCTCTATAGGGTAAAGTCACTAAAATAAATATTTTAATTTCCGCTTACCTTATAAACTATGAACTAGAACTGAGCCTTGAAATGTAATTTTACAAATACAGGGATTTGAAAATTTAGCTGAGCATGCTGATGATTCTTAATAATCATACTATAATAAACAAACCTGGTAAAAAGTCCCTGATCTACGTATTTTAAGTGAAGGTTAAATGATTTTGAAAAAACTAAAACAACAATATCTACTAATATCAGTGAATAACATAAATAATCATGTAGTTCACTCACATATTGTATTATATAAAAAAAAACCCTCTTCTTCACATTTACCACATATCTTTGACCAACAATGATTATAGTTTGTATAAAACATTAAACAACTGTTCTACAATACATGGCACCCACCACTAACTAATCAATATTACCTATTCACTGAAAGGCAGATGTCAGCAATTTTCTGGTCCAAGGGAGCGATTCCTATTAATATTATTGATGGGCGTAGCCCTGATTGTGCCTAACAGGTGTATTTACTCATCAGCTGCTGTGTTTGGTGGGGGCTGATGGTGAGCTACCAGTTGTGTCTTCCCAGGCTCAGTTGGCACTGCGTAGTACTGCCTGATGGATAGGGGTGGTTAGGGGTGCGCCGACCGTAAAAATATAATCGTTCGGGGATGAATAATAAACGTCCATATCACGCGGGCACAAGAAAATGAAGTATAAAAAAGAGGATAGAAAGAGGGTAGGTTTCTAAAAACACTGTCCAATGGGTAAAATGTAAGATAATCTTGTTTTATTCGGGAAGTTTTTATGGTTTTCCATAATTTATTCCACAAACGTACAATCACAAAGTAAAAAAATCATAGTTTGAATTCAAGAATATCTATCATCAATATTGCATACGAGATCTTTTGATTAAAATTACAATAGTGCCATCATCTTTAGTTTTAGCTAATTACTGAAAAATATGCTGGCCTTATAGTTTTATATGTAGTTTTGAACAGCTTTATTCGTCTTCCACCGACAGATTATTTACACCAAAGAATATTTTTCAGTAGTCTAGAAATTACAATAATTAGTCGTCGTTTCAGTGTTTGGTTGCAGTTGAAACTTGAAACAATTCAGTATAAACCTTTATAAATTTTAACCATTCAATTTTATGTATATCAATAACATAAAGCTTATAAGAGCAGGGCTACATGAAAAAGGTTTAATAAATGTTTTCAGTAAAGGAAGAATACAATATTTGTTTGAACTATCAAACGTGCACAACCCCATTATTAAATGATAAATCCAACATTAAAATCTCACGTATCATTTAATATCCAAAATATTACCGGTAGAGGGACACGATTCACAACAATAGCAGGGAAGCGAGCAAAGTCTGGCGGGAAAAGTTTAATTATTAGCGCGGAGCAAACGGACCGTGAAGATGTCCGGCGCATTGTTTAATGAGAAAACTTGCTGCAGAGCGGTAGAGAGCGCCCTGGGAACATCGCATCAGCTGCTACGTCAGCAGGGGCTGTGTCTGCAGAGCGGTATAGAGCACTTGTGAGTGATCGCATCAGCTGCTACGTCAGCAGCGGCTGTGTCTGCAGAGCGGTAAAGAGCAATTGTGAGTGAACGTATCAGCTGTTACGTCAGCAGCGGCTGTGTCTGCAGAGCGGTAAAGAGCAATTGTGAGTGAACGTATCAGCTGTTACGTCAGCAGCGGCTGTGTCTGCAGAGCGGTATATAGCTCTTGTGAGCCAACGTATCAGCTGCTAGGTAAGTAGGGACTGTATGTGCAGAGCGTCAGAGAGCACTTGTGAGTGAACGCATCAGCTGCTACGTCAGCAGAGACTGTGTCTGCAGAGCGTCAGAGAGCACTTGTGAGTGATCGCATCAGCTGCTACGTCAGCAGCGGCTGTGTCTGCAGAGCGGTAAAGAGCAATTGTGAGTGAACGTATCAGCTGTTACGTCAGCAGCGGCTGTGTCTGCAGAGCGGTATATAGCTCTTGTGAGCGAACGTATCAGCTGCTAGGTAAGTAGGGACTGTATGTGCAGAGCGTCAGAGAGCACTTGTGAGTGAACGCATCAGCTGCTACGTCAGCAGAGACTGTGTCTGCAGAGCGTCAGAGAGCACTTGTGAGTGATCGCATCAGCTGCTATACGTCGGCAGGGACTGTGTCTGTAGAATTGCAGAGAGGACTTGTGAGTGAACGCATCAGCTGCTACGTCAGCAGAGACTGTGTCTGCAGAGCGGCACAGTTTTTTGTAGATGAGTTTGAAAAAAATATAGCCGTAAAACTTACAAAATTAATCAATAAATATTTAAAGTTCATTGAAAAGGTTTTTTATTAAGTTAAGTTTTCAACCCTTAATAATGTATTTTTGTGAATAATTAAGTTCTTCGGAAGTGTATAATTAAGAATAGTAAAACTTTTCCCATAACTGCTTAAGTGGTATAATTTTTAATTACAGACGTTTCCAAGTGCAGGGCTGCGTTTAGGGTTGTTGCAGTCATTAAACCAGCCTAATGGATCATACTGCTGCTGAATAACTAAGCCACTTACGCTGCAAGTGCCGGAAATTAGCGCCAACCACGAAATGTGATACACGCCACAACTGCTGGTTCAGATATAATACGATACATCATCATGTTATGAAAAAGAAGAGACTGATTTAATTTTAATCTTCTATCAAAAAGATTATTCCAAGACAATACATAATCATAGGCTTAAAAATGCAATTGATGATAGCTTTACTTTCGTAGTCCTTCCCCTTCCACAATATTTTGTAATAACTTAGAGCTAAGTTATTACAACTTGTCTTTAAAATATTGGTCTGAGAAACGATAGGCTTAAATTTATATATTCAATTTATTTAGGCCGTGGTAAATAGTGACACTTAGCATTGTATCTCTGGGCATTAAAGTAATTCAAATATAACTAATTCATTAACTTTTAAACAGAAAGTATGTTTTGCTAAGCTACAGTAGGCTAAATCACAAAAATAAAGAATAATTTATTAGGAAAAATTTGAAAACAAATAGTGTTTTTGCTCATTCTATTTACCATAGAAGTATATTTCGTCCTTATCTGTGCTATTACCATCGGCATATTATTTTTTCATCAAAAACATACTCGTAATATTTTTTTTCTTAGAACTCACATACATTCTTGGGTGACATACAATAACTTAAAATCATGCGCAGGTTACTTACTTGAGCATGAGGGAGCGCGCTCACCTGTAGCGTCTACATACGGAGGCCGGAGGGCTGTTTATTATTTCAGCTTGTGTGTTTTCTCGAAGGCCTGCACTGCATTATTGATAGCCCTGACGGTCAACCACTTTGCATGTACAGCGCCATCGTTAAATTTGGTAATATTCATCACTTTTACATTTACACGTTGCCTTCAAGCGGATATGCTGTGTTAATATTTTTATTGTATCAGGTATATTTTGGTGTATTATATTGTACCTCAATATATGGCAGAGTAAACTAACCGTAATTGATTTTCTAAACTATAGCAGGCATAGTTGATAATAATTTAAACAATTTGTAGTCTATATACAGCCAAGCTAACAACAAAGTGTGCCGCTCGCTAACAAAGTAAAATTATTCTTTTGGGCTTTTCACGTAGGCATTTAAGCCTAAAGGATGGAAGTAATTTACTACTAGAAATGTGTCTAGAGTGGGAATAGAACAGAAATTCACTTTGCTATCACTATCCAAACAGCCAATGGAATTTGTGGAGAAACATTTCACTTTTTATACCAACTTGATGTGTATTACAGCGCTTATACATTTAACAAATATCAAGAAATCATCGCATTCTCGATTACTGGTCAAGTTAGCGACTTTTTAGTCTCTGTGAGAAATTACATGTGTTATTTTTTTATTTGCTTTCATGAAAATTAATGGACGTATAAGCGTTCAGAAAATTCTTTCAATATCTTACGGCGACTACTATAGTGACATTATTAGAGGCAGCCTAAACGCTCCCTAGAGGACTGTGGAGCCAGGAAAAGTGACGTCAATGACGGGCCCTTTTCTGGTTTCACCGCAGGTCTAATAGCCTATTGGATAAAATGTAGCCTCAATCGAGCCCATCAAGAACCCTCTGACTTGCCACGATATTTTTTTTTTATCTGGAGCAGCATGTTTCTGGGCCATATATGGTGCAGTGATTTTCTCACATTTTTGAGTGAGATAGCCTCTAAACCTACATTAACCTTGAATACAACCAATATTCAATATCCCATACTACAGCAGCAGATCGGTTCAGACAATCAGCTGATCGAGCACGGCTTGTTTGTCAAGCAACAGCTGTAGTTCGCATGCCATATGGAAGGGTGCGCCTACATGGAGCACAGTGGCTACCAGATGCTTCGTGCTCAGCTGTTCGCTGAGTGATTGCTCTGTTCATACAATTCATATCAGCTTATCACCAGTAATGATATCGCAGTGCGGAGGGCGCATTAGGCCTAATGAGTTTTACCCAATAACGTTGATTGGATTTGGATGATTTGTGTCGATGAGATTGGTATCAAACTGATTGAATAATTCATTCCAAAAAACACAGTATGTTTAGTTACACTATATTAATCTTTTTAAATGTTAAAATAAATCATTTGTTTTGGCGAATTTAATCAAAATACGCTTGTCGGCAACATCTAAGGATGAAAACTCCATAAATATAGTATTAAAAAAACTACAAATCTATTTATCAATTTATAAAAAACAGAAGTTTTTATAACTATAAACTTAATTATTTTCGTTGAAATATTTCAAAGCAGATAAATAAAAATACTATTATATTATATATTTTATAAGCATAATACAGTACTAAATACTTTGATTAACCTTCAGTTCAAAGTGTGATGAAAATGATCTAATAACCCCAAGTATATTCTTAGATAATGATTCATTTTCATTCTAAAATTCGATATTGAACAAATAATATCGATATTATTACTAATAATGAACATGCGGAAAAACATGAAGAGATATATTAAATGTACACATTAGGATTTAAATACTTGGTAACAGAAAATAACTAGACCAATATTAGTCAGTTTAACCCTTACTAGAAACGAAAAACGTTTTGTAAAATAATTCCCATTGATAAAGAAAATGGGAAGGAGAGCAAAAGCAGTAGTTTTATTCGGGTTATTACGATTACAGCAGAACGAAAACGAAAGCTCGGACACTTTCTTTAAATATTTAGCTACAATCAGAATCATTCCAGCTGCGTGGAGGAGGGTGGGGGAAAGGGGGATGAGGGGTCTTAACTCCGGTGGGAACCGACCGAGCTGCGAGTTATCCGAGCAAGAGGATTCTTTTTACATTTAAAGCCTTCACTGTGAAATAGAAAAGCTATTTTAAATTGGTTTGAATTAATTAATAAATATTAAACATAATTAATTAATTTATAATAGGATTTTAGAAATAACCTTTGCTTATGCTATGAGTGAGAGTATTGGAAAGCTATTTGATCGATTATTATGACTTATATCAGTTTTTATTTGTTTCCCAATGGGAGACCCCAAAAGTTTTAATGTTTTAACAGTTTAAATCTTGCCTTGAAGCGATACAATTGTTTCGCAGATTTACTGATTAGTTAGATGTTGTTGACTCAACCACTTCGATAAAAAAATGTATGGGATACTAGTAGCACGCGTCTCATCTTGGTTAAAAATAAATTTGGAATTGAGCTGATTTTACGTTGCTTATTTTTATGGCGTTTCGCATCGTAAAACGCATTCTGTTGGGGAATAAGTATGTCTATAATTTTATTTTTGTTGTAGTTTTTATACACAAATTTAATATGGTATCAAATCATCAGTGCTTAGCTGAACTTCTAATTTTCAGCGTACTTATTAAATTTACCGAATGCTCTAGTGATGAAAAGTAAATATGTACAAAATATTCCTCAGAGAATGTGGGACTACGTCTTCATGAAAATAATAAAACTGACTGATATCATGAGTATATGTTTGGCAAATAATTGTTTATGAAATAGCTAGAGTATCTATAGTAAATAAGTAGATTTGTACTTTTAAAATAACCATATGTAGGCAGGTTAATTTTAAACACTTAACTATACTGCAATCTAAATGTATCACCAAAATCCAGGATTTTTTAAATAATGCGATTTAAGCCTGACACAATTTTGTAATCTTCCACCAAAGAATGTATAATAGTATGATATCTAACGAATTGCAAGCACTGTATTCTGTAGTCAAACATAAAAACTATAACAACTAATAAACTTCTGCTTTGTTATTGAAATTTGAAATAGTTCAAAAGATAAACAAGAGATTAGTACATCCTTTGAAACTCCAAAAGCCTCCTGGTCGTAGGATTTTATGGCATTTTTTCTGCACACGCAAACAGAACATCTTGGAGGTTATTAGTTTTAATTTGATATCAAAAATGTATCTAAAACAATAATATCTAGAGGTCAATATTGTGAAAAGAAAAATCTAAACTTTTTATAACAGAAGATAAACGGCTTAAAACTGAATACGTATAATCTACTGTCTTGAAGATGGGCTCAAAGATGCTGATAACCCTTTTATTTAGATTAAAATTATATTATATATAATAATATTTCACTAAATCTCTCCCTACATATACGAGCAATAATATCTTGTCATCATGTAAAACATGCAAGTTTTATAACGATATATTTTCTTCATGTATTTGATCCAACTAGGATAGCCTAAGTAAACTATAAATTTGAATAGAAGAATCTAGACATTTTCTTTTTAAATAGCCTACAAAATAGAAATACATAACAAAACTCAAAACTCAGAAGGATTTCAAATATACCAGAACATTACGTATCAGATTTTATACCCGTCGGAATGAAAGGTAGCATTCCCTTATACGCTTGTGTAATGAGGCAGTTTTCTTCAGAAGACATTTCCAAAGGAAATTCTCCTCAGACGTGAGGCAGCCTTCAGTAAAATATTTAATAAGGACCAGCCGTGTCTTTCCAAATACTCCTCTTAACCTTTAAAATATTTTTATCTTCACTATTCATACTTGTGTAATCATTTATTTTTTTTTACTGTAAGGTAGATCCAGTGTTGATAAAAACCATCACAATGATTGAAAGAACAATTTATGTATATCTTTGTTTAAAAGTTGTCTGTTGGTTTTCACGTTATTAAACATAACTTTATAGCTTCAAAAACTTGATGAATAAACTTGTACTTATATATTAATACGTAAATATACAAACACGAAAATAAATACATACGTGAGTTATATATACGTAAATATGTACGTGAGTTATATATTCTTAAATATATACGTTGGTACGTCATAAACAATTTAAGTACTGATTAGTAACTTTCTTTTTTTATAGGCCACTTTTTCAAAGTCTAATGTCTAAAGCAATATAACTTAAAAAAATGATTCTCAAAGGTTAAAAAGAGGTGCAAACTTAATTTTTTTACAATGATCATTAAATTCAATGATATTATAGCCTTTTTTAAAAAACAAAGCAAAATTTAACAATAGCTATTCTGCATTTTTGATAAGTGTTTTAATTAGACTCTGATTCGCGATTCGCAATTTTGCAACACTCTGTATTTTAAACAAATTATAACATAGGGGGAGTTTTAAAGGCCCCCCCAACCCTTTTACACATTGTTGTAAGTATCAATCCCAAACTACCCACAAATATTGTTCGATAGAAATTACTTCATTTCGAGTGGGTGTTCATTTTCAGCCGCCACCTTGGATCCGCCATATTGAATTAAAAATACTTTTTCTAAATGTAAACGTGGTGTTGTGACCCATCACCGCAAACTAGATTTTTACATTGGTTTCAATGTCGAAGTCCGCTTTTAAAAATATTGACTTATTCTTAAGATATTATAGGGATGACATTTTTGGACTAATTTGAAAATTATGCATTGTAGAAATGAGCCCATAATCTCAAAATAAAGCTAGATGATGACAAGTAATCGACAATGGACATTTTTACACCACTTCTACGTGATTTTGACAGATTTGGCGCCATCTTGGATCCGCCTATTTGAAATGAGCTAAGCTATTTAAATGTAGAAGTGGTGTTGTGACCCATCATTTCAAATGAAATTTTCTTGCTAAATCTAATGACTTACTATGACAATGCAAACAATCCAATGCGTTTTATAACAGTTAGTACGACTTAACCGGAATATTCATTTTTTAGCCCTGACTGGATTTAATTAGAGAAAGGCTTTTCATTTCAATACGGGCTTTTTATAGCGTACTCGAAATAAAACGAGGCGTCTGTGGAACAGGGTTGCCTGTACAGCAGCGGAGTGCAGTTAAAATATTGATAGCTAGCAGTGCCGTTCCCCTCGCCCTACCCAATACAGCCTCTTCCGTGATATCCATCCCATCGTCACGGTTTGATGTGCTTTATACTTTGTTTTTTTTCCTACTT
This sequence comes from Flexamia atlantica, assembly GCA_035578135.1. Taxonomy (NCBI): domain Eukaryota; kingdom Metazoa; phylum Arthropoda; class Insecta; order Hemiptera; family Cicadellidae; genus Flexamia; species Flexamia atlantica. Next base: position 24,391,783 of record JAQJVK010000008.1, read on the forward strand.
CGTTGAGCTAATTTTTACAGGGTTTCAGAAAGTCCCAAATAACGGCCACTACGCTGTTAAACTAGGAAACCTGTTAAATTATTGTGAAATATAAAGTAGAACAGTTTGTAATTGACTGGTTTTACCGAAGTGTAGCCCCTTGTAATGTACATAACCTATTACAATAGTTTTTACTTTTTCGTATATTTTTACTATTTTGAAAAAAGCAGTAACGATTTACAAACAGCGAGAAAAATAAGTTCTGATTTTAAGTTTAACTATTTGGTTGTATTTCTGGTAGTATCGATGGTTATAGAATAATTAATTTCAACAAACCTATCATTGGTTATTGTTGATTGCCATGTAAGATATTGAGTCACAATGAAAATGTAAAAAGTGATTCTAACAACGCTACTAACATTGCAAGTGAGAAAGTTTGTGAGTTTGTTTGCTCCTCATATTATATAAGTGGCTGTAACAACGCATCCACCCAGGCAGACGAATGTAAACAAATAAACCCCATTCAAATTGACAGAAACAAAAAAACAGGTCAGGATAAATATAAGCTGTTTCAAATTATTTTATTTTCATATAAAACAAAATATATATTTTGGAAACATAATACCGAAATATAATTCTTGGCAATGTAATAACGATCATTGAATAGTTATACAACTAAAATTTAGCTTATAGTATATACAACTACCCGAACCATGTATATGTTCAATTATTAATTTTATTTTTATTGTTTAGCTGCATTAATATAAACAGTCTTTCGATAAATGTTAAAATTATAAAAGTAGCCTAAATATATATTTTTCAAAAAGGAATTGATTCCACGTCATGAAATTGTTTTAAAATTATTAATTTGTATTTAGAATAGAATAGAATATATTTATTTTCCATAGTCACAATTACATTAAATTTTACATCACAGTCTTTTATGGAAAATATCGGTACCTCTAAAGAAAAAACCCTGTTCTGAGGTTACCAACACTTTAATGCACTTTAATGAGTTCATCAGGTGCATTTTAGAAAAAAAACTAAAAAATTTACTTAGAAAAACAAATCAAGCTCATTCTACTGGTTGCGAGCAACAGAATTCAAACTAGTTCAAAAATATCAAAAAGAGAAAATCACAAGAAGAGGCGGATATTATTTCACAACAATATTTTAGTCACGGGTCTGATTAAAAATGAAAACCCAATCAGTGCGTTGTATAAAATTTTAACCCTTTGGCTAATTTTGTCAAAACTATTTCAAGCAAATCAAAAATATGATAAAGGCGATTCTATCTGAAATCTAATTTAGTCACCCGAAACTTTAAAGATACCAAAGTGGTGGCGGTAAAGAATCCAAATGAAACCGAGTGAGAAGTTTTTTCGCCGAAGGTACTAGGCCACCATCGAGGTCGAATGAGAGTGGAGCACCGACCATTACGTTAAATATTTAGCTCCAGTCGGTCCGTTTCGCCGTATCGCATTGCCGGGATGGGCCCTAACTCCTCCGGGAGACGTCTCGCCCTCACGAAATCTCAGCGAGTAGATAACCTTTATGTACCCGATCTTACCTTTGATTGGACGAATTACTCCTACTATCTCTAAGATGCTGGTTGATAGTAAAGTGACTGAAAAAAGAGTCATGCTTGGCAAAAGATTATTTATCTGTATTTAAGACAGTTGTTTTTGTAATTTAAATGACTAGGTTTAAATTAATTAAAATATAGGAATCCTCAAAACTTCTGGAATTATTGTAGCTTATCTTTCTCACATAGTTAACTATTTATTCTTACTCATTTTCAATGCATTTACAACTGAAGCCCATTGATCCTATTTTTAAAGATTTTAAGGCACAAGAATTGGCCTATATTCTTCTGGAGAGCAACAAGACTATATATTAAATACAGGTAAATTAGTTCAGTTATTAATGTGTGATGGAGCATCAAACAATCACAAAAATAAATAAACGAACTTGCGGACTTTCAGACTTATAATATGATACTATTAGCAGCAAAATATTTTGATACAGTTTATTTTAAGGTGCTTTACTTCTTTAATTAACGCATTATTAGTCTTTATAACTCTTATGCATAGCAGTGTTAAATAGTATTTTGCCATACTTTCACTGTAAATATTACTTTTAAAATGAGTTGGCATTTTGAAGATCCTATTCCTGAATCCTGAAGCCCAATTAGAAATAATGAGTATTAGTTTTCAAAATATTAGCTAAAAATAGTGCATAAAATAATATTATAATGTTTCAGTCCTTAGTCTTTTTTCTCAATCAGTCCGGTTCTTCAGTAAATAATCACACGAAACATTTCTAATCAAAAAAGTCATATTTTTTCTAGGATTTTCTCGACAAGACCTTTCATTCAAGAATGGGGTTGATGGGTGTCGGAGTTCTGGTTTTCTCAAAGGTTACGGGTAGTTTGGGTTTTATATATAGATGTTATGTACTCAGTTTCAGATTCAAATTCAAATAATGTTTTATTCAATAATAATATTGTTTACATGTATTTGAACAGAGTCAAATCACAAAACAATAGATTTAAACTAAAATTATATATATTCTCATAGGTTAAATGTTTCTGGAGATCCAAATGAATATTTAATGCTTTAAATTCATCTATAGAATATAATGTATTTGTTATTAAAAAGTCCTTTAACATTATTTGAATTTATTAAAATTATTTTCTAGTCTTTTAGATGTTGGCAGATGTTATAAAAACCTAAGCCCTGTATAAGAGGTCCTTTTTATAAAATTCAAGGTTTTGACAAGGAAGGTCCACTTTATATCTGGTATCATAACTTAAACTAGTGTTTGAAGTTGATGAAATCTGAAGTCGTTTGGCAAAAATTGTTCTTTAATGAATATACAAATTACAAACTTTCAGTATTCCCAATTCATTAAAAATGTGCTTAACGGAATCTGTGTTTTCTTAGCTTTAATATTACTTTGTTAATGGAGTATTTTATCTAAATTTTTCTTGATGCTGCCCCATAAATAGAAATCCCATAAGAAATATGACATAGGATTAGTGAGAAGTAAATAATTTTTAGAGTTTCTAAACTGCAAATTCTGGACATTTGTCGAAGTGCACTTGTATTGTTTATTGAGTTTCTCAGTCGCTGATTAATTCAAACCAAAATGTACGATAAGTTCTCGTATTTTTTTGCTACAAATCTACTAAAATGATACATAGCTTCATTAGTGCTTCCAAAAAGTATTATTATTTTAATATTATTCAAACATTTCCAATGTTTTTTGTGAATCGGCACCAATAATTGCCATATTTAATTGGCCAACTAAATATATTATTTTGCCCCAGTTAATATTTATTTTTCCCCTGCCCATCATAAGTGTTTGTAGCGTTTTGATGAGTGTTCGTCGACAGACGGGATTGAGCATTGTTTGACGACTGCTCTCAAAGAAACCATCTGCAGAATGAGACAGGCGGTAAAGCGGCGCGGCGCGGCGTGGAGTGCTGTTAAAATATTGATAAAGCATCTGCTCTACTAACGTATACACTGCAAAATACGTATATACGCTTACCTCTGTCACTTCAACAACTCATTAGGCCAGTGTAATTGCACGACTAGATCTTATTGATTGCTTAAAAGTATGAAAAATCCAGTATTGCTTGTAGGTAATTAGACTAGCATATAATAAAATTGATGTCAGATCACCTAATTTTCAAAATTTATCCAGAAAATATGTGTGTTTTTTTACTCTTTGCTTCAATAAAATCCGAAACAGTAATAAAACATCATTTCCATACCATCATTCAAATGTAATATCTGACTAGAGTTGTTTTTTGTTATTTTTTTTGCCCAACATTAAATCCCGTAGACACATATTGTTTAGATTTGAAATTAATTTTCTACATTTTGTTAAAGTACTAATTATTATGGAATTGTTCATGCCTACAACAGGATTTATATTCTACAGGTGTGTTTGGAAATGTCTAAAGATGCTCACAGGCTGCGCAAACAGTTTTAAGCAATGCTTGCCTGTATAGATATTACATTAGTATTTTTCCACTGTTATTGATGAGTATATTAATATCCATATGGTTCAAGAAAATATTTAAATATCTTTACTTTATTATAGTTTTTTACATCTTTTTACCTATTCACCACTCAATATTGCGTACTTAAATAAGATTTTCAAAGCGTAACTGTTTTGTGTAAATATGAGCTTCATCAGAAACTAGCGTGTCCGTTTGTACTTTTGATTTAAATCTACTTTAAATATATTATTAATGTATTGATGAAAATTAATATATTTTAAATGTACATATGGGTTGATTGTTAACTCTTAGACAACAAGAGATAAAACTAAACCCCATAATTATACGGGACTTCGTTATTTTTTATATTTAACGACTAGCCGATCAACACGGTTTTACCCTTGGAAAAACATTAAAACTTCCTTGGATTTAAGATTTAACGTTAAGGTTGCCATGACAACTACATGGGTTCCCTATACTTTAACATTGAAACTTTGATGTATCATAGGGCGCAGCCCTGAAGGAATTTTTTAAAATCCGTTGTTAGTGGGTGTCTATGCCCTGAGAGGAACGTTCATGCAAAGTTTCAAGGTTCTAGGTCAAGTAGGTTGGGCTGGGCGATGATAGGTCAGTGGTGTTTGACAAATATATAGTAGATAACCACCAACAAGTCGTCGCTATCTTGCATTCAACCGTCATTGTTTTTATTACTTTTCAGGAGAGCAGAAAAAAGGCTTTAACACTTATTCACTTGGTTGCTGCGACGACCAAGACATTTTAAGAGAGTCACGTTAATACGATATATTTACACAGAGATTGTATTGAATATAGCCAGTAGACTGAAAAAATATATTAAATGTATTATTTTTATATAACGGGTTTTTTGGTACGTGAGATTACTTGTTATCACTCGAAACATATTTCTCATAATAGATGTCGATCAGCGTTCATCAAAAGCAGCTTTTGAGAAAAAAACTGTTGATCGACCACGGACGAAAAAATGTGCACTACAAGTAAAAAAGAACCGAAAACCGGAACAAAAACTCGGTAACAGAAGCCCCTCGAGCACCCAGGCCGCGGTGTGCGGTAAAAAACCCGTAAGGTATCGAACTCGCGGGTAATAGGGCGGAAGCGGTAGCGGTAGGTGAGCCGAGGCCAGGTGGTCTACAGCCTAACACCCCCTGAGTCCCACGCACACACTCAGGGAAATGCTCAGTCTCACACTCACGTACACACACACATGGGCAGACTCGGGACAGACGCCACGTGTGGGACACGTGCCGGGTGCAGGTAGGGCCTGCGAGGCGTGACCCAGCGTGACGAGCGGAGGCGGTAGCCGGGGTGGACCGTGACGTAATGCTAATCCTGCCCTACTGTGACGTGTAAATTGGTTATTAAATGAGAATTCATAATGTTAGCTTATATGACTCCTTGCAAGACTGGTCTTCGAACCAAATTCTACGTCCGATCTTGCTTATGTTAAGGGGATAAAGCATTTACGTCTTCAGGGCTGATATTGAAAATTTTCATTCATGAAATTTTGCCCTTAAAGTAAGCGAACATTAAGATATTTTAGGTGGGCAAGAAATGGTATGCATATTAATATTAGTCTATAATAAAAGGGAGCTAAATATTCTAATTTTACACGTCTGGGATACTCTACTGTTTAGTTTTATAAGCAGAAGCCTTTTAAGTCCATAGAATACGTTTTATTACACTTTTTTGTAGATGATTCATGCATCATATTTTAGGGTTTGCATACATATTAGTTCACGTATCAGATATTATTTTATAATTATGATTAAATATAATATTATATTTACTATAACCCCAGGACCTAAGTAGAGTTTTCAAAGAATGCATTCTCTCGGCATACGTTCGTTTATAAATCAACCATCGAATTAGTTCCTAAAAAAAATTCGGTCTCATTCCATTAAACATGAAAAAATAAGTATGTTACTACAAAGGGTATATTTCACATAAAAGAGAGTTCAAAGTAACGTTATAAAGAGAGGAACACCGAGAAGCAGAGTGCAATTGAAATATTCATCAGGAAACCGCCTCTCACAAGCGTTGGCTGGCTGGCTGCTGCTGCGTTGTTAGTGCATCGTGCACGTACAGACGCTTCAGAGGCTGCTCATAACGTGCAGGATCGGTTTCATTTCACTTATTCATTCTAGGTTATTGAAGTATAAGAACAAACTCTATGTATTAGTTCTATTTTATTTAACCAAAAAAATTTACAAAGATATTATGAAAGAGGTTGTATATTTTGGGTTATTCAATTTCAATTTATATATCAGTCTTTTTTATGAGCATTATCATACCTGCATCTGATCAATCTTTGACAAGCAAGAACTATATTTATTTGTGATATACCTGCATCTATTTTCGTATCAATCCTTTCAGCTGCAGAATGCAGAAAAGGCAAGTCTGACATATTTATCACAATATATTTTTCGAAACTTAAATATTTCTATAGATATTAGCTTAAATATAAGTCGTTTAATGAAACCTTTTCCTGTTGATGTTTCGTAAATTTTCTGTGTGGGAAATTTTATACAACGTGAAAATTTATTTCTCGTAGGTTTTCTTTCTTAACTTAAGTAACATACTTGAACTTCAACCAAAGCTTGTCTTGTCACTATCTAAATTGTCCTACTTTATCTAAACCTTGGTATGCATACAATTACACTTATACTTAAAATAGTAATAGTTTACTAAAACTATCAAAAGATACTAAAAATAAGACCCAGAGAAATGTGTTTACCTTAAGACTTACGAGAACTTTGACTTGTTCACTATTCGAATGTTGAAATTATATTTCTTATTTTACTAATCAGTGTTTTAATTCCACATCATGTTTATTTGCATACAATGTAATGAGATGTAAACTTGAAAAAATGAAAGGTTACAATAGTGGTAGAAGAGAAACGAACAGTCCTTATTAAATATTTCACTGCAGACTGTTTCACTTCGGAGGAGAACCTCCTTTGAAAATATCTTCAGTGGAAAACTGCCTCATTACCCCAGGAAATGAGGAAACCCAACCTTCCCTTCCGCCGGGAAATGTACGGATTATTTGGGGCTTTGAGGTAAAATGTACGTAACAAGCGTAATCTTTACCGTTGTTAAAAATCAAAGAAAAGTGAAGGTACTTGTTAAAATAGCCATTGAAAGAAGGCAGAAATTGCATCATATATTTAAAAAATAATCATGCACTTAATAGAATTGAACTCTCAGTGATCAGCTACATTCTTTCCGTAACAATAATCTTTCCGTTTTTAATATTTAATTTGTAGCTGTCAACTATAAGAACACAACCCTGATTTTTCAGTAACATTACATAATGTGAAAAGTTCTTCATTATTGATTATTGTTTAAAACAAGGGAATAATTTTAATTTTTGTTTAGTTCTTAAAATAATCTTTAATCATTATGATGTAAAAAAATAGTAACAAATATTTTACAGTATACCTTGACAATACTGTATTAATAATTAAAGTTGTTCTGTTTGAGTAACTGACACAACAAAACATTGAAACCTTAGTTAATGTTGTAATGAATTATTATGGTTTTTTTTTAACAAAACCCATTAAGTGACACTTTTACCACCTATGAATTTTCTGCTCTTATTTTTTTCGTGTGATTCGATTTTTATCCCAAAGGACCGCTATTTTCTGCCTTAAAATCTTGCTTTGGGAGTGAGGCCCACAGAGTAGCACGCAGTATGAACCTACTAAGTCACGTCTTTAACTATTTTTGAATTAAGTACCTACCATTTTCACACCTGCTTGACTACTATGAAAACTACATATACTTATTGATAACCATTTACATTTGAACACAGGAACATATCAAGTTTTTCACAAATCATTCAATATTAAAAACTAATTAGCAACAATCCCTCGCCGCCTCTATAAACCTCTTCAACAGATGCGGGGTAAACAAAACCACCCCTTTCACTGTCGCAGGCACACGATACAGTAAATAACAGATGCGGAATGGGAGCAACAGTCGCGCGGATTGTGGCTGCGGAGTCCAGACTCCCCGCGCCCGCAGCGCCCCCGGACCCCAGTTAGGGACCCAGGAGCCCAGAGGCCCAGCCAGGTGAAGGGTTGCCAGGTGGGCAGCTGCCGCCGCGTGCCGTTGCACCATCTGTCCGCCACGCTCCGCCGCAGCCCCTCCGGAACTGTTCCGGCCCCGCTATACTTGTATCCGCTACACATTTTGTTTTGCCAGGTAAACATAATGCACCAGGTGCTAAATCCGTCAGCTGCGTGTCTCGTGTTTCTGGAATATATGGAAATGTTTTTGTTTTTTTTTTTGGGGGGGGGGGGGTCAAGCTTGAGGTTTTTGATGTGTGGAGCTATGAAAAAGTTTGTGACAATATGTCTACACATAAAGTATATAGGGGTGGAATTTAAGAATTAAACTTGAAAAACATTTAAAAATTGTCTGCAACAATTCCACGAGTCTAGCGTATCATTACCTTCATTAACTATCTGAATGCTATTCATTTTTGTTATTGCATGAATTTTGTTTGGCTTATATAATTACTTGGATAACAGAGAAGAATTAAAAGATAACAGTAACATTATATTACATTGATCTTGTACTTACGAATGAATGGAATTGCACGTACTGCAATGAGGAAGGAATTATAAATTGGTCTCGATAACTAATACAACAAACTTTATTTAATGCTAAATTTTGGTTTTAAAATAATTTTAAAACAAATAAATGTTAGTCCTTTATTTAAAAAATTTCACATTTATATTTAAACTCATGGATTAATCAAAGTTGAAATATGAGGTAAAGTTATAATTTCAAAATTGAAACAGGTTTCCTCGTTACTGATCGACCTGTTACACCAGCCTCTGCGTCGAACTTAAAAAGTTATCTGATGACAAGTAAAATTTAATAACAAATCCTCGACAGCGGGGTGGATGAAATAAAAAAATATATTCAGAAGATAACTTTAACATGTTGAAATGTACTACTTTGCTGTGAAAATATCTCCAAGAAATAAATCCATTTATAAAAAATCCACCTGTAAGACCTTCAATACCACAACACGTCCTTAACGCCTCCACTCGCTCCCCACAGCTCCTACCATTCACAAGAATCAAACAGGTCATTTAAATAGCTTTATAGCCGAAAGTGAGAAGGGTAGGCAGCGGGGGGTGACTAAGGAATGAATGAGCGCCTCAAGGGTGAGGCAGCCCGCGCCCGACAGGTGGCAAGACCGGGACCTTGAGCCCACCTTGGACCCGGGGAGGGTTGAAGACCCGGGGGTTGTTAACCCCGGTCTGGTCTGGGCTGCGTCTGGCCCCAATGTTTTCGCCCCCACATTTTGGCGCGCTGCAGCAGACTCGGGGACAGCTGCGCAACAGGCAAAGGTGGCGCATCCCCACAATGGCGATGTACAACAATGAGGCCCGGTGTTCGATAGAGCCCTCATCGTATGACCTGGTTTTGTTTGGCAAAACAGATATGTTGGTATGCTGGATTATACGGGTTTATTTAGTCGGAGTAGTCGGGGATGTGGGGGTGTTGCATTGGGGTTATGAGAGTGAAATTGTTGTCTTGGGTGTTTAGGAAATAAATGTGGTAATAATTAGTTTGAGGGTACGCGAATTGAAAGTTAATAAAGAAATTGTACGATTTCCAAACAATTCTGTCATCGTCCAGTTTTTAACAATAAGATGTGAATGCAAACAAATATGGTTGCAATGGTTAAAAAATAATTTATGATTCAGGTCTTAAATATATCTCCGCAAAGCATATTGCCTTCAAAGGATAGTTTCAGACTCATTTCAATGAAAGAACAGGTGTTATGTTTTCCTTTTAGAGAAAATCGCCCTTTAACTTACGATCAGAATTCAGTTACATTTGATATTATATTTATAAGTCTTTAATTACACTATTTTATAAACCATGAATTTGATTATTTCAAATTACATAGCATACATTTCTGGAAAAAGTAGATACTTCTTTATTTGCTAACTATTTCATCGCACCCTGTTCATAATATATCGCTTTTATTGCTTTCGGAGACCTGCTGTTCTTAATTTCCAATTGCAGAACACGTGTACCAATCAGCCACGTGGTCGTGTTTGTTATTATGTTTATGATAAAGTATTCCAAACAATATTGTAACAATATCCTAACCTAATAAAGAGTTTGGTTTTCACAAGGGGAGTTGGAGATAGCAAACGAACAGAGAGAGGTCTGGGATGAATATTTCAACTTAGTGGTACGTTCCTATCTGCTCTCTGCAGGCTAGAGTGAGAACATTTAGAGCCTTTCTTTCTATCTAGTAAAGCATTAACAAGTATTACAATATTTTAGGAACAAATGGAAAACTTTAATCCTTAGGTCACTTATATTCCGCTTTAAAGTCTGACGTATTAATATGCAATCGTAAACGTTAAAATAAAATTTCTTGATTTATAAACACTTGAATCACCTATGAATAAAACAAATTAGAATATTGCTTTACATACATATTTTCTTGTTCACATTAATCTAGAATCGACACTAACTTAATTAAGCAACAATAACATTATTGTCTATTGGTTGGGTAAGTCCCCATAATTAGTGTACTTTAAGAGAGAGAACAAACAAATATATGAAATTTCTTTAAAAAGATGTGTTCACAGTTTTCATCTTTAATGTCCGGAACAGATTTGACCAGACTGTCACAAATAATGTATACTCAAATTGGATAAATTAAGATTTTTTTTAAACCAATCAGAGATCTAAAATAGATTAAATCAACAAACAAGACTTAGGAAAACAATTATTTTGAATGAAGCTGTTCGATAGCTTATATCCATGGTTATTTCCATAGCTTTATTAAATAAATAAATGTATTTTTCCATGCATGTTTCCTTAAGAATTCTTTAATAGCAGTGAACATGTTATTTTAAACTCATATAAAAGTATAACATAGCGTTAAATAAACTTATAATTAATAAAATGTAGTATACCCTACAATAATATAGTTTAATTTAATTAATATAAATTTAAAATTAATACAAGACTTACCTCGACAAAAAATGTTTGGGTGGAATAGGTCCTCTGAGATGTTAAATCTGTTTTAGGGGTTCCGTGACGCAGTTAATAATACATTTAGGAAATAAATCTTACTAACAAACCTAACCTTTGATACCAACATTTTAGGAACCCATATCATAAACACAATATGTAACAGCTTTAAGCCAATGGAAAATGAATGGCCATCAAATGAAAATATTAATAATAATGTTGGTAATAATATAAATCCCAAAAAACTGCTAACATTTCTGCCTTGTTAATTTCTAATCCCTTTTTAGAGACACCTTTCAATTTAGACACCTTTGTTGCCTTTCGCTCAAATAACTACATAACATATCATGTGCCACTTCTCAAAAACAATAATTGAAATGTGTTTTCAAGTAATATATCATTGGGCATGTCGAATAACTTTTTATAAAAAAAAATCGCTAGGACATTTTCCTTTGTTGATGTCTGCAATTATACGTGATGTTTGTTAAAGGAGAAATCAGTGAAATGTATGTGCGATCAAGAGATGTACTATACATTTTTTGGCCTTAAAGTGTTATTAAAGTAAACCATTATGACTAAAAATCTTAGGGTACCTTTATTTTTGAATTTTACATTTCGACCTTGAACTAATACTTTTATTGGGGTTGAAAGATCACACCAAAATAAAAAAAATCATGCATGTAATTTTTAGTAAATTAATATATAATTATATTTTAGAGCTAAAGATTAACTTTTTAAACAAATAATATAATGACTAATCACAGGCGTTGAACCGTTTACTCTTTCCACCTTAAGTAACGCAAAACTTCAATCCTATATTCCACCCCTCGAACCTCAAAGTTGACTTTAATATCCCGTTATTAAATCGGCAGACTGTCAGTCAGCTGTTCGTTTGCGTGAAACATTTCAATCGTCTCACAAGAATGGAAGTAAATTAAACATTTTCCCAGAGATGAACGAGATTGAAAACCAGTGAAAAGAAATAAAGTTGAACTTTACATTTGGGACGTGACATTTTAATAAAGCGAGACGCAACAACTGGTCTCCCCCTGGAGGGGGGCTCCCCCCACCTCCCCCAGCCTCCAAATAATTCATAATCACCATCTGTGGCAGGGCAGATGTCAATAGAGCTGTGTTGTGTATGATTTTACCGTGCGGAGGTGGGGTGATTATCAGCATATTGCTGATATGAGCGGTGGAGGAGTTTGAGGTTTTGCGGTGTAGTATGGAGAATTAGTCGTGGTGTAATGGTAATATTTATGTCCAGGTTTTGTTTGGTATAAAATACCTTACAGCGTCATAAATGGCATCCGGAAAAATATATTTAATCCTTCAAAAATTTGAGGCTTGGAATTATTTTAGGAGAGTTGGTGTTGAAAATCAAGAAAACATAAAAATGAAGGTCATAGTTTCATGTTTATAAACTGTGATGCTTTTTTTCAAGAATCTTGTTTTGAAAACGCGGATATGGAAGGTATGACTGTCATTACGTGTGGTACTGCCAATTTCAACTGGGTTAAAAGGCTCAAAACGACTTATATCTTATGTCATGTTTATGTTATGACTCATGTCTTATGTTATGACTTACATCTTCTCTGAGATCTTATATCATGAAACTTTTTACGTTTTTTGCCAATTTATTGCAAGGACCGGGTAAGGTAACAGCATAAAGTTTTTTATTTATTTTAATAAAGCAGGTTGGTGTCCTATTTTAAACCTTGCATCTGCCCCGTCCATGCACATGTTCTATTGAACTGTGCGTGGTACGTTATAGAGCGAAACTAGGAGTAAGCCGATTCAGTAGAAGATTTAACCGTACAGCTAAAAGTTACTGATATCGCTTAGAGTCATGTCGCGCTTTCGGGTACGGTGTATGGACGTCATACCTAACATGAGGATAGAGCACTTCATCAGGAACATGTGATTTGATTTCTGAACATGGGTTTCTTTAGCAATGTGGGTCGCGGTAAACTCTTACTACGCCGTGCGTCTTCGTGGAACAGTGTGCCTTAAAAGTCTATCCTATTTATTCAGTAATGTAGTTAATTGTTCGATTTCCTGCTCATATCATGTTTCGATAAATCATTCTTAGGCGATAAGGATACTTCATGTTGTTCATCCTATGGAGATAGAAACGTTACATCTACATTGCTACATTTTCCCTTTGAGCTCACACCTCTGAATGCAATTTTTACATTCTTTTGCGAATGACAGTTTTTTTACAAAATTGCAGCCTGCTATATATGAAGACGTACGCTTAAATCTCTATCTTTTTAATCTACGGTTTTTCTTAATTCCACATCAAATCGCACCTACACCGTGCAATCCACCCCATGAACATTCCTCCCCAAACGGCGATGTTTTGCTCCAACTTGATCATTTGCGGTGTCAAAACTCAGTGAGTGATTGTGGGTAGGGGCCGGGGAGGCGGATCGATTAGTGCTGGTGCTTACGCTAAGTCCCTGGTGGGGCTTACGGGCCTTAATGAGGGCGTCACAGGCCAGATTGGCCATAAAACACATGGGACCCCGACACACCGGCCTTGGCCACATGTTAGTAGGCGACATTGTTGCTGTACAATGTTAGTCCGTGCAAAACATTAGGTAGTGAAATCTTAAAAATCTAAACGTTCAAACTTGGGAGTTTATACAATATTGCAAGGGTGCTGAAAGTCTTTAAATTGGCGATGATTTTTGTGATGGTTATTTTTTCTAAAGTTTATATTGTTGGAGTAGAACATGTATGTTCTTTTTACAAATAAATTTTTGTATTCACGTAAATAATTATTTCAATTATTTTGAGAAGATAGCACTCTTAATCATGATATTTAAATCATGGTAATAAATCACGGAAATTAAATTTATCATGTGTATAGTTAAAATGTTCTGTAGAATAAAGAAGGTAGTATCTTATGTGCCTGTGGTTTTATTCTACTGCTTGTGAAGTTATTTCGCCGCTTTTAGTTCCTATCCAACAGTTATAAATAAAAACATTTGTATTGTCTTTTCATTCTTTGAATGTAAAGTATTGTATCGTTTGTAAAATAAAAATTTGAGGGTTACGGTTGAGCTGAATAATTAAATATATTTAAGGTTTTGATCGTTCATTTTTATTTAAAAAATGTGTTAGTTCCAAATATATAAGTAAACAGGTTTTTTTATCTGTTAGCTCAAATAAACTTCGGACTAATTTAATTAATACCAAAAATCCAATTCACACGATCCGAATATTTCAATAATCCATATTTGACTTGGCAAGAACAATCTGCAGGCGGCGCAGGGTAGGGGCTGTGAGAACAGAACTGGCGCATTATTCCGGGGCGCATTGTGCCGAACAATGGCGCAGCTTCGCGCGTCAATCCACCCATTAAACAATCATAATTAGTTTACTCTATGGCAGCGTGATTAAAATCCGGCATCCACTTATAAACAGCTGATGTAATGGAGGGCGACGGGCGACGGAGCGCCGGTGACGCCGCCCCGAGCCTGTCAAAGCGACGCTATTAATATTGTCTTCTTTCGTTACGCATCATGGGGCGTCTCGGAAGCTAATTAATCATTTGGGTTGAGATATTGCTGGATAAAGTTTATTTTTTGTGTAAAAATATTTGTATGTTATGGATTTTCCTTTTCTTTACACTCACTACTTCACGTTCAGTATGATACCTCAGGCATTTCTAAATTTAAAACTATTTATTTTAGCATGTTGTTGGAAGGGTCTAAAAGTCATTGGTTCTTTTATGGTTTGGACGTCAATAATATGTATAACTTTATTATAATGTTCCAAATATATACACTTAAAATTCCAAGTTAATTCTATTAATATAAATAGAATTAACTAAATTAATAAATCAAAGCCTAACTGTTAAGAAAACTTGCGTGAATATTCCTTCGTCACACTAAGTGTGAGTGCAGAAATTCAATAATTTGTTTATATATACAGTTTTTTATCTACTGATTTTCATTCGGATGATGCGGTATTATTATCAGTGTATAGTTAATTATTATTAATAGTTTGTTAATTAATAAAAACGTAAAACAATTTCCATATAATTTTCAAACGACCCTTAAAACGGCGTTATTGCACATCAAAATTTAAGCGTTATGTTGTTAAAATCTATTTTGTGAACACGTGTTTTTTTAGCGAATTTCATTAAAGGAATAAGCTATTACCGTAGGTCTCATGGTAAGACCTAAGCCCGAGACCATGTTAACTTTTCATTTTGGGGCCCCCAGAAGCAAAAAACACTATTCGTTTGAATTTATATATATATATGTCTGTTAACACGATAGCGGCCGTAAGTATGGTCCGATCTTAATTAAATTTGGTACAGACGTGTAAAGTGGTAATCACTCGGACGAGTTCGTGAACCAGCCCAATCGGACCACCGGAAGGGGGGGGGGTAAAGGGGGGTAAACCCCCCAAAAATGGGTTTTTTGAGTTTTTTACATAGAAATTTAAAAATTATCTAATTTTTGCTAGCATTTTTGAATTCAGCTCAAAAAAACAAACAATTTAGTATCTTGAATCACTGGTCTATGTCCATTGGTTTCCGAGATATTGAAAGTGGTAAACACAGTACGTTGTCCAAATGTTAACCTTATGGGAAATAAAGAAAATTCTATATCTCGCTTATTTCTCAACATATCTTGATAAAACTTGGTAAATGGCTTCTCCTAGTTCAGATCAACTAAATATTGAATTAAAACCACCCAGTTTTAATATACCCGTAGCAGCAAACCTGCATACTCATTCCCCATGTTATTCTTATGGAGCTTACAAAAACATGTTGAATCTCGGTATGTTGGATTGAAATATGTTGTTTTGCATTTGAAATTCGCTGAGTATGCAGGTCTGCTGCAACGGGGGTATTTGTTTTAACTGTTGTTGCTAGAGGCGTATTTTGCATGTCTGGATGATTCAGAGTCAATGAATAAAACAAAACTATAAATTATATTCTTCGCAGGTTGTGATAAATATTGTTGGAAAATAAAAAATAAAAATATTTAATTGCTTGAACGATTAGATCTATTAGGAAACAAATATTTGCTTGAACCCAAATAACTCAAATACTGCGTTTGATTTGGGAATTGTAGTACTATTGTATATTTTAGTTAACTCTTTGTAAAATGTTAGTGTAGTTTTGGAGGAAAGAAACATTTTTCCAAAGAATGAAAAATACATAGAAGTGTAATTCCTTTACAAGTTTATGAAGTGCAAAAGAGCATTGCCACCTGCACGACGACACGCAGCGAACGATAACGGCCAGCGATAAACTAAACTGCGTTAAGCGGATTATTTTGAACTAAGCTTGTTTACGGATTGTTTTAATCCCACCTGAAATGCTTTTCGCGACATGCAGTAGACCGGGAAATTAATTTACTAAAGCAAAGAGTTTTATATCAAACCAAAAAATTCTCAACTGTAAGACGGGATGTTTTTTTAATGGTATCTCAAATTCATCTATGGGGATGACTCAAGTGAATGCGGAAGTAGAGAAATGAAATTTCAACTACCGTCATAATAATAATAAAAATTTAATAAATTAAAAATATTCTCTATTCTAAACTAACTTTAAATGTTATGTGATCTAAGTACTTTTATTGCAATTTTGAAACTTTGGGGTATGAGCCCATTATTGTTTAATTTAAATCGATTAACCCAAATATAAGCTAAACTTTTACATAAAAAACCTTGTTTGAAGTATATTCTTATAAAAGAGACCTTCTATTTCAAATTCTAAGATCATCCAATTTTATTTTCTAATGTTTTTCAAATAACAAAATCCTAAATTGTGCAATGTTACTCAAACAACTACAGTTTGAGCTAGACCATGCTTTAGAAGGACACTCTATAGTACTAAACTTTGACAATGGCATCATCGGGAGTTGCGATTCTTGGGCCTAAGTACACCCTCGTTCCAGTTGAAGTAGTTCCAAATCAGAGTTGGCTACAGCAGCCAAGTTTGTAGGGTCTGCAGCCCCCCCTCTAGTAGGCGCTAACACCAGCAATCGATTTGGCAAGGAGAGCCTCAATGAATTCACTGCTGGATTCCAATGTACCTGTAAGCGTATATGGCCCACTATCGCACCGATTGTAACTTATATTGAAAATTATTGTTTTGATTTTCCTATATGGGCAAATTAAAATCAGAAATCAATAGTATAAATTTTAAGATTAAAGACTATTGTTGCAAATACGAGTTAGTCATTAATTGCATTTTTAGTCATTTTTTTAGTCATTAGTCATTGATGCATTTTAGTATGGTCATTGCAGTATTTATAGTCATCATTATATTTAATGAACATAAATCTCACTATCCTATAGAAAATACTATTTATTAAGAAAAAGATTCTGGACTTTCTTTGGTTATTAAGAAAGTCTGTATGTAGCATATTTCCCGTATATAGACCCCCGTATATATTTAGTGTATCATTTAATGAACATTATATAATAGATTAAAAATATATATTTATTTTGAGAAAATTGCCTAACTTTTGACGGAAATTAATGTTTTTTATCAAGAACTATTTTTTTCTCATATTGTGTTTTGAAAATAAATAAATTCTCTTACTTGATCGATCTCAAAAGCTTTAAAGTATATATATATATATATATATATATATATATATATATATATATCATAGAGTGCTATTCAAGAGCCGTTAATATACTTCGAATTCGATGTGTAAAGTAATCACGTTATCCTATAGAACCAACCATTTATAAAAAAATACATTCTAGACTTACTTTGGGTCTTTAAGAAGGTCTGTATGCAGAATGTTTCCTGTAGTAAGCCACTTGTAGCTATGTAACTTAGAATCAACCACTATATGTTGAATAAATAGTTCTACTCTTAAAAGTTCAGTCAAATTGTTAAAATATGCTCTTATTCCTTCTTTATGAGCTACGTTTGTAATTTTATGGCTTCTTAATCCTCCACAGAATATGGTGGAATTACACTGAGCAATTTATAGTTTAAAATGCTACAATATGTCAGATACCTGTAAAGGCTTAGTAGGCCATAATTTATTATTTGAAATTCTATAATATCTCAGAAACCTGCGTAAAAGGCTTAATCTTTATAAAAAGACCAAACTACCAAACTTTTGAGAAAACCATGAGTAACAACCATCAACCCAATACTTGAATGAAAGGTCTCGGTGAGGAAATCCCAGGAAAACTATTAGTTTTTTGTTACAATTTTTCCTAAAGGCACAAATATAAAGAAAAGGTCCGAACAGCTGAAGCATTATTTTTGATTTAAAATGTTTTGTTTACTTTTTCCCAGCAAAGCGGGACACCAACATAATTATTTTACCCTTATTCTAATTTTAGCAGGGGTCTATTACAACCTTTACCTGTGTTATTATCATGTATATGTTATCATCAAAGTGTTTCTATCAACACCAGACGAATATGCAGACAATAATCGATTTCCTAAAACACACGTCTGGTTAGTAAACTGTTGAGTCTGTATCACAATATAACCACCATCCTGTTACCAAATTTCCCACCCCTGCGCATTCTCCAATACGTCCGTGGCTCAAGACAGGTTTATCACCGAGCTATCGCCGCAGAGGACATTACAGTTGGTTCTTGGCGCCGCAGTCACGACGTCGCCTTATCAGTGGCCGTAACGTAGCGATAACAGCCACTGGCGGGGTGGTAGGGGGATGGGGGAGGGAGGGAGGGAGAGAGGAGATGGGAAAAGTTGGCGTCGTAAAGACGAATCACGACTCCCTCGGCTCCGTTTGCAGACATGGCCTTATTTACCATCACGACTCTAAGCTACTTACGCCAAACACTGGGGACTCGCAGTGTTTAGTGACGTATATTGATGGTAATTGGTAAAATTGTTTGTAGCATTTTATGGTTGGATTTACGTTTTTTATGGTTTTTTGTTGTAGTGATTGATTTTCAATATTTTTTGTGTTATATGGTGTTGCGATATTGATTGCTTTTCCATTGCATATGTGTCAGTAAAAGGTAAGAAATATTTTATTCAATGATAATTTAGTAATAGAAGAAAGCTTTGTTATAAAAGAACCGCATTTTAAAATAGGCCACTGATTGGGGCAAAATGTCTCATTTATCGAGCCTTCTCTTGTCATGAATTCAAATTTAAAATTCCAATATACGTTTATTTTATTCCAAAAATAAGTTCCGATACAAGACGTGATGAGTACAAAGAAAAGAAATATCGGGAAAAATGAAATAAAATAAGTTTATGAGTGGACAACTTCTTAATATACCTGAGTTTTCCGAAATATGTTTAATATGCTGTGTTTTAATTCTACTTTTATAACCATGATGAACATAAAGGTGGGGAGTTTAGCTGGTAGTTTGCTGTTATAGCGGTTGAAATAAATTGAATTTTCTTGATACCAACTGCTAATGAGATAAGTTTATGCATTCAAGGACAATTTTTCGTCTATTTTGAAATATAAATGAAACGTGTGTGGCTCATATGGTTCAGCAGGTTTAAATGCCTAGATGATAAATGAACAGCTAGCTTAGCTGCTGATCGACTCAAAAGTAAAATCACAAAAATTCAAAAAAAATCACTATAGAGTGTAAAACGAAAATTACAGTAAATCAACCAGCGGTATATATTTCAGTTTTCCCTTCCATTTCTGAAACTCTAATTGGAAACAATATCAAATCAGGTAAATCATCCAAAAACTAGGGCAGGTAATAAAAACCAATTTCACATTTTACGATCTATTTATTACGAAAATATAATAATATAATACAAAATTCGATCACTATTTGTAAAACGATAGGTGAGGTGGAATGAGGTGATGCGGCCCTACATGTGATAACGAAACTTGAGCAACTCTACTGGCGAATACATTGAATCAAGGAGACCCTCAACAGACTATCACATACTGTTTCTCTTTCCTCCATGCCTTATTAACAATGGAATGACTGAAGACAGGAAGTCCTAGATGGAATGGAATAGTCTCTTAATCCAAATCGTAAAGGGAATGAGTGATACAATATATAATCCTAGCTTGTACGGGTACAACTTAACCTACGCATATATATTATATTATATATTGCTCTAACTCTTATTGCGGGGGTTCCCCTCCTACAATATTATTGCTTGTGAATACGAGGCTCTTACACGAGATAAAATCACCTTTCGAACAAGAACTTTCACAAAGATATTGCTTTTTATGAACACTCGACATATATGATTGCTTACAAGTATTGCTTTTATTTCCGAAATGTGTTTTAGAATAGTATGAGTTATGGATGACAAAAAATGTAGTCAATGGTTTTATCTAATATTTTGCGACAAGAAAAAGATGATATCAATTAATTTTATTGTAGAACTCCATACAGATAAGGTTCATAAAATAACGTAAACAATTTGCATATGACTCATGTAAGAAAGCATAGACCAAACCAATTTTTAATTTATAAGTTTATGTATTATGATTTCCAATTGCATCACTTTTGATTGTAATTGCACAGTTAACTGTTCGACTATTCTTTTAGTTGTTAAAAACCTTCTTATAACTGAAGTTTAAGTAAAACCATCATTATCAATTTCCATAGTAAATAGCATAAAATCCTACAAACTACTACAAAAAACACCTATCAGTTTTCGTTCTCAAAGTCAAGTTACCCCGCTTTATCGCCAATAATGAATATACAAAATACAAATTTACAAAAAAACTAGTAACAAAATCAAGTGTCACTCTACACACATCTATCTCATTCACTACGTGCACACGCGCTTGAAGCAATGTTACAAGTAAATACGATATAACAATAAAACTTTACATTTCTCAACAATAACTCTCAATACATCGGTAACAAATAGACAAATCGTTAAAAACAACGTTTGTGTTATCCCGAAGTTTTTTTAACAAACAATTCTTTGGTAATTGACTTGTATTACCTCTGTTTAAGGAGAATATTGAATATGAAATCATAACATTGCTTCATAATAAATGTGGAACATTCAGTCTACCTACATGTACTGAAAAATCAACTTTAAAACGTTTCATTACAAAACGTTTATTCTACGTGACTTAAATCGATGACTGAGTTACAGATGACACTTGTCAAATTATTGCTCTATATTACAATATGTATGTCTATTTATACAATACCTTAACCTACTCTATCTTAGCCTAGTTAAGTACTTAGTTAATTGGAATGTTTCATTGACTAGATTTCACTCGTTACGTTTGTGATTTGTTCGGCGATTCAAAATTGGTATAATAATAGTATAAAAAATTAGGAACGTTAGCATTTTTCACTCTAAAACGTAAGCAAGAAGTAGGATAGTAGTTGTAGCACCACAGAAGTATGAAAATGGAAGACAGAGAGGCACAAGATGATAGGTTGGCTAGATTAATTCATACCAAAAAGGTAGAAAAATAGTAGTAGCAAGTAAAGCATGACACATTTGGGTAAAGGTAAAACAAAAGGAAATAGGTGAATTAGAAAGGTAGGAAGATAGTAGTAGCAATTAAAGAATGACAGCTTGGTAAAGCACAAGATGATAGATTGACAAGGTAAATTCTTGCCAGAAAGGTATGAAGATAGTAGTAGCAAGTTAGAATGACAGTTGGGCAAAGCACAAGACGATAGATTGACAAGGTAAATTCTTGCCAGAAAGGTAGGAAGATAGTAGCAGCAAGTAAAGAATGACAGTTCCAGAAAAGAAGGAAGATAGTAAGTAGCATGTAAAGAAGGGCATAGTTGGGTAAAAACAAGATGATCGTTTGACAAGGTCAACTCTGGTCAAAAAGGTAGTAAGGTAGCAGCATGTAAAGGATTAAATAGATGAGTAAAAAGGTAACATTTAAAGCTCAGAAGAGAAAATACAAGACGAAGACAGATTAAACATAGAGAAGCGTGGAAGGGCAGGGGCAGCAAAAGAAATAGGAATTAAATGTGTTGGTGGTTTTAAAGTAAAATGTTTCAATTCAGGATATATTTTAAGACAAAGTATGTGAAATTGTAGTTTTTGTAATATACAAAGTACATGTAAAAATTTTTTGTATGTAAAAAGGTTAATTTAACAATCCTGGTTTTCTCATTGAGGAATTTACAAATGGGGAAGTCATTTTTGTTTAAGCCAAAAAACCTTTGCCTCCACAGTTTTAGCAGTATTCTCACGATTGTAGACAAAATCCCACTCCATATTTGTCACAGTTTAAAGAGCATTTTTACATTCCGCAAGCGGACGGGGCCGCTTTGCATGTAAATGAGGACAAGGGTATTGATGGGACTGCGGAGCAGAGAGAGAAGAAAGATATAGAGACAGAGACAGAGTGGAAGAGGAAGAGAGACCATCGCAATGCTGTGAACGAGGCGAATCCCCGTCGCTGGAATGACATTGTTTGTTTGGCAGGGGTTAGTTCCCCCAGGAGCCGTTAGGGGGTGGCGGGCGGATTTTGGGCGAGGGGTGGAGCGGGGGGTTGCATTGTCGTCCGAATGAGAGATGGAGTTTTTAACTATTACCGGAATTAAAACCCATTACGGGATTGTCGGGATTTGCGAGTCGTGCCCTTTTTACCTCGCTTTGCAAAATACAAGTTGCGATCATGAAATATCGTCCACTTTTGTCTGCGGGTGGATACTAAAGGGAAGATTTACATCCGCCGAAAGCCGGGCTCTGGGGCTCCCTATTCATACGCTAATGTCGACTGTTTTGAATCACGCCTCGCTTGTAGAGCCTATACAACACTTTCACAGAGATGAGTTGTAATGTTTTAGGTGTACTAACAATACCTTTTCAGTTTATATAAATCGTTTTAAAAGGTATAATAACTGCCGAACTGAATTTAATTTTGCGAATGAAATAAATAGTCGACTATGTTTTATAATTATTTAGTTAAAATCCATAATAAGGTGGTTGTTGAAAAAATATTTAGCACTTGCACTTAAAATATAATGCGATTTTTTCAATAACCTCTTTCTATGGTACACAGTTACTACAGACTTACACAAGAAAAAAACCCACATTTTACCCTTTCACTTAAAAAAAAACCAAACTTTTTACCAACCACGACCGCTCCCCCGAGCGCACGACAGTCGGGTCCTAATCAGCTTACAGGCTTAAAGCCTAATGACGTTGCTCTCTTATTTACTCACAATTAGCACTTTAAGCTCGTCCAAACACGTACAACAAACGGCATCTGGGCTGCGATGTTTGCCGACGCCACAGTGCAAATATGGGGCGACTTCCCCCAAAACCAATAAACCCGACCCGACCCCCCCTCCCCCCGGAGCTACTCCCCCCCCCCAGGGCTACTTACCTCGCCGGGCGTAAACACGGCGAAATACCTCGGGGCAACTTTTAAGTGTTTATGTTTTATGACCGCTGCGATAGATGGGAGAGCAAAGCGGTGCCAGGGATGGGGGGAAAGTTAATGAGTGAAACAGAAAAGATGTGGCAGAGAATAAATAGAGAATGAAGAGGATGGAAGAGAAGAGATAGAGAAGGTTAGCGTATTGTTTGCAAGAGGTACAGTGGGTGTTATAGACGGAAATTATAGTAAGATTATAGATCGGACGACAGAAGAGATAGAGAAGGTTAGCGTATTGTTTGCAAGAGGTACAGTGGGTGTTATAGACGGAAATGATAGTAAGATTATAGATCGGACGACACACACACATACACAGACAAAGTTTGAAAGAAGAAGTAGAGAAAATGAGAAAGGGAGGAGGATATTAACAAGAATAGTAAAGTGATTGTTGAAGAAGAGCGACACGCGAGTGGAGATTTTGATTCTACTTTTTTGCATACTACAAAAATCATGAACAATCATAAATCTAAAAGATTATATGTTTTTAACAGATTGCAAGACACAGTCAGGACGAAAACGAAACGAAAGCATGTAGTGTTCTAGTGTTCATTGAAGGAGTACAATATATAGAGAGGCTAGAAAGAAGTATTAATTCAGAAAAAGAACATTTAAAGCATAGAGGATTTAGAGCAGTCATTCGTAAGAGCTGAGTCAAAGTAATAAAAAAAGTGCTTTGAAAATGATTTTAGCTTACGAGATTTTTTCGCTTTTGTAGTAAAATTTGTTTGAACGTGTTAAATCCCCTCTCATATCAGAGTTGAATGTTAATTTTGTGTTGACATGGCTTAAACATTATTATCAATCCAGAATCACCGAGCGAATCACAATGAAAGTTATAATGATTCAAACTGATAAGCGAACGGAACAGAAGCCACACACTATCTACCGTTATTGCACGAATACCTTCCCCTGCCGCTCTGTACACGAGACTATGTACATCACTATGATTACACGAGGGCTACTGGGCCCGACTAGACTTACAGGTCGAGTCAATGACGTGGCCCAGCCCGCTCATAAGACTAATGTTAATTTTATCATAGGGCTTACGGACAAACTGGGCCAAGTTATTCGACTCGGACTATACACTACTTGGAATGTTACAGTATGGCATGACTAGCAAACAGAAATATCGAAAACACAAACTATTTTTCACAATATATTACAGAAACGAAAAGAGTTTTACCACTACATTCACTTTCATATAGATGCATTTGTTGAAAATTGCAAGATTCGTTGTGGATATTAACATATAACGATTATTTTTATCTTTAATTTAGATGGTGGATGGTTTAATGAAAGCTCTTAGGTTTTTATTTAATGTACAAACAGTTATATTAATAGTTTATAGAGTGCATGTAGTAGTTAAAATCTTTATTACTCGTTGCATTTTAATTAATACATCAATAACAATCTTTGGATTTCTAGCCTGTCGACTGGATCTGGAATACTCAGTCAATAAAAATTACACCATGCCTGCATGTAAACTTTTGTAAAAATTAGCTTTCCTCAAAAAAATTATTAAAATAATGGTTTTTCTGAATATAAAATAGAATCTTTATCTAATCAAATAATCTTTATAAATATTAATTGCTCAAAATATAATATAATATTTGTCTTTTAATGCTGCCGATACCATTTTTTTTATAATAGAAATATTTACCTAGTATAATAGTTGAATGATCAATTATCGCACGACCTTACAAGCATGGTTTGCAAATAAACTGTAAACTCGACATATATGACTACCCTAACACCTAAACGGCAACTAAACAGTGGTTCGCCTATTCTACGGGTGAGATCATAGTATAAATGGTCATTTCGATGAAATGTAACCTTTAAAATACAAACGCAACACTTGCAACAGCTCTGTAAGACCTTATATTATACTTAATTAAGTGCAACTATGTACAGGAATTATAAACCTACCTCTATACTTACAAAATACTGACTAGTACATCGTTGTATATTTCGATAAATACTTCGTTGTTTAGAAACGCGTTGTTCACAATCGAACACGATGAAAACGGAAAACGTATTCGCAAAAACTACCTGTTTATCGCATAAGCCCCTATCGAACCTACCTCACACAAATTATTCGAAGCAACCGAAAGGCTGAACTATGAACGTAAATTATACACACGACTTTATAACAACACTTCGATACAAATCTATAGCGCTCTTTTGATTCTCGTTAAAACTACGACTTAGATACTCTGACTAGACACGAAACGTGGACGGTGCACAGCATCTAACTAAGGCTAAGTGAGGCCACTGACCCTCCCTCTTCCAGCTCCCTGTACGCGGTCGACTAGACACGACTAGAAACGTAATGTACATAAAACTAAAACAACGAGAACGAGAAGACAGCGTCCTTAAGTATAAAGATATCCGAAGAGTAGAAGAGGACTCCCTGCCACGACGCTAGACGGAAGGGGGGTAACCTTTGGACAGGTCGTCCTCCCCCAGGCAGGCGGACTCGAGGTGTTTGTTGAGGTAGGACTTGAGGGCGAAGGACTTGTGACACCGGGTGCACTCGAAGTTCTTGTCGAGCGAGTGAGTCTGCATGTGCGCGCGCAGGTTGGATCTGTCCGCGAAGCTCTTGCCGCAGTGAGCGCACCCGTACGGCTTCTCGCCCGTGTGCGACCGCAGATGTCCCTGCAGCAGCCACGGCCTGGAGAAGAGTTTGCCGCAGATGCCGCAGCCGTGGGTCAGCTTGTGGGTCAGCAGGTGCATGGCGAGCGCCGGCATGCTGACGTACGCCTTGCCGCAAGTCATGCACTTCTTGGCCGCCTGCGAGTCCAGGCTCCTGTGCGTCTGCTTGTGCCTGGACAGGTTGGACGAGGTGGCGTACTGCTTGCCGCACTCGCTGCACGTGTACTTGGGTCTCGAGTCCTCCAGAAGACCCGCCGCCTTGCGCTTGGACCGCCCGTCGCTGATGAAGAAGGCCTCGTAGGTGTAGGCTACGGTCTTGCCCTGCGGCGTCGTCTGCTTCGGCTCTACCTGCACACCACGTTTCAGTTACATCGTTACAGTGATTGCTATGTTTACTTGGATATACCTAGTTGAGCGTAGATAAACATTTTAACATTCAATTAACTTGTCATCTCAAAATACGTCATGCTAATATAAAAATATCTGAGCTACCTAAGTACTTTTTTATTTCCATCTATCCTAATACTAAACTTAGTAAGTTTTTGTAAAATGACTAGGGAAGAAAACAAGGACGTGAAAATAATTAATATTAACGTCAATTTGATTTAATCTATTTTCACTTCACAATTACATTTTCTTAGAAATTTATAAAATTACAATACTTTGCCATTGAATTTACAACTAACAAAAGATTCTGTAGTATCCAACTTTTTCAAAAATTTCAGCCAAAACACATGATTTAAGTAGCATTTTTGTTTAACCTTTTTTTTCGTCTTTAAAGAACATTCTTCCTCACCTATATCTAGTAAAATTTAATTCTGTTAAACGTTTAATATTTCAAAAATATAGAAGCAGTTTTTTCGTACATTTTTATTCTAAGGAAGAGTAAGCTTACCCTTTCAAATTCGTCCACAATATTTTCCCAAGGCAGTCAGAAAAGACGTTTGAATTACGACCTAGTAAAGAATTCTGTAAAGAATCCTGTTGAAAGAAAAACTATTAGCTTTTTATAAACTATCACCGACCTGCACGGGCGGCAGGGGGGCGGGCACGGAGGCGCTGAGGTCCAGGATGGCGTGGGCGGCGGATAAGTCCTCCTCGGCGGGCCGCCATGCGGGCCGGTCGTCCAGCGAGTACGGCCGGTAGATGTCCTTCTTCTTAGGAGGCAGGGAGAGGTTGGTGTAGCACATGGCCAGCGACTTGCGGGGCGGCGTCTGCAGCGTGGCGTAGGAGGGCGGGGTGGCGGACGGCGAGCGCGGAAGGAAGGCCGAGTAGTGGGAGAGGTCATAGCCTGCAACAGGAGAAGAAGAGGGTAAAACTGAAGTTCTGCTAAGTTCTAGACAATAATGGTTGGAGACGGCGACCTTAGAATGCGACGACGCCTTAGATTCAGCATCTTGCACGAAACCTGCAAGATGCTGAAAACTAGGAAAGTGGAAGGCCTACCTGACAAGACTTGAAGGTTTGAGGATACCATATCTCAAACACAAAGCAAATAAAGGAGAATATTCCTAGTAAACGTAGAGTGTAAAAGGATTGATAGGGGTTTGAGTAAAGGATGAGGATAAAGAAAAGGATGAAGGAAATGTTTAAACGAAATGGAAAGAGTGAAATATTAGTATAAGATAGACTAAGATAAAACCAGAGTTAAAACTAGAGAAACACAAGTGAAATAGAGGAAAGAGCAAAATAAGTCTTCTTTAGAGGTTTTTATCTTGAAATTCGATAATATACTAATTAATCGTTTGAAAAAATGCAATTGAACTCAAATTAAACGTATTAAATAAACCTGGTGTAAAACAGGAACAGAGGAGGTATAGATGAAAAAGGAAAAAATGTGTTCATTTGAATTAGTACTGCAGAATATAGCCACAGTACTGTCTTAAGCTTTTGTGCTCTTGATAAATAAATTACTTGTGAAACGAGGTCTGTCTAAGAGAAGTAATCTCCCTTTTAATATACTCAATTTCAAGAACATAAAATAAAGCGGGGTATGATTAGATGTAAATTACAGGTTTGGCAGATGTTTGGTGACGGTCGGTGCCTGACGCTGCGCCATCGGACTAGTTGGTTCGTGCTGTATATTTTTAACAAAAGTCGCTGTATATTGCAGGGGTAAAGCATATAACTTAAATTACTTTTATAAAAAAAAACTTTTTGAATAATTCAATAGCCAATGCGAAATTATAAACAAACCATTCTACACTTTGTATTTTTTGCATACTTATTTAAATACGAAGATTTGTTTTGTTTAAGCAAAAAATACAATATTTCTCCTTACAAATAATCCATATATTAAACTTTTAAGGCACGCAATATGTATGAATAATTTCAAATTCATCTCACTAAACATCGCCTAAAGTTATACGCACATATATTTTATGTGCTTTAATGTAAAGAGAAGAATCTTATTAAACTAAATTCTTCATCTGCAAATTTATCTTCATACTTTCATTTAAGTTACCAGTAATTAATAATTATCGATAGATTAGAAGAATTACTTTGAATTTCACCACACGTCGACTTGAGACGCAGACAAATCACTTGTTGCGTTATTTCCCCCAGCGAGTTCCAAACCGACAAAAACCTCGCGAGTAATTTACATTCTAAAGCCGACAATTTCTGTCGCGAAGGCGGACTTTGAATGCCTCTATTTGCAGAAAGGAACTGTATTAACATGCATAATGAGTCTGGCGCATTCAGCCTCGATTGTTTAAGTTGCCGCGAGTCTGCAGCGAGCACATTCATTCCGGCTCTTATTAAACTCTGATATCACATGCGACTCCGGGCGCCGCGCCGGCGGATCGGTGGAGTTTTGTAACAACTTTAGCGTTGGGGGAGAAAGTTTGACGGCGGATGAGACGGAATAAGACAAAGTGACAAGCTTAAGAGAAGACTCACTTCGGTATGAGTGACATGACATTTTTTCACTTGGCGATGTTTTGGTCCCTCGCAACAATACAAGCAGGATTTTCTAAGACATTAAAAAAAGACAATTTAATAAAATAACTACTTTTAAAAGCTGCCTTATATTTCTCCAAGTATATTTGTAATTAGTTATTTGAATATAATAAGTAGTAACCCCAGTCTGTCCATTTTATTATATTTACCTGCTTCGCTTCACTAGCTTGAAATGTTAAAAAATGATTAAAATAACATCATATCGTCTTGATTTGAACTGCAGATGGTATAGAGTATTTTCAAGCTTTGCTAACGTTTGCAGTTCAGGGCTAACGACATGAACTTTAAGCAATCATTTAACGGGATACATATTGTTCATACTTCTGCAGTACGTACTCCTTGCGGAAAATTAAATTATTATATTTTGAGTTTATTAGGTTTTTTATAACGATGGCCTCACGAAGTTTGCGTCACTCCCAACATGTGAAGGGGAGAGTTTGGCCAGAACAATAGACCACCAAGTTTGCGTCACTCCGTCTCCGATACAACGGCGATGTTAGTAGAGGTGATCCAACCGCCCTCCCCGGGCCCCCCGCTCTCAGCTTCCATTGGAGATCGGAAACAACTTTTAACAAGAAAACGCATCGCATAATTTTTCAAACAGTACTTTCTCCATGCCAAGCAGAAATGAAAAAATATTTACTTATAACTACCAGTTATATATAACCATATTTTTTCACCAAACGAATAAATAGCATTTTAAAAAACTAAAAAAAATGTTAAAAATCACATAATAGCAGTCCATCTGTTAGTGCCGTAGAATATTTTACTACAAGAGTTGTTAACTACTATTTTACATTCAGCTTTAGTGATTTTTATCTTAACAAATTCGATAACATACAAAAGAATCGCTTAAAAAATGTAAATGAGCCTAGTTTAAACGTACTCGTATTAAAAAAAAAATAAAACGGTCCGGTCATATTTTTTTAGTTGTTTAGAGTCAATACTGACGGGCTATTAAAGACACATAACAATAAACTTATTCCGAAATAAAAATGTTTCGATTGAAGGTTCAACGATAAAAATAAAACCAATTAAATGTTCCATCTACAAGCGAAGATAACAGCTGATTACACAGAGGGGAACAAGCGAGAATGTGGCTCGATGTTGACTTTCGCTGAGCTCAAAACAAACACAATTAAACCTAAAAGGCCAGCGTCGAACTTGGCTGCGGAGCTCCGTTATTGTACAGAAATAAGCTGTATCAACAACAATCCAAGATACTTCGGCTTAACTTTTCTTTAAACTGATTAATAAACTCTTGTGACTTTCTTATTAGGAGCTCAAGTGTAATTTCGAATAGCATTTTTTAAATCAGTTTTAATAATAATAAATCAAGCATTTATTGTCATAAGATATATATTTTACTTTTTCCTTTACTGTTTTTGGACATTTTTTTTATTTTCATTTTAATTGTTTCATTACAATCACACTTTTTACTATTTAAGGATTAGGGTAATCTACCGAATAAACGCTTAAACAGTGAAAAAAAAACTTATCTTCAACAGTAAAACCCACATCATCATTTCCCAATCAAAACAAAATTAACTGGAAGCCAGAGCAAACACTGCTAACGAGGTTATAAAAGAAAGAGAAGAAGGCGGAAATATTGTAATGAGTGGGAAAAGATAGGGGCGAGGAGTCTGCAAATAAGATAAAGCGTGGGAGATGAAAGGTAATCCTGGATCCTTATTCTGCCTGGATGATCCTGCAGGATTGTACAACAAAGGAGGCTGCATGTTCCCAAGAGAGGCCGGGTAAATACGGGCCTGCACTGTTCTACCTTCTCGTTATACAAGTCGCCTCGCTTGGCAGGCTTGCTACGATATTTGAACAAGTTACATTTCCTCATCTAAATTCTAATACCGCCTAAATACAATGTTGACCTTTATCAGCTAAATACATCATCTTGTCCCTGAACCTTTCTTGCAATAATTGAAGGAGAGGACAAGATAAAACATGTACAATTGGATATTTGTTAGATAAGGAGAAATAATACCAGGTATCTTGCAAAATGTAAAATTGTCTTCTAGCCTTTTAAAACCAAACACCTCAAAATATTAATAAACGGAACACATCGGCAAATACAGTATTATGTTACGTATTTCACATTGTGCAAGAGTGTCCTATCTTCTTACACAACTTATTTGAAAATCTTATATTTTTAACTTACGAAATGAGAGTAAAATAAAAGATTATGTAAGGGTTAATAGAATTTAATGAAACTGGTGGGTTTCGAGATACGTGATGTTTGAGTTTTTCACTCTTCTGAAAAACAGTCACTTTGTAGATTCGACTTATTGTATTATTTACATCGTAAGTTACAAATCTCGTTTCATAGTTTAAAAATAAAATACTCGAAATAGTATTTTAAATAAATAACTAAATGATTGAGTTGATAGTTGTTGTGTACACACTTGACGATAATTACTAAACTTCTATAGAATTCTCAATGTAAAGTTCATTGAACCAAACATGAAAATATTTTCAATTGTAGACGAAAAATACCTTTCTTGACATTTAACCTCTTTACGACATATCTGTCGTTTCATAAAGTATAGAAGATTTGGTATTTTAAATACAATTAATTGCA
Organism: Flexamia atlantica; assembly: GCA_035578135.1. NCBI lineage: Eukaryota > Metazoa > Arthropoda > Insecta > Hemiptera > Cicadellidae > Flexamia > Flexamia atlantica. The sequence continues at coordinate 24,423,368 of JAQJVK010000008.1, forward strand.
ATAAACTAAAAATTTCATGAAGACACTCAAAACCAACAAAGTATATCGTTTAGTTGGCAGAAGGCATCCACCTACTCTTGCTTTTTAAATGATTCATTTGAGTGCTAAGTATGGCAAAAGCTCAAAATCAAACATCCTAATAAATAAAATATTCAAAACTTATTCATTGTTTTTCTTAAAGTGTAAAAATCTTATAACCGAAATTTTTTAGGAAAAGTATTTAAGCGTTGTTATTAAAAGTTTCATCCCCAACGAGAGCGAACCCCCTATAAATCATTGATAATGAAAGAGTTCGTCAAGTATAATGGGGATCTTTCTCCAAACTTAGCGGAGTCTTCTGTTTGTTTTCCAGCAGGCTCATTATATTAAGGAAGTTGCTGGGATTGACTTGGCGAGGGTCATTTAGGTTTAATTGTGTTTGTGTTGAGCCCTGAGTGCGGCAACACTGCGTCTTGCTTTGTTAGGTTGGCTGCACTGTTGACTTGGCTATTATCCCGAACAGAAGTTGAGGAAAGCGGTCTGTTTATTTTAACTAATGAACGAACGGATTTCTTTGTTAACACTTTTTAAGTTCCGTTCTTTGTTTATTTCAAGATCTGTATGTTTAAGACAAAATTAAGTTTCGTACTTCTGCAAAAACAGCATATAGTTAAAAAATAAAAGGATGGGTATGCGTTTTTTTACATTTAATTTAAGCGTGACATGAAATTATTGCATAGAAGGACACAGGTTTCAAACTTATAACAAATCGAAATCTGATTGATAAATAATATAAGTGAGTTTTGTTTAAAACCTGACTCTAATTAACATTCAAAATCAAATTTGAATTAATAAAAAGTATATCAGTAAGCATTACTTCTCTAGCGTTTCATCTTAACACACTCCACATTTCTAAACGATTTATTACTGTTACAAGGTGAGGTATGAAAATTTCTTGAAGAAATTTGGTTCCGAGACAAGGATGAGAGCTGAGCTCAGCGCTTGCCGGAGTTGGAGCCGCATATCTGGCACAAGTTGCGCCGTCGATTAGTCACGTTCGGGTAATCCAAGCCAAACAGACTTCTACTTAGTTTGCACAGGATCAGCTCCTTGTCTTATCTTTCGGCTTGTTTTCGAGAAAGAAACTTGTTTCATTAATCGTGCATCTATGCCATTTAACTCCAGTTTTACTCCTAGCTTTAACCTAGAAAATCTTAAAATAGGTATTACAGTATATGCAAGATTGATCGAATAAAATATATGTGATTTTATGCGGGATACACTGTTTTAAGTTCTATTTAGTTACAAAAGTAGATTTTCGAAAGTAAAGATTAACGTGTAAAATTACTATCTGCAATCTATGAGTTGCTGAAAGAATGGTTATTTATTAACAAAAATTACCACCATGATTAGTTTTTATCATACTATGTAGCATTTTAAAAACTTGTTTATGTTTTATTTCGTTGTTCCAAGTAGGCTATTGTGTTCAGTTGTAAACAATCATACATCTAACATCGTAGTAAGAGATAATATATTTGATTTAAACAGGTTTTTATCAAAATTCTTAACCTAAAATAACAAAAAACCTCAAGAAGAAAGCTCCCACAATACTAAACAAATAATGACACACGCTGGGGTATTCCTCTCAGCCCTTGGGAATTTGGATTCTCTCACCCCAATATACGACTGTATCAACGAACAAGAATAAGAACCGACAGAATTAGCTTTCATCCCTTAGGCCCGTCTCATCTCCTTTGCCAGTTATCTTCTATCTCTCTGCCTTCATTGTAGCGTTTCCCACCTCATCGTCGTCTTCAACCATCTCTCTTTGATTGGCTGTGTTTTATTATCCACCTCAGTTTACTTAGGACTTGAATAATTTCATTGCCACGCTGTAATAAAAATAAAAACACCTTTAAAATGTTATTCATGAATATTTTATAAAGCAATGTGAAAAAACCCCTTTGAACAAGTATCGTGAGCAAAATTGGTTTACACAAGGTATTTTAAGGATAAAGCACTATACAGATAACTGGTGGAAGGAGAACAAATCAAAATGTTATAAAAATATTAATGGTATAAGATAAAAGCAAGGAACTAAAAATATTTTCCAATTTCCCATAATTTTTTGTGATATTTTTGTCGAATAAAAACGTATAATGTGTGGTTTAAACGGATCCCCCAGTCCAGTTTGCCCCAGAGCCCAGGAGAAGTTCGCAGGTTCACTGCGGTGTTTGCTCTCCGTCCATTATCTCAACCAACTCCAGCTTTCCACAAAAACTTTTGTAATCAGTGCTGTTTGTTTTGCCCTTAAAAGCGTTCCAATCAAGCAATCCCGCCTGCCTTTTCCTCACCGGGTTCTTTTGACTCTACCTCCTCGTTAAAACTAAGTCGAATTCAGCCTTTTTCTTTCGTCGGGGTTTACTTTGGAAAGAATAACTTACGATAAGTTAGAGTTTTAACTTAAATCTAAATTGTATGGGATATTAATGTTTTTATTGACAAAACGACATATTGTTGTACGGTAAGACGTTCATATCAAATAATACTAATACTATTATATAGTAAAAGTAACTGTTAAGGAGAATTGTTTTACGCAACGAATAAATATGTTATTCATGACAAATTACATTCCGAGCATACATATGATCAAAGCAAAAGTAATTTTTTTATTTAAAATCTATTTCGTGTTTATATTTTACAGTGATTTGTGTAACGAATACTGTTAAAGTTTAGTCTATATTAAGTCGATTACTGTAAAAATGCCTTTCTCTGAACCAAATAATCATATTAAATAAATTTCCTGCCTTTAGATACAAATATATCCGGATCCAAAAAGCTAAAGACCTACAAAAACCCTCAAATTATAGGGAACGAAATTTTCTTAATTTTAATTTCAGTGTTTACAGTGCGATACATGGTTTTTAAGATTTATGTTAAAAACCAAAATAGGTCTTATTAAATCATGTTTCTGATCACCAGCAGTAAACAGGGAAAATTTATATTAGATTTTTTTATGTTTGGGATTGATGTCCAAATACACATAGAAAATTTGTGACTTCTTATAAAAACTGGTTGAGTTATCTTTTCTTTTGATATATTATTGATGTTCGTGTGGTTATTATACTTCAATTTAAAGTTTATAAAAATTAGAAAGTTCTTCGGCGACCACACAATATAGCATATGTGTCAAAATTTAAGTTTAAATGACATATATTTCATTATTCAAATAGTAGAAAACTTGAAAGAAAATCATTCAGTACAAACACGCATGGTTAAATTCCATACTACAGGCATGCATTTTGAATGGCATGAAAGTAAAAACGGGAAATGTATACTAAAGAACGCCACCCCACGTTCCCCAAGCCTCCGTGATTCATTCATAGTGAATGTGCGTATGATTGTTCCCAGGTCTTTGTCTGCGAATTGCCGGTCTTTCAAGAGAAACTCCCTGTATTTACTTACTAAATGAGGCCTCAACTGAAATCTACAACGAGCGCTATGAAAACATTTTATTAAGCTTTATACATTTTATTTCCAAACTCAGTATTTGCATTTCTTTTGTTTTAAATCAAATATTTTAATTGCATTAAAATAATTCCAACCTATTTCCATAAATGTGTCATTTGGAATTTCTTTTAATATTTTTTTTTCTGGTAAAAACGTTATTGTGTGTAAATATTTATTTTTATTTAAAAAATTAGGTTTTCTTATATGTATTATTTTGGTATATAAAACGTCGCTAAATTCAATAATATACATATAAAATTTAATAATGACTGAAAAATTGAAAATCTTTGCTTAAATATATGTAAATATTTGTTGCCACAGTTTCTATTAATGCTTTTAAGACGGTTTCGGACGAAAAACTAATAGATAAGGATATAAGTGCTGTATATCTTCCAGTAGGTACGTTAAACATAAAAGGGGTAATATTTACATAAGTTTTTTTATGGCACATCATTTTTACAAACGCATCTTCCCCTGTAAAAACGTAAAATATTAAAAGCTACTTGGGAAAAGTTTTAAGTGACTGGGGTGAAACTCTGACATTAAAACAAAATAATGTAACAAGTGTCTCCTTCAAGTTTTAAGTTTCCTTCAACTTCGGAATACCAAGTAAGAAATGTTTCAGCAGCCTTAGGTTACTTAATAAGATTTCAAAAAAAAGTACACACTTTTTAAACATGAAAAAATTACCAGCTCAAATTCTTTGATTTTATTACCGCAATCGTTGTGAGGATTTAAAGTATATTGTATATCCACAGCATTTTTCCACAGCTAAGTATAAATGAAACTAATTATTTAATATTTTTATATTTGAGATAAACTAAAAATATTACTCTTATTTAAAGTATGATTTAAGTTCCTAGGAAGTCGTATTATTTTAATCCAAAGTTATTTCAATGCTTACCATAAGGCATATTTGAGTTAGTCCCTAACGTAATAAAACTCAAACATCAAGCAGAATAATTTACAGATCAACTCATATAACAGATAAAAATTTATAAACTATACAATTTCACATAGTTTCCAGTAACCACGAATATTGTTATGATTTATGCGCAGTATTTGTCCCTCGCTCGGCAGAATACGAAGGCGCAGCAAAACTGCGGGGCCCTGACTTGAATAAGAATAAGCTGGAATTAGCTTTCATCTTGAAGTCGGTCTTCTTTGTTGGACTAAAAACTTCACAATCGTATGCCAGTCTTCATCACATTTTACTAATCAATCTTTGCCTTAAACTATAGTAAAATTTGAGAAAGTTTTGACACTACGCTACACAAAGCCAAATAATGTCTTAGATATTTTGCAATTAATTTGAGGCTATATTATTGAAGAACACATCAGATAAAGTCTTTGCAATTTAAACAAGCCATCCTTCAATGCTAGTACAGTAAACAGTAAAACCTTAAACAACTACTTTAGTGCCTTTTTAGAACATCAAAACAAGAATATCTTCATGTTAAACATAGTAAAAAAAGGTTACGCTAAATAAAATAAAATAATGTATTTAATCAATAATAAAATTGATTGTTGAAAATGACTATACGAAACAACTTATACGTTCTGTAATTAATTATTGCTACTTAAAAATATTACCATTGATTATGTCCAATATTACCGAATTGATTGTGTCCAAAAATTTATTTAGAGGGGATTTGATGCTTGATAACAATAAAGACATTGATGGAAGTATAATGGTCCTCTCGGAGCCGTATTAATGCCTTAATAACCAGAAGCCGCCGAGCCCGACTATTGATTCTCAGATCTTGACAAATGCTTTGTTTTCCTCCGACTCCAAGCAATTAAATCCCCATTTCAAAGACCCTCCGAAGCGTTTGGCGCGAAGCTATATAAACGCGATATTAATGATTATATACATTTGACTGATTAAACTATGTTATAGATTATATACAGATAAAAATACTTAAACAGGTTTGCCATGCAAAAATATAATTATTTGCAAAGTTTTTGTAGTGTTCTAGGATCAGTTGGTGTTTATAATATAATATGCATTTGTCAAAGTACGGAGACGATACTTTATCACCTTTTACTCAACCGACTCATTTCAACTCAATCTTCTCACGCATTTGAAACAGTTTAAAACGCAAAACTTTTTATAACTTCACGGATTTAGAAAATTTAATTTGACTAAATTATAACATTGATTATAACATTGAGTATAATTTATAATAATTAAAATTATTTTTAATTTTCCAGTAAAAACATGAAAAACGCACATAGCTATATTTTTAATAAATAATATGTTATCGTGTTACACGTTAGGGATATCAAATTCCTTCATGGTTGTTAAGTGTCAAGCGAGTGAAGCGCTAAAATTACTTAAAATCCTCTTACCAAAACCACTCATCTGCCAGGAACACTTTGAAATCTTATCAGACTTTGCCTTATCAATTTGGAGTTGCCGTCAGCTGGAAACATCTTCAGAGTTTTGACACAAATTTATCATAAGTTGAAAGTTTGACGGAGTTGGAAGCGGTATGAAACAAAGTGCAAGAGAGGCTAAGAGGAAAGTGACATTGAAGCAATGCTTGTCGAAGTTTCAGTTGGGATTTGGGCAGAAAGTTGGGGCCCGATTAGTCACGCACAGCCTGAGCCATTAGCTTTATACGCTGCTAATACGTCTTTTATGTGCTGTGTGATTAAATTCCTGGCTTCAAGTTTTCATTTGATTCTAAATCAAATAGATCAATTTACAATAATAAATGAAGAGATTCTAAAAATGAACAACATTGAAAAGTTCATACATAAGTTTAGTTTTTATAGATTATTGTATTTTTCCACATGAAATGAAAATAAATCACTCATAGAATAAGTTTACGACTACAAGTTTAAAAATAAGTGCATTAATGAATTGGCTTGACATGAAATTGTTCATTAGCTTTTAAATAAAATGTTCTATAGATATACAACAAAAGGACTACATTTGGAGAGGACAAAACAAATTTAAGAATATAAATACCGAGGCTGTTAAAACTTCAGCAAGATGTTTTGTGACAGCTTCTGTAATTACAAAGAAACTCAAAAGTGTTTTTAGGACGAGTTGCTCAGTGTTCAGTGTTTGTTTTCAACTTAAATATGCGTAGAGTTAAAAATTTCCTTCTCTTTATTTTTATTTGGTTTCTATTTCCGCTGTTAGAACAATTAAATAAATCCCAGTGTGTGCGAAGTTAAATTATGTTAGGATTATTTATTCTTTAATACGTTTTGATTATCATGAAGATTAACGAGGTGAGTTTTGTCTTACTTAATAGATGGACGGATACTGGCTATTACCAAGTAAACAATCAATTAGGTGACGGTGATTTCAATATAAATTAAATACTGTATTAAAAGTTTTAATAAAGCACCTGTAAAAAGGTTGATGGTTACAGATCCCTACAGAACAGGATCACAAGATGAATTCCATCCGGCTCGAATAACAATTCAACATTAAGGTCGTTTCCTCCGGCCAAAATAATCAAGGTCGTAATGGAAGTATAACGGCTTCGGCGGATAATGAAATGATAAAGCGTCTGTTCCCGCGTCGCGGCGCCTTGTATTGATTCCGTCTGAAAAACTTATTGTTCCATCGACTCCGGGACAATCAAGCCGCGAGACATTAAGCCTAATCGCAAAAGCGATCTTTGTAGCGACTTTCGAGAGGACCTTCCATTCCAGTGTAAAAATTTTAAACGGAAATTCCTCCTCTCCCTTCCCCCGTTTAATTTATCCAAACTGCCCTCCGCTTGTCCGAATGATTGTACCTTGCCCATTGTAGCCCTTCTAGAGCCAATTTCGACAAAAACGGCGCGCATCCGGCTAATAAATGCGCTTCATCTGTAACCCTGACGCCAGCCGGGCTTACCCCCCCCCCCCCCCCCCCACCGATGGCTTGAGTGCCACTTTATTAGGCTTTACGCCCCTTACTTTTATTTATTGCTTATTCACACCTCCCCATTCCCAAGGTGTGTTCAGTTTTATTTAAAACTTTGAGAATTTTTAGGCAGTAGTCAGTTTAATAAATGCTGAACTATAACTCTTGCCAAGATCTTCTTTTGAAAGCAGGACTGCAGGTTAGGATACGTTAACGCTGATAGTTGGGGGTAAGATATTCTTGATTATTGACCTTTGATGAATAAGATCTTCAATAATTGTAGGTATAATAACTTTAATGTAGGTATTTACAGTCCCTAAAAAGTAATAGTAGACCTTTGAATGAACCATTTCCATTATTTTTCTTGTTTTAAATTGAATCACATCCTTAATTTATTATATATTTAAATAAAACAGAGTTTAGACAAAATGGACAACAAATTTATGTAGAATACGCAATTTAAAAAAGTGGATTAGTTTATTGCGGTAGAGAATTTTGCTTCATATCAACACGAAATGTAGCGCCCGTATTTAATACTGGTTTAATACTTCATAACCTGAAATGCACTTGTTAAACTTTAATCTCCCGCGCCAGATGTTTCGTATTCCTTAATATCTTGAGGGGGAAAGTGCGTCAGCTGCTCTCTCCAATTAAACTGGGGCAAAACAAGGCCACTTTTTGGGCATTGTGCTTAAGCCCGCGTTAATGAGTGGGGAGAGACCCTCATGCTCGCTACATTTGCACATGCAAATGAGGAAGTGTTCTCGGATAACAGAACGCGTGACCGCTCGGAATAACACGATAACACGGCTAGCAATAACAATAACAATAACACGGGACCGCAGCGGTCACAATAACTCGGGGCGGTCGGCAATAACTTGGGGCAGTGGCGGTCAGATTGAATAAACATTAAGAATATTCCTCCATTCAGCTGCAGTCAGCGTATCGACAAATTTGAACGTGGAATATTTTATATGGTTGAACTGCGCTAATATTAGAACGCTATTATTAGTCTAAAAAAGCTAAATTGTTATTTCCGAAACATTTGCTGCTTTTTATTAAACAAATATTTAATCCATAACTAGGGGGTAGTGAACGCGTACAACTAGTTTAGTATTTATTATATTTTGCTTTTAAAATCTGCGAATGACTAGGTAATACAAATACCTACTTTCCTACAACTATAAGAGGTCTAACCATATAGTGTTATCTCGGTATCATATCACTTTTGGAAAATTACCATTTATTGAAAGGTAAACTATTTTCCAACAGAAAATCCCAGTAAGTAATCAGAGAGTACAAACCAACAAAACACCCATATAAAAAGGATAACACTCAATTGTAAATTTGGTAATGAGGCTAATATACTAAACTGGATGTAAATACAACACGTTATCATGCTAATCAAGAAATTATTTAATATACTAAAATCCACTCCGTTTTCAAAACCAAACAGAATGCATTGAGAGCCTGCATAGTGGCGGTGTTCAATACCTCCACCAGGGGCGCTGGCGGCGCGTCTCCCTGCTTTATTTATGGTAATTACCTTACCAGATGTTTGCGATAAAACGCGTAACTTGGAGTTTCGAAGCGGAATATCTGCAAAGCTACTTTCTGTCGCCTAACGGAATTAGAAAATAATTTCGGACTGAATTTTCTCTTCCGTTTATATTTGTATTACATACACGCATATTCTGTCCTAAAATATTATTGAATGCTCGTTCCGAGATTATTAACATGAGGTAGTTTCATTAGAGATTTTCTTTTTTAATTTATTGTTTTAAATCAATACGTGAGAAGGTGTGAAGAATTGAGCACGAAGAGAACTACGCATGGAAAATATATATGAAAATGAAATACTAGTTAATAATGTGAATATTAGTGTTTTTGTTTAGGTACTGAGTACGAGTTAGCAATATGATTAGTTAAGTAAAGAACATTTTCAGTGGTTTTGATGTCTACTACACACTCTTGCACAAACACTACCACAGACATAAAGAGCTATATAAGCTATTTTTAAACAATACAAATCGTAAATTGTCTTTAACAATATTTCAATCACTTGATAATATGAACCTGTTAAAACTTTATATTCTGAGCAATAATCATAATATACATAAAGTGAAAAAAAAACTATTCAGACGTAGGGCTAGTTTAACTTATTTTGTAAACGTATCAAACAAATAAAATATATAAAATACATTCAAATTAAAATCAGATAAACAAACCAAAAAGCCAACGACTCATTTCAAAGCGATCAAACAATTTAATTAATAACCCATCAACAATCTAACAAGGTAAAACACCTGTATCATCCCCAACAGCGGATCGGGCTGCGATAGCCCTTTAAATGAAACCAATATTTTGGCGAGTATTCAAACAACGGTGGATGCCCGCCGGGCGTTATTTCGCTTTATCTGTTAAAATCCGCCGCATAAAGGGAGGCCGTGATTGCGTGCGGGCAGTTGGAGATTTTCAGATGTTGGAGATAGCGGACGTCGAACTGTCACGGAACCTCAACTGCCGTGTGTAACACGAAGGCGCACAGGGTATTCCTGAAGTCAACCAATCGGTCCTTGATTTTAGTTATTTTTTTTATTGATAATTCACTGTGTGTCATATTCTCTGAGTTTCGCTAGGTGAGTTTTCTGTGTTATTCTGTGGTATTTCAAAAGAAATCGTTCTTGACTCGAGTTAGAAACCTACCCCCACTAATCGGAGCTTATCTTTGCATGGTCATTCAGAAAAAAAGGAAGTTACGGAATTAAACATATCAGACACCTAACACGAAAATAACGTATAGAAAAAAAATTAGGAAATAATATTTTTACAATATTTTTATGAACGATTTTGTATTATAAGCCAAAACTACTAGGTTTTAATTCAATAAACCTACATTTTGTATTAGAAAAAACATTTTTTTTGTGAATCATAAAGGTATTCTCATTTCGGTACTCAAGAGTTAATAGATTCTTAATTAAAACGTTTTAATTATAAAAAAATCAAAAGTAAGTGATGATATAACATCTACATTACAGGATACTTTACAAGTATTAATTATTAGAATATTCGTATTGTTCGTGGTTACACATTAAATAATACGAGCTTATTATTAGGCCTACGAGCAATTAAGTTCAAGATTAACTTCTGCTTTCACATTATATTTTTGTTTTATACGTGTAACTGTGTAAAAATAATGAGATAGGCTACAACATATTAAAAGGTCAAATCCAAATCAATATTTCATATTTACATCACCACTCTTAGCCTTTCACAGGAGAATATTTCCTTTACCCCAACCTCTCATGTAAGTGTGCAGGTCGACACAGACGCGTTGTCATTTTTCAGCCCAAATGCCACACGAGCAAATGTTAATGAGCCAGCGGGGTCACTAATGGCGCACCAAAGGTCATCTGCATTCGGCCCAAAACTGGAATTAAATTAGTATTGATTCCCTCCCCCCGCGAGCGGGTTCCGCTTTATTATTTTATACGCTCAGCTGACTGCGGACGTGATCCAAGCTGGAGGGAGTTAATTCGATTTATATTGATTTGTGGCCTCGCGTAAAGTCGGGAATACAATTTTGCAGAACTATTTAATGGTCCGTATGATTATTTTTTTACGATATACTAGAAATACTAGATGAATACGAAATACTAGATATCCAAGTCTGAAATAGGGGTTTTATTTCCTTAATTATGAAATGGGAATGTGATTTTCGAAACTTACAGGTTGGAATTGTAATAACCATAAGACACACATTGTTTTTAAATTATATCATGCTGATGTCTGTAAGCGTAGTCCTAAATAGCAAAGGAAGAAATCATTTAGATGTATCACCTACATAGTGACTTAGAGAGCCGGTGTAGGGAAGCAATGGGAATTTCGCTAAAACGTCATTAATAGTTTTATAGGTCAAATATTGACTAAAATCTTATCTCGACGTTCAAGCAAGAAAGGTATGTGTATATTACATTACTTTTAGAATGTTTGCATAAGAAATAACTTTATAAAGTTCATGCATGCCTGATAAAAAATATTGAAATGGCTCAGCAAAATTTAATTTTTATCTAATACCCAACTTCTACCTCTCTCGCAATATTATATTAGCACAGCCGCATTCGGTCAAAACAGTCCTTCATTACCGGTTATACAGCTCCGGTGCCCGGTGAAATGGGCAATATCGGCGGCATTCAATTATTTGTTGGCAATATCCACCCGGCATTAGCCAATGTTATGGCCGCCCGGCGCCGTATACGTATCCCCATAACCCTCACGGCAAATTAATATTTTAATCCTCCAACACGTGGGACAAGAGCGGATTACTGAGCCGTTTTTATAATTACAAAACATCCCCGTGAAGCTTCGATGTTTTTCAGTTGACAAATTGACACAGGGAATTGACACCGGGCGAGTATTGGGGGTGGAACCCGTCCCCGATATGAGCAGTTATGTTTTTCTTTAATATGTCGAATATCTCCCACCCTTTTGAGTGGGATTGCCTTTTACTGCAAAATGATATTGGGACATTGCGATGTGAAATGTTCTTCCTGAAAAATCAAAACGTGTTATTAATCTTTATAGTAATAAGACTTTCAAAACTTTACATTAGGTATTTTTTTAGCAGCTTTTAAAAGTAGTTTACATAAATCCTGGTAATTTTTCAATCTAAGTTTAAAATATTTTTTTTTTAGAAAAGATGAATAAATAATAATTTATAGTCTAGAGGCTAATTCTTGACGAAGACTAGAAAATGACAAAGTTTCTGGCCTAGGTCTGTTGAAAAACTTTCCAGGTTATGCTGGTATCCTGGCTATACGTTTTGACAATTATAGTAATGAGGACCAACCTGGGATTGAAAAGGCATATTATTACCACTCTTTAATTAAAATTAAAATTCCCAAGTCTTGAATGAGTCCTGTAGAATTTTAAAGAAAAAGTGACCTTTTACTTATTTACATTACTCTGCCACTTGTAATAAAAACTATGTTACAAATTTTAAGTAATTTGCAAACACAATTTATATATAACTAAAAACAAAAACAAAATTTTAAAAATACAGCCCTTTGATCGCTCAACATTTTTGTTTCTAAATTATTTTTTCCTCTCTGATAGTGTTGAGAAATAAATTCATCCCAGCAGTGGGGACAAACAGCAGCAATCAATACTAATTTAATTCTAGTTTGTGTAGGATGCAAATGCGGCGTTTGCTGCATAATTTGTAACCCGGCGGTCGCCGTCCATTCACATCTCCGGTGACGTTCGGACGTTCGGGTCGAAAAATCACCCTTCCCACATCCTGGCCCGGGCAGGGTGTTTATCTGGAACTGGGGATGAACCCTATATTTAAATACTGACGACGAATTGGCTAGGAAACTATGTAATGAATAGTGTGAATTATTATTCATCTTGAACTGCGGGGGTTCAGAATATAATTTTCTGATCTACGATGTATAATTTGCTGACTAACGAAATACGGTACTTTTCTGTGAATTTAACTAAGCAAAAAAATCTTACTAGGACAGCATTATTGGATTGGTACTTTCACTCGTAAGTTTATCACAAAAACCTTATCAGGCATTCTTAACGGTAAGTTAAAATATAATAAGAATGGATTATGTGTATATTTAGGAGTACACAAGTTTATTTTGTCAATTGTTTAGTATAGCGTTCTATTCGTATAATATTTATTTTTCTATATACTTTTGGCTAGTTAAACTTTAACTTTAAAATTGAATATTTTAACGGATGTCTTAAACAATTTTTTTTGTAAGTGGCCACAAAACCTATATTTGCTAACTCTACTCCAAATAAAGGTTATAATATGATCGAAAACGCTTAACTCCACAACCATTTACTATTACCAAAATCACCAACCAGCCATTCGATATCTATTAAGGGTTGTGCCCATTAAACATGAAATATTTCTTGAAGCGCAAAATTTGCATCAGTTGGTCAGCAGGTCCTACCACTCTTATCAATGATCAACAGCACAAAAACAAGCGAGAAGCAAGTCAAGCGTATAAAACATGCTCTGAAGAAACATCCGTCATCCGTGTTTATTTTCCGGTTGTAACACGATCCCGACATCGTAAATTCACGGTCGAACTTCACGATGACAGATTGACAAATGAACATTTTCGTCTCCCTAAATTCAAAAACCTGTGTCGATTTTTTCGTTCCAAACAAATCCCCCTCTCAGACCTCGCACACAGATTAGAAGCACAAAACATCCGACCAGATATATGGACAACGCTTGAATATTGCAGATGAATTATCAGTGGTGATCTAACTCTCGTTTTAACGTAAAATTGTTGAAATATTTATTTCGGTAGAATTAATTTCGCCCCTGATTTGAGACTTACAACGGAACGGTTTTAACATAAAATTGTACTGGTTTGTGTTTGATTAAACGCTGATACATTGAGTGGAATGACTTAATTTCGGGCTAATTTTGTGGATTGATCGGCATTTTTATATTGTTTGGAAGTTAATTGTAATTACGATTATTTCACGTGGTTTCGATATCGTGTAAATTACTAAATAGCTTTTCATTTATTTAATATTTGAAATGGTGACTGTTGTTTAAATTGGGAAATAGAATCCAAATGCGTTTTTTATCTTCATTGAGTAATTTACGTTCGTAGCGGTATTTTATTTAAAATTGTGGTAATTTGTATTGATAATTAATATTAAGTAATTAAAATCTTAAAGAAGATTTTATAAAAAGAATAAGTAAACTAAATAGTCTAGCTTTAGCTCATTTTAGATCCTGATCGCAGAGACACAAGTTGGGCCGAGTTGAGAGCTCATCACAGAATCAACATCTTAAACTTTGTTCCCCCCATGTCTTGTACTGACAGTTCTTGTCACAAGTTGAACACTGAACACGAATGTAAACTGACTTAAATACGGGCTTCAAAAATCGAGTATTTAAAGAAACTTGTTAAACATGTGTATCTGCAGATTTTCTAAATACTTTATAAAAAAAATAGCAAAGAAATCTAACCCCATCTGGAAAGCATGGGAGTAAGTGGTTCAAACAAGAATAATTTCAAGGGATTGGGATTAAATATTTATAACTGTGAATTCTAATTTTTCATTTCAACCTTAACCTTAATCTTTTGGGGAGAAACAAATTAACATGATCAGTAAAAATAGTAAATCGTAATTTTTTGTTTTTATAACAAAAAAAACGTCTTTTCAAATATATCCTATTCTCTTATATGAGCAATGTTATCTTGCTTGCTTGCTTGTATGCTTGCTTGCACAATTATCTCTAAAACGGCTCCGAGGATTTCCTTCAAAGTCTGGAAATAAGTAATTTATGACTCAAAAACGTCTTTTATGCAGATTACTTGGCCAGAGAAAATCTAATAACGTAATAAATCGAATTTTAAAGTTGTGAAATTTTAACATTGGCCTTATGGGTTGCCGTGATAGCAACGAAAATAAACAAGGAAAGTGTAAACAAATGAAGTAATCATAACAGCTGTTTGGAATCTACAGCCATCAAGGGAAAATACAGCAAGTGGGATGAAGAGTCTATGTAGCAATAAAAAAGGTTTCTATTTATCAATTTTATGCCAGTGAGATATTTTATAGTAACTGGATGAACTGGTAAACATGAAATAACACCGAGCAAGGCTCGGTCCACCAGATACTTGTTATTATGCGTTATATTGCATTTGTGCATTTGTATGGGAACTGAAGATAAAAAAATGTTTACCTATTTGAGAACAGTAAATTAATTAAAATATTAGGTAAATCATGCCTGTGTACTATTTCAATTGATTAGACTATGCACAAAGCTATGTACTATACATTACATCCAATATTGAGTTTAAACGTGGATTTTACAACGCAAGCAAAACGTTTTTACAGCAACCTTGCTCCGCGTCGAGTATTTCGCTCGATACGGAATCATTAAATGCTGAAGTCGCTTTAAAACGTTTCCAATACTCTGTGTTTACCCTCCCGCCAAATCCGCGCCGCTCAGTCAATCCGTGTTGGTTTTCCCGCCATTTTTAATGCGATTAGCGTTTGTCATTGTGGCATTACCCCCTTCCCACCCACAACAAACACATCGACCACTTCGACAAAACGCTAATGTTGTCGCAGGCGCACCGCAGTGCAAGATAACTCCGTTATATTATTCCGATCTGCTTTATTGACAGCTTCAATGGCAATCATGTAATTAGGTTTGGATGGATTACTCTTTGATTACAGCGGTTTAAAAACACGATTGGATCGGGTTCGTTATTGAGGCTTGCGAGGTTTTCGATGTTTTAATGAAGTAGAAAAGCACAAAAGCTACATCGACGTGGCTCGTTATGCCTTTTGTGGTAATAATCTCGTTGTGGCTCGGGTGATTTTAATGATGTCGGACTGTGGTTTGGAGAAGGTTGTCAGACGGTGTTTATAAATGTTTGGGGTTTGTCCAAGTTATGATAAGTTCAAGTTTTAAGTGAGTGTAATTCAAAGGAATAGGGTTAAAACTTTATTTTAATGCATGTTTAAAGATTAAAAACGACAATTACAATGTATTGTAAAAGAACCAGAACCACATAATTTAAATATTTCTTAAAATACCTAAAAAAAATATCTAAATTATGTTTTTCTGGTTATGTTTATAAATTATTTCAGCACAAAACGCCGGCTGCAAATGTTAAAAAGTAAACTCTTCTTAAAATTAAGTTCTAACGATATGGGTCGGTGTTTTTTTCCACAAACACTTCAATCGTTTTCATTACTTTAATGGGATTGAGTTTGATTACGGCGGTGAATCACGTCGATTTGATTGGAAAGTTTTGTTTGGTGATTGGTTTTGGTGCAACAAACCTTACTGGAAGTCTGTGTTTGTATCGCAGCCTTGATGAAGTGGAGAGCGTAGTCAGTTATGGTTCGTTAGCTGCCTCGATACTTTAATACGATTTGTCTGCTTTTGTGGATATTTTCTGTAAGCTGAAAACCTTAAAGTAATTATGAATGGACATTTTACTGTTTCAGATATTTTTACATCGTAAAATAGTTTATGGCTATCAGTATTATTTGTGCTACGTAGAAAATAAATGATAGTAGATATTATCATAGTAATATTAATATAAAATAAAGTAGCTCAATTTTAGTAGAACTACTGACAGACTGGTAAAATTTTATTATCATCATACTTTACTATAAGTACTAAATAGTATAGTATTATTGGGGTTCCTTTCTACTTAAAGGCATTTCGCCAAAACTTGAACAGGCATGTGTGTTTTGTTGATGGTAAAACACTTATGGTAAGACTGTTGCCAGTTTCGCTTATGAATAGACTTACATTTTGAAAAATCTTATCATTGTGAGTCTTTAATTTATTGTAATTCGATATTATTTTTTTAATTTAAATCCATATTATTGTAGACTACAGTTTTTGTAATTCTATTGTCATTTATTAAAACGTAATAGTGAAATATAACTAGGTCTAAGACCTTCAAATTAACTAGACGAAAATACAAAGCTATCGCACATGAGAGCCGGTCAAGGTATAGAGAGAATCTGTGTCAATAGATCAATACTAGTTCATGCCGTACACTGCGGCCATTTTATTTTTTAAGTTTTGGAAACGTTCTGTGTGACGGTCTGAGGCTTTATCAAAAACTTAAATAACAGTATGATTTATTTGTTATGTTTAACATGTTTAAAAACCTTGTGACACATCCTGTAAAATTGGTTCCAATACCAATTAAATAACCTACAAAGATCATAAGCGAATTATTACTTCAAGTAAGAAGGTTTAATCATAACGAACCACATTGTGCATTGATCGACAAGAGCTTAAACCTCGTAAGTAACATCTGGAAAGTCGAAAGTAACATTATAGCTTTTATAAATTTTTTTATACAAGTTTTTCATTTTATATGTGTAGCTAAAGGAACCAAAAGGTTTGATATCTAAATAGAGGCCTAATAACCTTATAAATTGTTCAATACTGTTTACACTACTTAGAAATAATCAATTTTACTACTATTTCCATTTTGACAACTTTATTCAACCGTTCAATAAACGAACTACGGTTTTAGGCTTTAAGATGGCTAAAACCTAGTGCTAAAACTTAAGACTGCCAAATTACTAGGACTTGAGCGTAATGAAGATGACTTATATATAGTTAGAATAGTCTAACCTCTAAGCTTATTGAAAAAAACTAAGCTAATATTTTTCTAAGTTAATGTAACTTTGTTATTACTGTATTACTTTAAGTTAGAGTAATTATATTAATTTGAGATTATTGTCATATTAAATTATTGTTTAGAGTTCCCTTATACATATATGTAATATGATCTTCAAGATAATTCCAACATTAATAACATTCGTTATTTTTGCGAGAAAATATTTTTTTTAACATTGCCATTATCAGGAAAAAATGAAAAATGTCAGCAAACGGACACATCTTTATTTGACACTTTTACTATTGAAATTGAGTGAATGTTCCAAACCCATAACTTTGAAAACACAAAAAATCTAATCCCCATTTTCCCATCCCATTAGCAACAAACTTCAGGAAACCATATAAGTTGAAACATTGACAGCTCAGCCATCGAGTTGAACAGCAATTAACGTTACGACAGTTTAACCGACGAGCGTCGCTTAAGTGCCTCTGTCAACAAATGACGTCATAAACTCTATCAATAGTTGCAGCGTACTCACCTTGCGTGCGTGCGTGCGTGCGTGCGTGCCGCTCCGAACCGCGGAACTTCAATCGATCCTTCGACTCAAACAAATGTACCTGTCTGACGGGTCGGAAGGCAATCTAAAGTCTAACAAATGACCCGTCCTCTCTATCGATTCGATTTTATCGACATCGACATTTGAGGAGTTTGGGGCCGAAGTTTACTATCTAGGACAACTTTGAAGGTATATTAGTGCATTTATTCATAAAAATCGTCTCTTGGTTAATTTAATTGCTTTTAAAATTATTTTTATAATTTTTATTTACAATACAGTTGTTTTATTGTTATTTACCCTTATTCTTGAGTGTTTGAATGTATTAAATTGGCAAATAAAATTATGAAAAAAGTAATTAAAAACTGGCAACAAGGTTTTGAAAAAATAAACAGAAGTCCTGAGCGAATGAATAACTCCTTTTGGGGCTATAGATCGGTCACTCGGGCACCAAAAGTACTGATATGCTTATTTTATCAAAAATCTTTATGAAAAGTAATAACTTAAGAAAATTTTCAAAATGTATTAGTAACATTTTTATGAAAAAGTTAAATAAGACCAATATCAATTAATCTGCCTCAAGTACGTTATGAAAATTAGCAGTAAAATTTAAGAAAAATGCAACAAAAACCTCTTGCACTCTTGTACCTCCATTGGATTTTAAAAACGTATTTCAAGTTTATGCACTAAAATATTCTTTTAACTACTAGAATTTGAAAAAAAAATACTGATTTAACCATAAATGGCAAAAAAATTACCGCGATTGAAGTTCCAGCGGGTCGGAGCGGCGGCGGCGGGCGGTGAGCTGGCGACGGCTGGTATGTGACTGCAGGGGGCAGGGGGTGCCTAGGGGTGCTAGGGGGTGGCAGGGGGCTGAGGGCGGTAGGGGGGCGGAGGCAGGGGCGAACATTCCTACAGTGACGTCAGCACCCCCTCCCCCCATCGGTTTATTGCTATTGCCAAGTTTGCAAAAAACCGTCGGATCGTTACTGGGGGTAATTATGCCAAGTTGGCCCCCGGGACAGTCTCAGTGCCACTGGTCTGCCATAACCGACCCGGTTTTGAGTGCATCTTTTAATGTTTGAGGGTTTCTTTTTGGCACTAAAACTTCCTAGCCCAATGAGTTTGTGTTTGACCTGAAAAATGTTTGGAGTAACTTTAATTGGAAACATAGTGGAAAAATAAATAGACGAGTGACATTTGATAATATCATACCTAATATTGAAGAGAGCACAACGAATGTTTAGTGTAGATAGTAAAATTTAAATATTGATTGCCATGCAGTCATTAACATTATGTTTGAAGTAAATAATTGATTGGGATAAAAAACTAAAATCAAAACGATATTACGGTAACCTTAAAAGGGAACACAGTTTCTTAGGTTAAATGGGTTAATTGTCTACACAATTCTTCGCATTATTTATAAAGATCTGTTCAAGCAGAGAAGTATGTGCTTAGCATTATTTATCAAATCTAATATTAGATATTCACTACCATAGAAAGTCCAATAGTTGTCAATTATTAGTTCAAACTAATGAAAAAAAAAACAATAATACAAGCATAAGAAAAAAACTATATTTATTATTTAAATATAGGTTAAAATAAAACATAAATACTTTGAATTAATTGATTAGCCTATATGGTTGTTAGAAATATTAATATTTTGCAATCACTTTGAAATTTGAAACTGCTATGTCTATTTTTATTGAACTAAGAAGATTAAGCAAATTGGACAAAAAATAAGAAAAAGTGATAACTAACTGATGTCTTCTTTGTGCATACAGAACGCATCAATTCCTGTTTCATCCGAAAAACTATAGGTTTGATGATGTTCACCTATTAATAGAGGTGAGCGAGTCTTTACGCATTTCGAGTATTTTTAAAAATACTCGAAGTCCGAGCAGAGTAGTTACTCCTTCCGTTTACCACAAATCGGTACGCGCGATTGGGTATTGTGGTAGTTTTTCACACGCATCTTTGACTGGCATCGGTAAAGAATCCTTTATTTGAATTTAATTAAATATTTTTACAAAGCTATTGTCATCAATAAAGTTATACCACTTTATTAATTTCTGGAATTAGAAGTTTTATCTTGTTCCTCATCTTTATAAGAAATCATGTAAGCACGTAATCTGAAACTTTATTATGCAGTCATTGAGTTATAGGCTTTATGAAGCCATATATTTAAGCAAACGACCTGAGTTTTGGTTATTTTATATGAAAAAACAGGTAAGTTAAAACAAGTTAAAGATTTTAAGCAAAGAGTTATCTTAATTTAGTTTATATCGTTTGAAATACTAGTTCTTAACTCAGGAACACCTATAATTTAAAAAGCATTACAGTTTAAAATTCGTATTTGAATTGGTTCACTTTTTTTACATGATGATCAAATTGTAGTAGTAGGAAAACTACTATCCTGCTACTTTAACAAAACTCAACTTGAAAAAGCTCGAAAATCGAGCAAGTATTTCAAAACTTGACTCGACTCGCACACCCCTACCTACAGTAATATATCGCAGCAGAGTTTCTTACATTAACCTTAACCGATTCCCTGAATACTTTTGACTATCGATACCCTCATTCGACAAATATGTCTTGATATAAGCTATAAAGTATTCGCAACATTAAATTCCCCTCTTCATTTGAAATTAAAATGTTAATACAACAAAAACAAGGTTTACCTTCAATAAAAATAAGCATTTTGCTTAGCTCAATAAAGCTTGATACTCCTATGAATTCAAAGTAAAGGTAAATTTTATAAACTGGTGAAATTGTTCTGGAACCTATGATGGAAGCGGTAATTTAATATATTTTTAATATCACATTATATATCACTTTACATGCTACAATAAAACAAAAGTGTAACTTTAAGGATGGAGAGACTAGCTATAATTAACAATGATTAATCATCATAAATGAAAATTTCTTTGTTTTAATCCAATTCAGATTCATATTTCCTTTTAGGCAATGAAAATAATCTTTCTAGCATTTGGTGGAGATCCGTCATAGTCTATCGTGGTGTAAATTAACCCTTTAAACATTTTTAACACACTATCAAGGAATATTAAAACATAACGTCAGTAAAATTGTTATTATTTTATTTTTGCGTTATGGTGAATCGAAATAAAATAAAAGGTAGATAAAAAATTACTCACAATATATTTTATAATTCTTTTGCAAAAATGGTAAAAATATATTTTTTTTACTGTGATTTATAACAACATGATTGAATTCACTCATTTGAAATACCAGCGCACATGAAACAAAACATCCATTTTTATTTAATCTATGGTTTTGTAAAAACCATGCACGACATCAAAATTAAACAAAATTACAAAACAGATATAACGATGAATTCATCAGTAAAGGCACAATGATATAATCTAATTAGGCGATTAGAATATGTAAACAAAACTACGTCCATTTGTATTATATGGTAAACCTAAAAAGCTTCTTAGGTCTTAGCGAATATCTTAACTCTAAGATTGCCTTCTCAGTCAGCTTTGCAACCCAGAAGAAATACTCATCAAAATCAATTTATTCATCCGTTTCTTTGGATTAAGTTTTTGTTTACAATCAATTCACCATTGTAATTATGGTGAATTTGTAATTCTTAAATGTTTTTTTAGGTTCATATAAAACGCACCATTTAATTTTTTTTATGTAAAAACAAAGAAATGTTGTTTGGTCACATTTTTAATTATATATTTTACAAATAAATAAAGATATATAAAGAAAATATGTATAATAGAGAAAGCAGGTAAACAATTTACATTTTGTAAAAAATCTCTTTTTACTTTAATTCGGTGTAAACTGGCGGGGCTCTAGGGCTCCCGGACTGCCGGGTGCAGATTCTCACGCTTCCTGATAAATAATTCCTGGAGAGAGGTAATCCCCCGGGATAGCAAACATCTTAGCGCCCTAATAATATGTCACCGTCCTCTCCCCCTCTACCTCCCCTCCACCTCCCCTCCTACCGGCCCGGGGCACAGCTATCGACAAGCCATTCATTCTGAAGGCTTACCGCAAATCCGGACGAGATTTCGATAAGCGGTGTCAAAAAATATAGGAAGACCAATTATGTCTATGGTTTAAAAGGGCTGGTTTTGTGTTTAGGACGTTCAATGTGTATTATAAATAGGTACAAGTAATTTATTGATACTTCATGTGAGCTTATTTTTATTCCATGGATAATGGTTTAATACTTGAGTAAAAGTTTTCTTTCAGTACTTAAGTTTGTAATAGTTATAGACTATTACAAAAGTATAAGACTATAAACTGTAAAAGTATGCTTTAGGTTATGTAACATTTAATTTGAATTTAAAAAAAAACCTTTAATATTTGTGACGGATGTATTTCTATCTGATTACATTTGTAGTTGAATCATCATGTAGGAGAATGATTCTAAGTAGTTTTTGTTTTTCATATTTTTATCATGTTAACAATAAGCGCGTATATTTTTCTAAAAAAAAAAACAGAAAATGTTGTATAAGTTATTTATTAAAACCCTGTACACCTTTTAAAGATACCTTATTTGGGCACGACAGCCTGCTTAGTCAAGTACATTACAGAATTATGTTAATGAGAAATATTTAATATACACATATATTTTTTCTATAGATTAAATTTGTATAAATTGAAAAATAGTATATCTCCGAAAAAGCTAATCCATTTCTTAAATTACATTATACCTTTGACTATTTTACGTATACTTTTCACGATGATGGTTTTAATTCATATAATTAACTACAATCATTCCCTACTCAGTTATCGGTAGCCCCAATATTTTACAGTCTCGCCAATAACACATCGCTATATCTCGGAAATCTTTTATCGTGGATTCCAATAAGACGCTTTTGTGCCGTTCAAAAAGACCAATTTCGTCAGGAGAAATAACGTTTTGAGGAGAATGAGGCCGTAATAGCGTAGGTCTTCCGCAAGGCTGGCCCCGACTCCAACTCTGATCGCATCCCCGCTTTCTGATGCTGAGCGCTCGACGTTGATCACACGTTTGTCCTCCTTTGTGGGTGAAATGGAGCGGAATAAACAGTCTACGAACCTCGTCGGGGATTAATTGAAAATGTTCGTTATTTGTGTTTCAAATCAGTCGCTTAATTGGGCCCCGATGCTTGATTGGATGTTTGTTTTCTTTCTCTGTTTTAATTTATATTATAATTTGGAGTTTGGTTGTAAAAACTTATGACTATTTATTTTAGATCTTGTTGTTTTGTATAACAATGCTTTTGGTTGAATTATTTTGTCGCACGAGACCAAGCTTGTACTAAATATATCAAATGATGTACATAAAAAAAAACACTGTACATTATATTTTTATAGTACTAAAATTTTTCTACTACTCACACGATACCGCAAAAATAGGAAATATGCTTTTTAAATATATTTAAAATATGTTTTATTATTCATATATGTTATTTATTTATTTATTTTATGAACATAAATTAGTTCATAAAATTTGTTTTTTTTAATTAATTTATAGACTTGTGATTTTTTACTTTACCGCTCAAGTATACGATGAATGGATATATTTTATTATTGTCCATTGCTGATTATTCTGGGAACCAATTTTAGAATCGGTATTCGTAAATAAATTCAGCCAAGGAAACTTCTAAACATGACATGATACGTAATCCCTAGGTAGTGTTGGTCTTGAGTTTTGCCAACTGCACAGTAGATGCAGCTCAAACACAAAGTTAAAAACGCGATTTCGTACCACATTATTTATAATGTTTCCTCTTTCAAATACAATGGTTTGATCCATTGATGGTATCAGACATTACATTTCAAAACGTTGTAAAGATGTACCCACCACTCACTCATTAAAAAGAGCTCTCCACAAAGCACCAAATGTTTTTAAATGCACTTTATACACTATCGTGGAATCACATAAATTCGTTTTTATAATGGACTTTCCATCGACCACATACATAACATAATGTTTCCTCTGCAGTGCAGGGTATTTCCAATGCGGAATACCTTCTGCAAGCAAGTATTTTTCGGAGTTAAGGAATCCAAGCTATATCCACGTATTTAGAATCATGGGGATCTTCACTTCATTTCAAATTCAATTTGTTCACAATTTTAAGAATTATCCTGATCAGAAAGCAAACAGGCACCTGCCTGGCAATACTTCTTACTGTCTTCTTAACCATCCACAAGATTTCTTCCCCTCCCCGAGCGCCTCCTAGCGGCATCGATCACGAAGCTCCCGGCTACAGTGTTATTATAATCGACCAGCCCGCCGCACGCCACGGTCCCCATAAACACCAATTTGTGCCTGTCAGTCACCAGAGGCGAACACGCCCAGGGGAGACTCTGTGTACTTTGCCCGGCCTTCCTCCGGCGGACCACGCAACACCTGCACCAACGCAACACCTTGTGTACCTAAGCAACACCGTGGGTACCTACCCAAGCAACATAGGGTGTACCTAAGCAACACCGTGTGTACGTAAGCAACAACGTGGGCACCTAAGCAACACCGTGGGTACCTAAGCAACAACGTGAGTACCTAAGCAACACCGTGGATACCTAAGCAACACCGTGGGTACCTACGTAACGCCGTGTGTACCTAAGAAACACCATGGATATCCAAGCAACACCGTGTGTACCTGCGCAAAACCGTGGGTATCTAAGCAGTATTGTTGTACCTACACAACACCGTGTGTACCTACGCAACGCCGTGTGTACCTAAGTAACACTGTGGGTAGCCAAGCAACACCGTGGGTACCTACGCAACACCGTGTACTCCTAAGCACAACACGGGTGGCCAAGCAACACCGTTTGTAGCCAAGCAACACCGTGTGTACCTACGCAAAACCGTGGGTCTCTAAGCAACACCATGGGTAGCCAAGCAACACCGTGTGTGCCTACGCAACACCGTGTGTACCTTCACAACACCATTTATCTTCGCAACACCTTGTGTACCTTCATAACACATATGTACCTACGCAACACTATGTTTACCTATGCAATACCCTTTGTACCACTCCGTGTGTATCTGCGTAAAAAATCGTGTTTATAGGTCGTTGCAAGACATAAGGCCCACGCCGTCTATAAGCCCAATGCTAAAATTAACGTCAGTCTTATGGACTGACTGGGCCTTAAGTCTTGAAACGGCCTATATCTACGTAACGCCACGCCGTGTTTTACCTACGAAACGCCGAGTCTCGCAATACCGTGTGTACGGGCTGATCGTGTTTAAACTGAAAATACAACTGGCAGTTTTTTATTGAGGTCCAAGTGCACAAACTTGACAGATAAGTTAAATACATATATGAAGACCTTTCTTTTGTACTTTTTGTACATTTAAATAGTCTACAGGGACTTACGATGTTAGTAAAACGAAAGGATGTTTTTGTAAAAAAAAGTTTTGACAGGTGCTTATAGCAGGATTTTTTAAAAGTATGACGTAGATTAGAAAAAAATGTTTTATTAACAATTAATTTGTCGTATTGATTTGATAATTAATTCTAAATGCAATAAACACGTGCCTCTGGACATAATAATTTCATTTCAGTAGCATTCTGTGATTATTATATCAGTCAAATTACAGGTTTGACCATCATTGATTGAAATAAACGTTTCAGTAATTTGTTATTATTAGAACGTTTCAGATATTGATTAACTGCTAAATTTAAAAGGCTTCTTTGCCTATGACCTGAATTATTAGAGCATTAAGGTAACTAAATGAAAGTTTCAAATTTTTATACCTAGTACCTTGACTGAGATATTAATTATTTTTAAAGGAAAATACAGTAGTTGTCTGAAATATTAAGAAAAATCCTGTTTCACTTAATAAATAATTCCAAATTTAAAGTATTCTGAATGCACTTCATAGTGATATACTGTAAAGGACCTAAATTAAACTACACTTAATTTACTTTTAGACTACAAAAACTCTCAGGACTGCTCATTGTGTTTTCAAAAACGACACTTCTCCAAACATGAATAAAAATGAAAACAAAATCAACGCTTAGGCCTACAGATTTTTAGAATACGTCAACATCAATCATACACAAAACATTTACTGATTGAAAGTTTATGAAATGAAACGTAGTTAGGTTGCTGAAATTTCAGTTATAAAACAACTTCTTTGAATAAAGTAGGTGTACCTTATTGACTTAGGTTGAAGAAACAAATAAATCTTTGAGGGGATTTCCACTCATATTAGTTTGTAGTTACATATGAAAAGCAAAGTTTGGTTAAATCTTTGAAAGTAACCTTAAAATGTTTTAGTTAATGGTAAACTTTCAATCTTATGTTGAATACAGTAAAATGAACCAGGCTTTGAGTCATTTAATTCTGCTAATGATTACATCAAAGACGCATATACCTCGTGAGGAACATGCTGAAGCTTGGGTGTCTGAAAACAAAAGCGATTGATTCAAAGTCATTTATCATTTACCAAGGTAAATGGCCTTGATGTGTCAAATGACCAATTTTGTTTAACAGAATAAAAGCTGATTCAACAGGATTTTTTGGTTCGGAAGGACAATGAATGACGTAACCACATGCATTTCTTTTTAATATAGCAAATTTATGTGTTTAGTTCTTCCTAAACCCCACAATCCCCCTTCAAACTGCACCTGTGTTCAAACACTCGAGCTGCAAAAAGTTCCTCGCGAGGTTATTAGCTGCATGGCTGTGTTAAGGTGGAGATGTAAAAACGTGGATTCCACTATAATATGTAAGGAGAAGAGTGGTGTTCTATATGTAGAAGAGTGGTGTACTATAATATGTACACCACCTAAGCAACACCGTGGGACATACACGGGGGGTTGTTAATTATCCCTTAATGGATAACCGGGGATAATTAAGACATTTTTCGACTTTCCACGATTCCTAAAGGTCTTAGCACATTGTAAAAGTTGATCCTCTTTCAGTAATTGACTCTTATTAGCTAAAATAAATTTATGTGTTGCATGTTTAATATTTTTAATTTTAAAGTTTTTGGTTTCAGGCCAGAAATAATTTACCTTGTTGCGACGATACCAACTAAGTAAAGTTACTTGTCAAAATGATGTTGGGAAACACACATATAAAATTTTTTTGCTTTTCATAAGTTATTTAACAATTTTATATAAAGAAAAAATATAAATCTTAAAACCTTTATTATTGCTCCAATGGTCAAATAAATTAAATTTGAAATTGAAATAGCTTTATGACCTTTTTAAAATAATGAATAAATAACTTTAATACAATTTTGGACATTTGCCCTTTACAATTGTTAAACTATTTTTATCAGTTTTTTGTTGTCTAAGACGCTGTTGTCAGATGAAGTTTTTGATTGCTTACTACGGGAAGCCTAGTTATTCCAAAAAAATTTATTATGTTACAGTCTAGTAAAATCGAATTTTTATAAATTTGGTGATTAAAACTATTATATGTAAAAATTTAAAAAACATTGTACTGCTTGTTTAGATGTTCTTTCAAGGTATGATAAAACAAAATATTTGTTGTTATTTTTTTATCTGAAGAAGCACGTGGGTGGCACGTGTGGGAGTACCTGGATGGTAGAGGACGCGGCCGGTGTCCGAGGGCAGGGGCGACTGCGGGGGCGGGCTGGGGGCGGTGGCGGCGGCGGTGGGGCTGGCGGGGCCCCAGCACGGCGGCGAGGGCCCGGGGCCCACCACCGGCCCGGGGCCCCCGGCGTCGCCCACGACGTCGATCTCCTCCTCGTCCTCCTCCGCCGGGGGCCACGGGTAGCTCTTCCACTTCTTCGCCATCAGACACCTGGGCATGGTCACGTGACGGGGGCCGGGCGGGGCATGGGGAGGGAGTCCACAGAGACACACACAACACACAAAACCAGCGAGAAGAAACAGGAAATAAAAACACAAAAAAGAGAAAAAACCGAACCGAACAAATTCGACCCCGAGGCTCGTGCGGTTGTTTGAGCCGCGGCGGAGTGCGAGCGGTTATATAGGCGAGCCACCCCTCCTTGGCGGGACTGCGCGCGCAGGCCCCTCCCCCGGCGCCGCCCCTGCACCACCCCTCGCAGCAACAATGGGCCTGCCGCAGCAACAATGTGGCGATATAACACTGTACCTACTCCAGCAACAATTTGATGACTCGGCGACACCTAGCCTTACCGCAACAACATTGTTGCGGTGCCGGCAATATAGCTTGAAAAAAAAACCACTTTTTCTAAGATATTGTGAAAACTATATTCATATGCAATACTTGTGTTCTGTCATCCAACAGTAAAGTTTATTTATAATGGGCCTCACCGCAGGAAAAATGTGTCGATGGAACTACAGAACGAACCACAGAAGCAATTTGGTGATGCAACAATACAGGAACTAACTGCAGCAACAATGTGACGCTTGAACACTTCAGAACTAACTGCAGCAACAATGTGATGATGCGTGACACTACAGAACTAACCACAACAACAATGTGATGACACCAGCAACGATGGGCCTCACCGCAGCCACAATGGACGAAATCAGCATCTATTTCACTTACCGTGATATGACTGTTGGGATGATACAACCTAAACCCTAAAAGTATCGGTAGTTCAGATATCATAAAGCCCATGGGGATCATGGCACTATGGCATTTAAGTAATTATTTTTATTTTTGTGTGAATCAAATGCTTAGTTTCATTTGATGTTATTTTATTGTTCAAATGAGTACAATAAATGTACCCTTATCTCCAATAATGTTTATAATTAATTTAAAAATGATAAATCCAATGAAAATGGATGTAAGTTGATTAAAGAAATTTTAGAATGTAGCATTCTCTTTGTGATTCATCAAATCATCAATATTGATGTCTTAAAAGCCAAGGGTCTCAGTAATTTCAGTATTTGAGTATACTTTTTTTAAGTCACGCTTTTGAAAAACATCAGCACTCGTAGCAAACATCTAGGTCTAATAACAAATAAATAATTTAGTAAGAACAGCTTTATGAACTCATCTCAGAAAGATTCCTGAATACATATTTCATATCCGTACTTCTTAGCTTAGCATCTTATCTATTGATCTTTATTTATTATTATCTCTCTTTATTTATTATCTTTATTTATTAAGTTAGCTACTACTATTGCAAATGCTAAATAAATCTCCAGAGTCATTTTTCCGAATCGACAAATCCGGTTGTTTTAACACTATCTGCGGTACCACCAGAAAAAAAAAAAATAATTTGGACAGTAACCAAACTATTCAAACCTATACATGGTTTAAGCAGTTATAGAAAGGAATAAATTGGAATCACGGGGTTTCTTTTGTTAGAATATGAATGAAAAATTATGTAATATTTTACTATAATATTACTATAGCTTCATATACTATAGTAGTAGTTTATGCAACGATTGTATTATGAATGTCTTTAAGCCACGAGTGAGATGTAAGTTAGAACACGAGCAAAGCGAGTGTTCTAAATATCTCACGAGTGGCCAACAATGTACGACAAAATTTCCCCCGGAAGTTAAAAAAAACTCTTGACTTTTACTAATGATGGAATAGGTCAATTCAAATTTGAGGTTAGGCACATAAGCAGACTTAGCGATGAATCGTTGTGGAACAATCAGCTGATGGGATAAGTCAACTCAAACATGAATCGTAATGCAACAATCAGCTGATGTGCCAATTGCGTAATTGTCATTATAACACTACTTTCGTCAAATGCTGCACTCCCATTGGTCTAGCACCTGTATCATAAAGTGACACCAGTTGCATAATGTTAACTTTATGCAACGGGTTCGTATTTTGGTTTAATAATGGATCTCATTATGACATTAGTTGTAACATCGTTATTGATGATTATTGCAATGGTCGTAGTTAAAATATATTTACAATGCTATTTTAAAATTTGTGGCATAATCTTGACAGTAAATCTATAAATGATTTTTGAATTAAATTTTCAAGTTCAACAGTGCGTCCAATATTTTGGTAATTATATGTTTACTATTTTTAACACATGATAATAAAATAGTACATCATTTCTTGATTTGAATGATACGTGTTGTTGTAGTTACTGGATGTAAATAAAAAACGGCTTACAACACTTAAGAATAATATCTACACTTATATTGTATTTACCACACTGTATGTAATAAACTAGTAAAAATATATTGAAAATGTTCAGGCCCCTTTGAATGTAACGAAAAAACTTCATATGGGGGTTTTCAACATACGGTTGTCGTTTTTTTGAAGCACTAACATTGAGTTTTTGAACTATGGCGCTCATGAGCGAAGTTGAGTTTATCGAATCCACTTTTCCCAGCGCAAGGATCCATATGAATTGATTTATAGTCCATTTAATATTTCGTTTACTGATATATTTAATACTGAATATACTTAATACTGATATATTTAATACTGATATACTTAATACTGATATACTTAATACTGATAATATTTAATACTTCGTTTAATGTGTTCGTTTTGCAAAATATGTATCACTTTCTTATAACAGGACACACCTTTTTTTAAATTCTTCTCACAGGACAAACAGGATTGGAGATAAAAGGCAAGCAAACTTAATTGTCAGCGTTCGATCACTTCGCGGGGCTCACAGTTTCAGTTATTGGTCGCTCCAACTTCCTAATATTTTGAAATTCACAGCTTATCCAGTCGTATAATATTTGTGGAAAGCTAATAAACGTCATAATTTGTACTCAATCATGACTGGTTTTTTATCACGGCAAAGTCATCGATTGTATACAAATTTATACTGAAAATTCTGCCTAACAACAAAATATAAATCTTTTATTTATAGCTGACTACTAATGAATGCATCGAAAAAATCGCTTATTGATTTTTTAAAATATGATTTCTGAAGCGCCGTTTCAAAATTTGTAAATGTAATGCAAATAAGTATTTATGTACAAACTTAAAATATATATATCAATCACAATATATTTTTTTCTCTGTTGATTGAGTGTTATTATTAAGAATAGTTGAATTATTTTATTATGAATACCAACAAATAAAAAACAAATACTCAGCTCTTTGGATGATAAATTAATCGTACAAAGGTTATCTGGATAACTGAAGTTAAAAGGTCAGTGGTAAACTATATTTGGGTAATAAATAATAACATCAATGAATGGAAATATAAATAATGAAACCATGTTAAAATTTAGTTAGTGTAATTGAGATAAAAATGAAATAAAAGTATGTTAATTCACCTTTTAATATCATAATATATAATCTTTTAGATTCAATTAAGGATTCTATATTAAATTAAAACACAAATACAGCAAGATGCAGTGAAAATACAAACATGTGAAAGATGGGTACAATCTTAATCTGAACAAGGACATATCATATCATAATCTACTTGAGAAAGTAATTTTGAATGTTTTTCAAATTTTAATATTAATAATACTGTAATACAATATTTGTGCTTCTAAATAAATGTATTAACCGTCCACATTTAAAAAATATTTAATGATGTTTACGCATGATTACTCAACGACATAGGAATCAAAAATTTAAGGTGCACGTGGTGTAAATGAGCAAGGCATGTTGAAGAACAATGATTTCTGAAACACTTGGATGGTCCGCAATAACTAACTGCAAAGTTAATTTTATGTCATATTAAATATTGATATGACAATTAAATATGAATAACAATTGATAATCATTCACCCCTTTTACGGTCATTAATAACAGTTGACAAAACACT
Source organism: Flexamia atlantica (assembly GCA_035578135.1). Classification (NCBI taxonomy): domain Eukaryota; kingdom Metazoa; phylum Arthropoda; class Insecta; order Hemiptera; family Cicadellidae; genus Flexamia; species Flexamia atlantica. The sequence continues at coordinate 24,455,083 of JAQJVK010000008.1, forward strand.
TATTTTATTGTTAATACTGAGAATAAAGGAACAATTATGTAAATTTCAGCTATAATAAGTTAAATACACGGCGCATATTCACAGGCGTTCTTAAAATAGCGTAAAATGGAAATTGTTGATTATAGGAACTCAAATATTTGGCAAACCTTTAAATTGAGAATTTAATATTTATTTTTTAAGCCCAATAATACCAATGCGAGCCAATTTGTGTTTGTCTTAAAAATGCAGTCAATGAAGGTAACAAAATATACAAGAAGTATATGAGGCTCAAATTCCAGAGAAAGAATTGAATAAATAAGATAAAAATCAAAGTACAAGGAAACTAAAGAAAATGCACCTGTTTCTACGAAAATGCAGTTGTGCACGATCTAGAAGCTGTTGTTACTATTCTAAGAGGGGAATTTTCAATGTTTACCATATCTCAATAATTAAAATGCAAAACCTCTCCTTACAATAGTAATATACATTGTTTTGCTTCGGTTGAGGGTGTAGGAAAGAGGCTCACGAAGACTTTTATGACTTCAAAGAATGTCTTGGTCGTTATGTCAAAACTTTAATGTGAATGTAGAAGAAAGCAAAATTCCATGTAACAATTAATTATTACAGTGGAGAAAGACATATTTCAACATTAATCTTTACGTCATCTTACTTACGTCATCTTACATTAATCTTTACGTCATAAGGAATATGGGTAAGTTAAATTAAATCATGAGTTGGTTAAATAATGAATCACAAACATGACAAAAGGACCCAACAAAGTTTCCGTTTTAAAAGAGCTTTTACCAACAAAATGTCAATCTTAGTGAAGTAAATTTTAAGAAGCTATGTAAAGCGAAACTGATGACACCAGATAAAAATAAGAAATATTTAATTAAATTGGTGGGGGAAAAATCATACCACCTTTTTTGTGAAAACCTATGAAAAACAATGATTTTTTAATTTGTTAATAATTAAATCATTTTTGTTCATTTGATTAATTTTGCTTATTATTAAACCTGCCCGAACATAAAAAGTAGGATTTTTTTGTGTAAAAACCTGCACAACTAGAATTTTTCACAAAAAAAGTTCTGCCTTTTTTGTTCAAATGAAAAAAGTTAATCCTTAGGTACAAAAATATAAGTTAACAAAAAGTATTTTTTTATATGCAAACGTAATATTTTTTGTGAGTGTGGTCATTGTTAACATTGTGAAAACTTTGATACGAAAAACTCCGACCCGAATCAATTAATGTAGGTGACGTCGGGAAGAGCTTGGCATGAAGGTTTGCAGGAAATAAATTTTATGAATGATAGGCGAAAGGAAAAGTCTTAAGACGCCCTTAAAGTTTTGTATCATAAGATTTAACATGGGAATAGAGACTTCAAGTAAACAACTGATGAGTAATATGACATGAATAATGAAAGCAAATATTGCAAGCCAAATTGCAGCAGTAATTTGCCACTACACTTTATTCGAATATTTTTTACAACAGCGCCTTCGCGAAACCACAACCGGATAGCGGTTCCAGTGTGAAAATCCCCCAACTCCCGTCCCACCCTGATAAAAAATACTCGAAAACTATTGTCCCCGGTGTAGTGGGCACTCAAGCGCGGGCCTCAGTTAATACAATGGCCCCCCGATGTAACGCTAGAGCGGGAAGAGCGCGTGCCTTTCCGGTAAGCGATACGCCACGTCCGGAAGCCTTCCTCTCGCTCATCCGCCGACCGATCATCCGGCGACCGGGCCGGGTCCGGTTACCGGGTGACTTGTGCCGCGGATGGGGGCATGGGTACTCCGCGCGCAGTCGTTCCCACAAGTGGCTCTCTTTTAAAACCTGTGAACAACTGTTTTTTATCGGATTGATTTGTTATATTATTTTTTCATCATACTGACTCAGAAACATCTGTTTTCTGTCCTTTTTTGATGGCTCGAAAGCCCCATTGCCGTCCTAATCCAGAAAAAAACTTTTTGCCGTACTAAGCCACGAACTTACGGCAAACTTTTGCCGTACTAAACTGACGAAAACAATCAGCTGATTTGCAGCAAACCGACGTTTAATGCTTGTTTATTGATTACTTTTTAGAGGAATGTAGTGGCAGCACTGGCAGCAGCAGCAAATAAAATGTTTGTTCTGTTTGTTATAGGTTAGGTTTGAAGGATTGAGAAACGTATTGGCTTATACAAGGACTACGACTACGTTATTACTGAAAGTATTTTTTTTCTGAGTAGTATGATAAAAAGTATTGTACGTTACAAGGCCGGAAAGTTTTACCATACTCGCATGTCAATCCCGCATTCGCGAAATGCTCGTCCGGCAAAAGAGTACTTTCCAGCCTAGTAACGTAATATACTATTAATAGGCTGGCAGCTTTTTTTCTTGTAATTTTTCTTGTTGTTGTTTTTTTTCTCACTGTTCATACCAGTTTAAACAGTAAACAAATAATTTAATGTCTGAAGTCAATCTAACAGGGTGTCAAAACATTGAACAAGTTGAAAATCCCTTACATAATATAACTTTTTTATGTTTCCAAATAGTTTTTAACAAAATTACCACGGCATTAAATATTTTCTCTAAAAAGCCATTTTTAAAGGGGGTGTTTTATTGAAATTGTTAGTTTCCCTCTTTTATTTTTGAATTAATATTTACGTAAGAAGATTTTGATATTTATTAATTTGTTTTGTATGTGAATGATTACAATCGTTTTGTATTATACAGAATGGGGAATGAAACGGTATGACAAGTTCATGTATTGCTGAATTATATTGTATATTGTATTTTTAATCGTTATGTTTAATTACGAATGGGATCTGTATCAAGGTCCGTATACTTATGCTGGGTGTTATACATAATCTAAACTATGGTATACATTTGTACTATATCTTGTGACCTACATAAGTTAGGAAAGTATTATTTTTTTAATTAAAATTATGTTTGCTAGAGATTCAGTTTTACGCTATTCACTGGGTAAAATAATTGTGGGATTAAACTAAATGACACTTGAGAGAAAAGATTTTCTACAGACCCTACTTTTCTAGATTACAAGAGGTTAGTTCTTTTATAGCGTAATTAATTACATAACATCAACACCAATAATAAGACTACTCCATTGCGCTTAAAGTAACCATGGGAGAAATCGTGGAAATCGCGCTTTCAATAAACACTGAAATTTTAAAGACCCTAACAAGTTGTAAAGGAACTACTGAAAAATTTTTACATAATTTAAAATCAAGCATTGCTAAATACCTTCGAAAAATTTACATACTGGATTTTGTTTGAGTTTAGAATTTTCTATTATTTACCGTTAGAACAACCTTTAATCTAATGGTATTTTATAAATTTTTCATAAAATAATTCACTACAGTATTCTATGAGTAGTTTATTTTGTATTTTATATGGTCTTTATTTTTATCTCACAATCAAATAAAAATATAACATTGGTATAGAGTTCCAATATTAAAAGTTATTTTTTCTAAATCTGACACAACACATGAAGAGATGTCTACATTAAGTATTCCTTAGTGTAACGTATTTTTCATTAAGTCCCTTTAGGGTCGTTATATCAATGCCATAAATTAAATTACATAGTCATTACAGTATTTTACCCTATTGCTCATCCAAAAGCAGGTTTAACAATTCGAAAAAGAAAACAATAAACAAATTATTAGAAGATCTACTTAGTCGTATCATTTTCTTTTTTTTTATTTTAGTGGGCAGTTTAACGTTTGCACAAATCTGAAAACGATCAGTTTTTGATCCATCGAATTGTGTACATACGGTGACGTACAATGAATCTTTGACTCTGCTAATACATACATTCACTTCAGTTCGTTCCTTTATGAATTAAATAAATTGTTAGCTTAGCTTAGTATTCATTTTGTGTTTCTTTCTTTTGAATTGAATCCAAATCTTTAGTGGTAAATCCAAAGTATAGGGAAATAAAGAGAGAATTATTTAACCTATTTATTTCACTCTACATTTTTCCTCATAACATCGTGGAATAAGGAAAAATTAAATAAATTTAGTTTACCTTGAACTATGTAGACAAGATTGATAATTTACGACTTTTTAATTTCCATGAATCTAAAGATATTTGATAATTTATCTGGACGAAGCGGTCAATGTTAGGACTTCCATTGGAAAAAAGCGCTTTGAACATCTTGCTGGGGTAGAATTTATTGCTAACTTGGTTTTGAAATAGTGAATTTGAGACTAAACTATTTTTTCTAGAGATAGAATGACCGCATCTGATTTTTATATCAAATAATTTTAAAATTAACAAAAAAGGGGTGCTTTTTTAAACCTTGAAAATTTATAGTATTTTTTCATAATTCGCTAAAACTTTTATCTTTAAGAAAATACTTTGAACTTTTAAAAACTTAGACAGATGGTCTCTGGTATCCATGCGGCACTGGATGAATCTTCTACAACATCTTCACTGATAACTTCCGTCTGCTCACACTGATTCATTGTTCGTAGGACACGTGTTTCGGCTGTCACCATTTTCACAGTTAATTTAAATTTATTAAAACATTTTAAATTAATTTATCTAATATTTAATTTGTATTTGTATTTTTTTGTGGATCATAAATTTTATGAACCCTTTCACTGTCTCTTCTAAAGCTCATTGCTTGCTACGAAGCCAAAATTGGATTAGGTATTGAAAATGAACACATTATCTGCATATAATTTCGCAGCCACTCAGCTTAAATTTTGATGTTTGTTTTGAAACCTACCAACAGTCACCAGTAAATTGCGATTTTCCTATATATACTCTCATGACTCTCAAACCGAAACAGATCATATCTTTTATGAAACACCAGGATTCTTTTGAGTGAAACATCCTTTCAGTACGAAGTTTTGTAACCTATCGATTGAAGATAGTGCCTATATATTATTAGGCTAGCATGATTTTTGCGATCTTTTTTTCTCACCCGGGGTGCAACGCAAAAAACACACTGTTACAAAAGTTCTTACATGTATATATGCACAATCCCATTATAATTTACTATATCATGGGTGAATTTTTATCAATAGGCGATCTCTTATAAGCTTTAAATGGATATGGCGTTGTATGAAAATTTTGTTTTTGCCCTCTATAGGATGACATTATACTGTGACTGAGCTAGAAAACTTTTTTTATCTCTTTCAGATTCAGTGAAGACCCTCTCCAAGGTACGCAGAGAAAAATGCCTACAAGAATATTTCACCTCCATAAGGCATTTAGGGCCAGAACTTGTGACGTTAATGACGGCCATTTTTCCGGTTTCATTATAGCTTTATTTGCCTATGAGGTAAAATATAGCCTTAGCAATAACTGCCCTCTGATTATGACTGAGATTGTTTTTGATTTCAGATGGAGGCTACTTCCAGTGTCCGTCTACGACTTCACGATATGCCCATTTTGTTGAGATAACCATTTTAAAAATTATTATTATTTTATTTACTCTCTTCAGACCTCGGACCCCCTCCACTTATTTTAGATGACGATTTACCTACAGCCCCCCGGTCATGGTGTACAGCTGGCGACAGGTCGGAGGGTGCCTTGACCCTAGGCACCCAGTACTGGAGGCACCCCTGTTAGCCTAGGCAGGTGCTGGGGCGTCACCTGGGGTGGACTTGCACCTAGACCGGGGAGTGCGATACCCCTGACAGCTGCTCATGAGGGGAGGATGTTTAAAATATTAAAATAATGCTAGAAAGCGAAAGTGCTGTTAGGGTTATAGTTATCTAGAACATTAGCTAGGATTAGCTTATATTCCATATGTGAATTGTTTATAGGCTGTTAACATTTACGAAATGGCAAGGTGAATAGTTTACGAAGGGGCAAGTAATTCAATACAGTGTACTGACGCAACTTAAGGTATTGTGTATAGGCAGGTGGACTTAAATTCTGCAGATTCTGAATTGGCAATCTCTGAAACACAAACTGTTTATTTATTCCCACTACCATGGCCCGGAAAAAAAGATTAATGTATGTAGCAAAATACATTCTAACAACAGAAAAGGTTTAACGTAATTGTTTCTCTTTTACGAGGGAGCAAATTGTTTCTTTGCAAGTAGGTTGTATCTATAATTTTATTACAATATAGAACTAAACTTAATTTTTAGTTCAGCTAAGAATATCCACTTTAAAGTGGAGGGAATTTTCCTCTTTCCCTAAGTTTTTGAGACCACAGCCAATAATTTATCTATTTACACCTTAAGTAGCAATCTTAATCTCGAACTTGAAATTATTATAAAATTGATTTTATTTAAAGATCACAGTGGATTACATGATCCGTGCGATCAGTCAAACAAATGTTCAAACCAATAGAACTGACTGGTAATGCTTGGGGGAAGAGACCTATAATACACCCCCCAACGACCCCCTCCCCCTCGTCGCTCTTTTTAAAGTAAGCGTTGGTTAATAAACAAACGAAAATACATTACAGTAGCCCAAATACTTTGTTAACTTTGGGGCGAAAAAACTAAACCAATGACTAAACCTCCCTTCGTTTTAATTGCCTACTTGAAATTTCTAGAAAGTTAAATCATATAACTGCACAGGAGCAAAGAATTGTATCTATCTTTACTATTACATTTTGTAAACATGGACCTTGGGTCCAACGATTTCAACAACATGTTGAATTTAAATGTAATTTATTTTTAAAGTTCGTCTGTTTAGTTGTAATTTTTGTAAAAACTCTTTTTTCAAGAAAAATAATTTTAAAGTTATCATTTTAACAAAGAAATTATAAGTTGTCAGGTCTGTAGCAAAATAAACAATAAAATGTAATCAAGTAGCCATCCGCTTTATGAACAAGTAACGTGTGTTAAACTGATTTTCCCGGCAACGCTTAGTCAACCGGGTACTGTACATGTTTATGTTGATTAATAAAATTAAAGAGTGGGTAATTCATTCTCCGTCAACGTATACAAATAATTCGTTTTCAATCCGTAACAGACTTTCAGAAAACCATCCTCATACAACTTGTGAAGTCATCGAACAGAGATCATCCACTAAGTAGTTTCTAATGATCAGCTGACGCCCCGCTGAAACCATTCTGCAATCAGCTGGGCCGGAAGCAGTGGCGGCAATTTCCTGTAGGCAGCAGCACCGCGCGGCTTCCACCGCCCCTAGCGGCAGATAAGGGAACCCACTTCAATCACTCATCACTGTCGACTGCTCAGGATATTGCATTTAGGATATTACCTACCCTAGTTGCCGAGTTTGATCCAATTTCGGGAAGAAACTTGCTCAATTACCGGCCGCCAGGCTGCTTGTTGCCCCTGCCTTAAATAGGTTAAATGGTTTGTAATGGATGTTTGGGGTAATAAAAGTGAGTTTCTTAGCGTTCACGATTTATTTTAAATGTAAAGTGAGTTTTCATTTAAGTGGGGAAAAGTAATTTTTAATAGGTTAAAAATAATAGTATATATTTTTATGAATTTGTTCCATGTTTATGATAAGAGGACATAAGAAAACTTTAATTAGTTTCCATAAAATAAAATAAACGTTTCGTAATGTTTTTAATTGCGTGTGCACAGCTATGTAAGAGAAGGCTTAAAATATGAAGTGGAGAATTATACAATTTGCTTAGAACGTTTGAATCAGTCTCCATTAAAAATAATATTAACTTCAACGGTTTAAGCTCTGATTAAATTACAGAAGAAAAATTAATATTTTTTTGAAATAGTATATTCCATATCAAGAGAGTTGAAAGTGGGTCTTTGCATATTCAATACCATCAGTTTGAAGTGCGAGAGTTTTCGAACACTTCAATATGAACCAAAACTGCAAATGTGTTCCAGTTTAATATTATAGTTTAATTAAATTACATGACTGTAGATGGTTGGTCGTAGAACCGAAACCGGTATCTTGTAAGAAAAAAATTGTTTGACATCTACAGGCTATACTACCAAATTTGGTAAGTTTTTAATTTTGTTCTTCAATATGGTCGAGAATGTGCAGACCACTTTCACTCGTGTTTTGAACAATACTTTTCGCTAAACAGCAGATTAAAATAAAATAAACATTTCTTTTTTATATCGAAAAAACCAAAGATATTATACATTGCTTTTGTATAGTAAATATTGTTTTTGTGTGGTAAATAATATAATGATGAATTTTTGCAGGTGATAAATATGTAAACATTGAAGTGTAGCGAAGAAAGTACTTTCATAACATTGGTTATAATTTGGTTTACAGCTTATAATCGGGGGTATTTATAAAAAAGGTTGAATGTAATTTAGTTCGTATGTATATTTTCCATTTGTATATGGGAAGTAATGACAAATTATTTAAATCAGTTATCAATCACGGAAATCGTTTACAAAAATCTTGTGGGTTTTTTTGAGCTGGTCCCGCTGCAGTATACACGACTTTGAATGCAGTCTGCTAATTTACTTTTTTTATCGATTTGTTTTATTTATTTTCATCTACTTAATTGATTTATATTTATTTAGTGTATTTAAGTCTGTAATTGAGGAATGAGGAGAACAAAGAACACATAGTATTTGCTCCGATTAACCAATGAATACGGTATTTAATTACGACTCTAAAACGTTGAACCAGCAGTTGTAGTTTGTCAAATGACTCAGTAGATTTATCGATTGCGCACACAATCAGTTGTTGCGGTAATCAGTGCGATCGCGGGGCGTAGCGCCCGTCGCTCTTGTCTGCCTGATCTACAAATGGGGGTCTCGCCACACGGTCGAGGAGAGATAGGGCAGTAGTCACGATGTGACACAACGTCGTGTTGGGCGCTTTGGCAATAAAATGTGTGAGATAATATCTAAAGGGTAAAACGTAGCTAACTCGTAAGCAATATAATTGTTTTTTTCTTTTCTGATTTGAATCCAAAAATACAACAAAGATTCGCATTTAACATTAAAATACTGTATGTCTACCTCCCCTTCTTGATGTACGCAGACGAAAAGTATAACTATTTCTATAACTTGAAGGGTTTCAAAGAAAACAAATGACCTTTACGTAATGTAAATGAAGTATGGTAATGAAGTAGGGTCGAAGGGAAGGGGGATAAGGTCAAAGTAAAAAAAAAATACATAACATATAGGTTTAAGGAAATTATTTAAAATGCAATTGAATCACTTGACATAACCCCAGGAAAGATGCCCTCTAGACGTATTTTGAAACGATTATAATGATAATTGTCGAATATGGATGAAATGAAAGCTTTGTTACTGACTTAAGTTCCAAACATAAGTTCACACTCTACGAGAACACGACCCGGGCTGTTCGCCGTGAACTACTGCGTTGTTCCACTCGTGTTGTTTGGCTGTTTTCCCCTCCAATCTCATCTGTATCGCTCCTCGTTCCTCGTTCCAGTGATCGCATCTATAAAGTTTTCAATCTTGTTTTATGATTGTCGTTACTTTGCAGGAAACTTGTTGAGCAAATAAAAAATACACACTTAAGACGGTGAGCTCGAAGGCATTTTCATCGTTTTATATAAATTATTTGGTTTTCATACAGTTTTCTAATTCTATGTACATCGAGGGGATATGAACGGGGAGAGAAATATACCTTACTATATCCAAATCCTTTTTGAAATTGGATGATTTTTATTTGTTTATTCAAATGTTGTAGTTTATTTTGCGATTACCAGTACGTCTACATGATATCTTAAGGGAATACTAATTACTTTGCAGCATCAAGCATCATACATATTTTTATGATTGATAGGATTGCTTTGCTATTATATCTAGGCTCTTACAATATCTTCATAATCAAACCAATGAACGTTATTACATACTTAAATGTTTATAGATTTTCTTTCTTTCTCAATATAATAGTTTGTCAAAAATAAAAAAAGTAATCAAATCAATAAAAGCACAAAATAATATTACATTAAAGCAATGATACCATTATACATTAATCATATATTAAAGTGATAATAATGTGTCAGTAAAAATAAAATTTATATTCGAATAATGTACCTCTACACTCTCCCTAAATTGTAAATTGACCCAAGCGACTATAAAATGCACGGCACGCGATGGCAATTTCAATAATATATTCACCAGTGGAGTGGTGTATGGAGATCATGACTTACACCCACGGTCACAGCCTAGCGAACGCACGTGCTGCCTGTGGAGCGATGGAGATAGGCTCAGTGCTGCACAGGCAGAATCACAGCCTAGCGACCGCACGTGCTGCCTGTGGAGCGATGGAGATAGGCTCAGTACTGCAGAGGCAGAATCACAGCCTAGCGACCGCACGTGCTGCCTGTGGAGCGATGGAGATAGGCTCAGTGCTGCACAGGCAGAATCACAGCCTAGCGACCGCACGTGCTGCCTGTGGAGCGATGGAGATAGGCTCAGTGCTGCACAGGCAGAATCACAGCCTAGCGAACGCACGTGCTGCCTGTGGAGCGATGGAGATAGGCTCAGTGCTGCACAGGCAGAATCACAGCCTAGCGAACGCACGTGCTGCCTGTGGAGCGATGGAGATAGGCTCAGTGCTGCACAGGCAGAATCACAGCCTAGCGACCGCACGTGCTGCCTGTGGAGCGATGGAGATAGGCTCAGTGCTGCACAGGCAGAATCACAGCCTAGCGAACGCACGTGCTGCCTGTGGAGCGATGGAGATAGGCTCAGTGCTGCACAGGCAGAATCACAGCCTAGCGACCGCACGTGCTGCCTGTGGAGCGATGGAGATAGGCTCAGTGCTGCACAGGCAGAATCACAGCCTAGCGAACGCACGTGCTGCCTGTGGAGCGATGGAGATAGGCTCAGTGCTGCACAGGCAGAATCACAGCCTAGCGACCGCACGTGCTGCCTGTGGAGCGATGGAGATAGGCTCAGTGCTGCACAGGCAGAATCACAGCCTAGCGAACGCACGTGCTGCCTGTGGAGCGATGGAGATAGGCTCAGTGCTGCACAGGCAGAATCACAGCCTAGCGACCGCACGTGCTGCCTGTGGAGCGATGGAGATAGGCCCAGTGCTGCACAGGCAGAATCACAGCCTAGCGACCGCACGTGCAGCCTGTGGAGCGATGGAGATAGGCTCAGTGCTGCACAGGCAGAATCACAGCCTAGCGACCGCACGTGCTGCCTGTGGAGCGATGGAGATAGGCTCAGTGCTGCACAGGCAGAATCAAATAACGTGGCCCAGTCCGTCTGAGGACCAATGTTAATGTTTGCATTGGGCCCAAGGAATGGCCCGGCCACGTATTTGACTCGAACTGCACGCTGAGCTTGGTAGTCACAGAGCTAGTCAAAATGTGTTGTCAGCATTTTACATTTTAAAATTTATGTAAATTTTCAAAGTATATGCAAAATCATGTGTACTAGTAATACAAGAACGGTTATTTTGTTAACTCACTGAAACTTTCTATTATTTACAGAATATTACACAAAACCGCCTTTTTAATTGTGCTGTCTTTTTCAATAAGGCAGAACTCGTATATGTGATGGTATATGAATAATCTGGCCACTTCAAGTATTTGATTAGTCCTTTGAACTAGAATATTTTAGGCTAATTTCGGATGTAAACGTAATGTCAGTTACATTATTAGGTACAAAAATAAAGTAAAGGGAAGAACCAATCCCTCAATTAATTGTAAAGAAAATCCTATTGCTTATAATAAATTAAAAGTAAATTATCAGACAAAAATAATCATTAGTCAATTAATAATCCTTATTGAAAGCGACAGAGTAATTATTATTGAATTACAAAACTACCACAATAATCAATTTTATTGTTAATATTTAGTGAAAACACTCTTATTTTTAAAATATTCTTACACTAGCCCTTATTATCGCTGTATCACTTTTACCGAAAATAAACTAAAATTGCTTAAAAATTTAACAGATAACCGTTCTGGTCGTGCAGACCTTCAAAAGGCTAGTTACGGTTATCTTTTACAGTTATTAAGCTCTAGAAATATTACGACTTAATAAAACATCCCAAACAAAACTGAGATCTTTATTGTTGATATAAAGGGGAGGTTTATGCTCAGGTTTATGGGGAATATGGCGCTGTGGAACATAGCTTGTAAACATCATCTTTGCAGCTACTATACAAGTTATTTTTTGCAAAAAATATATATCAATTAGTTTTTTATTACAAATATATTTTTACTCAAAAGTCGAAGCTTTCAAGTAGAAAACAGTAATTTGTTTCTTTTTTGGCACACCTACGAAGTACTAAATGCATTTAAAACTTAGTTTCTAAAAGGGCCGCTTTCCCCGATATTAAGTAGAAGGTAAATACTGTGATTAGTTTAAACTTTTATATAAGCTAATTTCCATCCTCATTTACCAGCAACTGTCTTAAAATCAGCCAAACGTTAAAAAAATAATTCCCTAATGAAATAATGAAATCTTAAATAATGAATATATGATAAAGTTATAACCAACTAAAATTAAAAAAAATTGCGTTTTTCGATGTATTAGTTGATACCGAAGTTTTTCCTTGGACTAAATGGAAAGCTTAAATGACCAATGAAAAACAAGATTGCTTTGGCTACCAGATTGCTTAGCAGTTGATGGCATTGACGAAAATTTTCTATAGATGATCGTAATGCCTTAAATTTTTTTATAGTAAGCATTATATTTAATTCTTTCTTGGCGCTATGAAATCAATTGTTCTAATTCGAGTAGTAATTTTTATAGTGATATAGGTGACTTTCTTTTTCATTCTATCGAATACTGGACATCTTTTTAAACGTTTCACCCATCATTGATAAACTTAAATAAAATTGTTTTTCTAGACTTCAAACACTAAAGATTAAAATTAAAATTGAAAGCTCGTTTGCGCTGCAGTTCCCATGTGACTAGACGGTGGCACCGCCACAGCAGACTGGTTCCCAGACTTGCCACCCTCGCACGCGTGCTATCTGTATCACGCAAGACACCGATCGGAATCATAATGAAGGTCCGTTGGTCTCACCCCATCAAACGTGATATTTATAACCCTTAACGTCCAAAGGATATTTCACGGTTATTTTGTTTAATCGTGTGAGATGACAGAGGTCGAGATATAAATAAATATATTGAAAAATTGATTATTGTGATTAGGACTACTATTATGTTAAAATGATGCATAATTTATTAACAGAGTACCCTTTTTTAGTTAAAAAAAACCATTTGTTTGAAGACTAGTTTCAAATCATAAGATCATAGTCATGTCACAATAACCTCACTTTTAAATCTTATAATAATCTAAATAAATATTTAAAAATCATGTGTTTTGACTAATAGATGAAGGTCTTGGGGGATATTCATATATCTTTCTTAAAGTATATTTCTAAATAATTATTTTTGTTAGCAAACAAGAGCTCTAACAAAACCTAAAATAATTTATTTGTCTAGGTTAACCTAGTTTTTTGTTTTTTAGGACATTTTTGGCATAAAGTATGAGTAAAATTTAATTCCAGGGTTTTCATCCTGACCGATATCACCTGGCAAATGCTAGTTTATCGTGCTAAAACGACAATACCACCTGGATTAAATAAGATTATTAATGAGAAATAAATAAATCATATCGACTGTTTATCTAATCTAACGATAGACATGAATGAACCTGAGGGCGATGGCAGCCGAGGGATGACTTGATGATAAGCTCAAAGTGCGACCGATGACTATGAACTGATGATGACATTGATGATATGATATGACTGCTGATTGGTTTGTACCTAAAGCTATATTCCAGTAATCCCTTAGTACTACAATATCTCTAACGTATAGATAATGTCTGATCATGCCAATAATATATAAAGCTAACCTTGGCATTTTCTACCCATAACATATTGCCCCATAAAAGTAGAAAACAAACGACTGCAATAAAGCTGTAAATATTGAGATGATTAAACTTAAGGACACTTCCTCACTGAATGAAGATTATTATTAGCCTTCAGCCTTTAACTTTCTATTCGCTAAAAAATTAACCTATGGTGATAAATGATATTTTATACGAATAAGATATCATATAATATTTTTCTGTATATAATTTTGAAAACTGATACATTTATGAAGCTATAAAATAGGAGGGTTTGTGCCCGTTTTTTCTACCGGCGCGGCGTTAAGTTTGTTGGGCTGATATGCCACCCATACTGCACTGATATCAAAGTCATTATTGCTATATCTGTTCTTTGTGACGTAAAGACTTGACATTGACGAAATAATCTTTGATATCGCTGCAATATGCGTGACAAAACAATCTAGCAATATTGAGGCCGCCCGAAGAAACGGGCATAACAAAGTGCATCGGGTTGCCAGTCTGTATAGTTCTTCATCCGTGATAATACTTATAAATACTATTCACCACGAGCTTACCTGAGATAAAACCATAAAATCTAGAGATTATGAGATTGTTTTATTTAAAATAAAGAAGGTGACAATTTAATGCACACCCAGTTAAGGTAACTTTTTTAGTTTATTTTTTTATAGATCATGACAAATTCTGAATTGCCAAAAACCTTTACATAAACGTTTCTATTGTCAACACAAACAAATCCCGGAATTAATTGGCTCTTACCCATTATTGATTACTAGAAAAAAAAAGTATTTTTTAAAGAACACACAAAAAATAATCGGACGTTGGAGCCATTCTTGCCATATCCAGGGCACTAAATTATTCCCACTGTCGGAGTCATTGCAGGTCCAGACCAGGTCGTAACGCCATTTAATGACCCAGAGTCCATCACTGTAGTGCCTGAGTCAGGCCTCTACGTTATTATAGTGCCGTAAACATCACCTCTGTGTCTGTCGTAGCCTTGTCTGACCTTTAACTTCTTTATACGGTCTGTAATAGTATTAGGATTTTTCTTGTGGATAAGTCGAGTTCTTATTAAATTTAAATGGTTTCTAGTTCTGGATTTGACCAAACATTCGTCTATCTAACCGATTTAAATATAAATAAAAATGTATCTAATAAAAAAATATGAATCTTGAATTGTGGTGGGCATAACTATTTACCATAAAAATCTTTACCATCCTTTTTGACCGTTTGTAAACATAAATGAAATAATAATAGAGCTAATATATAGACGATTTAATAATTAAAAATGACTTCGAAAGATATTTTAGGAGTCATATTACTTTGTCCGCTAGGATCCATGTATGGTTAAAAGCCACATAAAAACTACAAATATAGACAATTTTACATTTAAAAAAAGGTGTTGAAATATATGTTAGAAACCTGAACATACAGAACACGTATTTGAGAAATAAAGCAGCTATTTTTATTAATAGTAACTTGAACAATTTTAACATCAAACAATAAATAAATAATAAAGGAAAATAAATCCTACTCATATCCTATACTCTAACATTGTATGACCCGCTCAACCGATTGATCGATTGAATGCTTAGCTGCTCGATGGATCGTACAAAAACCGCTCCGAGGATCTCAATCAGATGGTGGTAATAATTTATTCATGACTCAAAAACAAGATGTATGCAGGTCCCATGGGCAGTAAAAATTTAATTACGTAAAACATTGAAATTTAAAATTACATTTTCAACATTGGGCCTTGAGGAATACCACGATAGCAGCGAAATAAACAATGAAAACATGAACGATCCATCTGTCAACAGTAATGTTATTTCAGCGTGTTGAGTAAGGATTGCAAGGAAAATTAGAAAATGTGTATAAGGAGAATTTTAACGTTTTTCTTTTTACATAGTAATGAGATAAACTGGTAAAAAGAAATATTATCGAGCAACGTTCTGTCCTTCAGGTACTAAGAGAATAAACAGGGCAGGATGAAAATAAGATTATTTTTACTTCGAGGAGGGGGTGGGGTAAAATGTAGTTTATGATTCGGAAGGGAGCTGGCGAGATAGAGGGACTTCCGCATGCGTTGGTTGCCAAGCCACCCCTACAAAGGTCCTGCTACAAGTTTTACGGTTCCCTTTACACCGTTTATACTGTTGGGCCATTAACATTATACACAATTCTTTGCATTTGTTTTGAAATTCCGGCTGAAGCTTATTATCTCGTGAACATTTCAAATTGGCTGCAACCGTAAGGAAATCTATTTTTTTTTGGCACTGTTTTAAAGCTTAAACTTTAGATTATATCTATATTTTAATCAGCAGGTCTTGATTTCAAACTCAGCTCCGATCCATAAGTTTGTAGTAGAACTAAAAGTTCTAAAAGAGAATGGAACTAATTTGAACAGCAAAATACAGTTAGTTATAAATTATTGAAATATGATTAAAACGATGAAGCTTTGGGTCACCAGACCTAAGTTTGTCTATGGTGTAGAATATAGTATTAAATATTAAAACTAATTTCTTCAGTTAAAAGAGTAAACATTAAGATATTAGACCCAATAAACAATTCTGAATGATATTTTTGGAGGATAGTGTAAGCTACAAAAGACGTAGAATTTTCGGAAAAACAGGATTTTTGTTTTATTTTTTTAACCATATAGAAACATGTATCAATCATTGGTTTTACATTTTCAATGTTAACAATTTGTTTTTATATTAAAATTCATTAACGTACAAAGATTAATTTTAATTTAGTTTATTTTAATTTTTTTCATTTTTATTAAAATATAAATATTTCTCAGTTTAACATATATGAAAACAGTTTTATCACCATATATGAATAGGGAGTATAAATAGTCTAAAATAATTATAAATAAACATCTGACTTTTCTGCGATTACCTGTAAGTTTTTCTTAGTTTTTCATCACGTTCTATCATTATTTATATTTGTTTGATCTGGAGAGCTAATTTTTATTCAGGATCTTCAACATAATGTGCACAAATTGGAGCATTGAAATCAAAATAATTGAAAAAACTCCTTAAATAATAATTTACATTCATCAAATCATATTTTCCCTACGCCTTAGCCAGATATAGCCTTCATTTACGCTCTTTTATCGCAAAACAGGTCATTCTCGTACTTAATAAAATTTGCGCACACTCGATTTACTTTACATACTTCAGTAGGACACAAATATAGTCAAAAACAGTATGCAGGTAAAGTTGTTTATGAGTGAATTATGTTGACGATTCTGGATGGAAACAGCTGATAAGCTGTTCCCTCATTGTTGCTGTTAGAAATGGCAAGTCTTGTAAATTTGATATAATGCGTTATAGATACACTGAGGCAATTAATATCAAAAGGATAACCCCTACAGATCTTACAAGGCATTTTCCTTTATATTATCTGCAGGCTGTAGGAAAAATTTAACATGCAACTCGTGCGCACTTCCTGCACTCGAAAGAAACTATTCCCCACTCGCCTCCGGCTCGTGCGTTAACATTTCTCTCGATTGCAGACAAGCTGCATTTTGCGCACGTGCTGCAAAATAACTATTTTATCATTCTACACGAAAATCAGCGGTTTTTTTCTGATCAGAGCGCAAAATCGCACTTTTTGTATTAGTGATTCATTTGTTTAGATAACCTCAAACATTGATATTGTTACTTCCATTTATGTATCATATGCATAATACGCTAAAATCGCTATTTCACATATGGTGAACATTGTTGTTTATAAACATCAGAAAATATAAACTTTGTAATATAGTTGTAACTTAAAAAATCAACTTCAATGATTTTTTTAAGTTAATAAACTTTTCAATTTTTTAAGGTTGACATTATAACCATAAACTTGTGAAAATTTCAATGATTAAAGCTTATTTCCGCTGTATGATAACTACGTTGTTCAACACAGGAAGCAAAACTGGCTTTATGGTGCGTAATCCCCTGTAACACTTTTGCTCTTTGTGATCTAACCTACTATTACAATGTAAAATGTATATATATATATATATATACTTCGAAATAATTAAAACATTTTTACTTAGCAATATTTCGGTTTTACCTTTTTCAAGCTAAATAACAAACATAATCATAAATTAACAGCTGAAGACAATTTGTTTTGCTGGTCAAGTTGGTTTAGGACAGTTGATGAGGAATCAAACTATTTATTTAAGTATTACATATAAAGAAGTGATAATTATTTACAATTCAGCGGATGTTGAGTCCATGAGGTTGTTTTGACCTTAAAACTAGCTGATGAGCCAATTCATATGTTCTTAAATTCAATTCATTGAGATCTTTGTTCTCAGTATTATTAATTTTGTGGACAGCTTTAAGATCAAAACAATCTTCAAACTCAGCATCATGCTGGACAGCGTGTAAGGCCACAGGCTTTTTCGTCACTTTGTGGTTAACTGAGAACCGATGTCCTGTCATGCGCACTCTTAAAGAGTTTGAGGTTTGACCAATGTATTGTTTTGGGCAATGTTTACATGATAGCTGGTAAATCGCATGGTTTGATGAACAATCCATGTGACCAACGATCGGGTAAACTTTGTCAGTGGCGTTACTGCGAAATTGGTCTGTCTCGCACATGATCTTACAGATTCCGCAACGCGGTTTTTTACATGGTTCACATCCATGGTTGGAACTGAGACTTGTATCCGTGTTATTTTCGAGCTTGGGCCTTACAAGCATGTTTTTCAAATTTTGCGGTTTTTTGAAAACCATTCTAGGTGGTCTAGAAAAAATATTTTCTGTAAGGGGAGAGTTCTTAAGTAGTTCAAATCATGTTTTCATTATAGAATTCATTTTATGAAGGCCGGGGAAGTAAGAGGTTATGAATTTTGGGTCATCTTTGAAATCATTAGGTTTAGTGGGGTTCTTTTGTTTTTTGAATTGTCTTTTTATTACTTTTTTTGGATAACCTCTTTGAGAGAAAGCATTGTTTAATTTGTTCAGATAAGCATTATAGTCTTTAGGATCAGTACATAAAGCTTTAGCTTTGACTGAAAGGCTTTTAGGAATGGACTTTTTAACGTGAGCAGGGTGACAACTGCTGTAATGCAAATATTGCATTTTGTTTGTTTTTTTGACATGGATTTTTGTTTTTATTTTGCCACCTTCTAAGAAAATATCTAAATCCAAATACGTCACTGTTTTTGAAGAAACCGTCCATGTGAAATTTAGACATGAACAATTGTTAAGATCAGCCAAAAACTTATGAAGTGAATCTATGCCATGCTGCTAAACTACAAATATATCGTCAATGAAACAGAACCAGGCTGTTGGTTGTAAATTTTGGTTTGAGAGAAAATTTTGCTCTACCAGACCCATAAAAAGATTGGCGTATGATGGTGCCATACGGGTACCCATCGCTGTTCCTTTACATTGTAAATAATTGTTCCCCAAAAACTTAAAATTGTTCATGGTGAGTACCATTTGGATAAGGGTGGACAAAAATTTTGAAGAAGGTTTTGTTTGGGGTGGTCTGGTGTCAAGGAAGTGTTTGGCAGCATCTAGACCACATTGATGCGGTATATTGGTATAGAGTGATTCTACATCAATAGTCACCAGGAGCGTTTCTGAATGTGAAGGTTGTGGGATTTCCTGCAGCCTTGACAGTAGATGTTGGCTGTCTTTCAAGTAGGATGGTAATTGTTTCACCATCGGTTGCAGGTTTTCATCCACCAGGGCAGAAATTCGCTCTGTAGGAGATCCGTAGCTTGATACAATTGGTCGTCCAGGAGGAGGTCTTTGAGGTTTGTGTGTCTTCGGTAGTATATAGAACACCGGTGTGCGAGGAGATGGAGGTGCGAGAAGAGCTAGGGCTTCTTTATTTAAACCTTCTTTAGGCCCTTCTTTATTTAGGAAGTCTTTTACTCTCTTCTGAAAGTCAATAGTTAGTTCTTCATTAACTAATTTATACGTTAATTTATCACTAAGTTGCTTTTCACATTCTCGAATATAGTAATTTTTATTTAAAATAACTATTGTGTTGCTTTTATCAGAAGGCAGAATAATTATTTCTTCATTGGATTTTAAAGACTTAATTGCCATTCTTTCTTCTTTAGAGATGTTTTTTTTCTTTAGGGAGAGTTTCTGGAAACGAAGTACTAGACACATTAGCCAAAATGAGGTTGATGAATTGTTCTAAGGGGTGATCAGAGGGGAGTGGATCAGGTTGCCACCCTGATTTAGGATTAAACTTTTTGAGGGAGATAGGGAGGTTTAGTTTACTTTCTGAGGCATTTTCATGTAAGCTAAATGGTGTTTGATCCTTAAGTTTCTTGCAAAATTTATAGCGTCGGCAACAAAGTTGATTTGGTTGAAGGTTGGTGGAGTCGGAGAAAACGTTAGACCTTTATTTAATACTGAAATCTTATGTTTAGTAGGATTATAATTGGATAAGTTATCAAAATTGTTTTCAATGGGTGAGGAATCGGTAGTTTCAGGTCTGTTCGACTTTATAGTCCTACATTTCAGTGAATGTTCACGAGGTTGTTTGTTTGAACTAAGAAGTAGTTCTGGACTTTTTGATTTTTCATAATGTGGTAAAGTTTTATTTATACGTCGTGATATTTTAATTGATTTTGTAATACCTGATAAAGAATGGCTATTGACTGAAGGGCTATGGTTATAATATATATATATATATATATATATATATATATTATGTATATATATTATGTATATTATATATATATATATAATATATATTATATATATATATATATAATATATATTATATATATATATATATACACATATATAATGTCTCTTGCCTCTTTTTAAAAGCCCATCAAAAGCTATGCTTTACTATGTAAGGTTATTCAAAAGCTTCATATTATCAAGGTTAAAAAATATTAATGGGTACTATAAAAAAGGAGTTATGCTGTAATACAAGAATATCGGTGTTTTAGTAAACCTCTTTTTTATTTTACTTGAAGGAGGGGAAGGTTGATACCGTGTTTTACTTTTAGTTTTGTACTGGGTTAAACTTAAAAAATAGTTTTATCTATAGTATAACAAAAAATCTGTTAGGGTTCATTGTCCCCTAAAACCTCACTTTGAAGCTGCCTTGCTTCAAATGACGCAAAATAATGAATATTAATCCATACTAAGACCTTTTTCTAACATGTTATTGCATAATATATTTGCTATTACAAATATAAAGAATCCACAACTTTAAATTAATGTACTAAATAAAATATAAAGTTAATTTTTACAGAGAATTATTTCAGCGTATACGTAATTTATCACTATTACTCGATCTTAAGTGATGAACTCGTCACCTAAGCAAGCGATAGCCATCTTACCTAGTACGATATGGATTCATCGCAGCCTGGATTGTGAAGGACTGGAAGCCCCATTATTAACGGGCTTAGGCACGTCCCCTTCAGGGTTATTCTGCAGTTTAAGAAACTAAGGAATTTGGAGGAATAGGAAAGGTTTAACATGGTCTCTAAGCCTCAAATTTGAAGGAAGAAAGAAGCGTTCCTAACAGTACCAGTACCTTTAATGAGTTCTGACTAGTACAAGCCAATAATAAAGCCAAATAGAAGACCTCAGCATAAACAGTCTTAATTCTTTTACATTGTATCCTCCAGACCAAGATGAAGCATTCATATAAACTTAGGTCAGTATTCTGAAAAAGTACACCGTCTAAAAATTATGCTTTAGGTAACTTTTGTAAACTAGGCACGTATATACTTAATAGCTTACAGATTCACACGTTTTACAGAATTCAAACATAAATAATGTATTAAATTAATTAATATTAGTAGCTTATATCACAATTGTTGCTGAGCTAAGAGGAAACAACTCTCATCCAGTACAAAATTCTACTAGTAAAACGTGTAATTAAAATACAATAGGGCGTATGATACTAATTGTTTTAATTTAATGACAGGCCTACACATACATAAACCTACAAAATTTCCTACCTACACTACTTCGTTTCACTAAGCTATGCAGCATTCACTGTATTATCATGTTCAACTAGTAAAATACAGTGTGATTCAGTTTTATAATTTTATTCCAGTTATCGATTTCCTTATCGTTAATTCTATATTCAGGCATAATTTAAGGAGCATGATACATTGTTTTCTACTTATTGAACCTTTCTCCATGTGAAAAGGAATCTTATGAACGGCATTGCTCGGTTATACAGCTTCTGGCAGGTGTCCGGAACCGGGAAGCCAAAAAGTACTAATGTGGCATGCGATATTATGCTTTAAAGCACTCGTACTCTTTACAATATGAAAATTTTATCGATATAAAATTAAATAAATTATACAGATATAAATGTATTCTATTTTTGAACTTTTTGAGAGTTTATTATGTGAAAATCACAATTATGAAATACCTTAAAACAAATTTCAAACTTTCTCTTGTATTATCTCTTTCATTTGTTTTCCCCCACCTGTTCTATTTAGTGGCATTTTACACCTTGTAATGAGTGAGTAAGTTAATACTTTTCTCCTACGTGCTATGATTAAACGCTTTTACTCCTTGTAATGCGTGAGTAATATAATAATCTGTCTCCCAGCGGGAGTAAAGTAATTACTTTGACTTCCGGCGGAAGAAAAAGTAAACCCATAATAATAAATTGAAATCAATAATTCAAAAACTCAAACGCCTTCAAATTTCCTCACACACATGCACATATGTTGCAGCTCAATGAATGCAGGCTCTAACATCTAAATTAGTGGTATTAATAACAAAATAAGAATAAAATTAACGACAATCGGCTGTGAGAACATCTTAGAATTAAGCATATAAAAGATAATTTTAACTTCTAGTCAGCCTACTTGAAAAAAGGGGGAAAGCATTATTTTATCTATTTTTACTACTTTAGAGCCTAGTTATTGTTAAGTCTTAACAGAGTTTATTATTGTTGATTATTTTCAATATTTATTATTATTTATTATTACTGTTATTGTTAAGCTATTTTTTTTTGTCACTTGCATTACTAGTGATAATTATGTAGGTGGCACTGGACTGGACTGAAATATTGTGGACTTTATGATAACTGCATGTCTTCTTCTGCAACATACACAATGTAATTGGCATTGGGTATATTACCTTTATAGTTGCATGTAAAATAAATAAATAAAAAATAAAGTAAAAACGTTAAAACAATCAGCTGATCGCTGGTGCATGAAAAGCAGCTACCCGGATTCAGGACTAAAAATGGATTCTTTGTTATTTACTATGTTGATAAAATAAATGATTATGGTCAGGACATGTATTATTGCAGGTGGGGGAAAATCTGTGTGTACTTCTAGAGTAAAGTAGACATTGTCTCTCTCTTAAAAAATGTCGCCCTTGACCAACTTGTGCGCCACCATTTATTTTCACTTGTGAGATAACGTTGTACTTTACTCACCCAACACACAAATAACTATTTTATCCCAGCGGAAGTAAAGTGATGAATTTCTCTCCCGGCTACAGAAAATTAGACTTCTAAAAACAATAATCTTCTAAAAATAATCATAATTTTTAAATTTCTAAGCACTGTTCTAAACATCATGCCGCTCAAAAAAGGTCTTAATAAGTGATTAGTGACAGAAAGCTAAACAGAAGCAGATACTTAGCGGCACTTAAGATTTTAAGGTTACGTAAGTAACTATAAACATTTTTTTGTATTGTGTAATTTTTTGTCCTTACAGATGGGGGAATCGTATTGTGTATTTCAGGAGTAAAGTACATTTTCTCCGTAGTGATAGAAAGCTCTACTTTACTCCATCTACACTCTTACGTTTCCCCTACCTGTTATGTTTAGTACCATTTTTTTTATTGTTAAGATCGAGGAAAATAACTCTCCACCTTGGAAGTAAAGTAGTCTCATAAAATAATATTGAAAATATTTTTTTTAAATCTAGCACCACCAAATTTATTCAGACTCGATATGTGTTGGAGTCACTGAGCTCCATCTTCTGGATTCACCACTTTGTGTCTTAGCCTCTGTATTTTTGGCTATCATATTGACATATGTGTAGATGTCGGTCATTTATCATCCATTTTCATCAATGTTATTTTGTGTTTTCCTACATTCTAATTTTTAAAGTAAATTACAAGTATAAACCTTGTCAAGAATATTTGGAGTGATGAAACCACATACAAATATAAATACAGGTAGACACCATATCATTTTTAATAGTATAATAATCATTTATTTATTTTTGTCTGCCCCTGAACTGGTATGACTAAATAATAAATGGTTTTACAGACCTTTCGTCTCCAGTTTCTAACGGTTGAGATGTTCTACACTACAACCAGGTTTCGGCACTATTGTGCCATTATCAAGTAGTCGTCAATTTCTTCATCGAGCTAAAAATTGCAGTCAACCTGTGGACTCGACATCGTCAAAAGTTCAATAAATACCAAAGCGAAAACGTTTTACTCTTTGAGATTTTTTCCTAAACCCAATGGTTAAGGAGATATAAGCCATTAAAATTTGATTTTTCCCCATAAGAAATACATAGCGTTACCGTACTGTCGGTTCTCGGTATATCGATACCGGTAGGGGCAATTAAAACATACCAGAGAACAAAAGTGCTTTAAAATGTGATTTTAGTTTAAATAGAAATAGTTTTTAGTCGAAATCCACTCGTGTAAATGAACAATTTTGAATAGTTTTGTACTCCATAAAAATGTTTTTGTATTGCTGTTTTTGTATTGAATGGGATGGCACAGTTAAAATGGACACAATGCATTTCAAATGGGGAAAAATCAAACTTTAACTGCTAATATCTCCTTAACCATTGAGTTTAGGTAAAAATGTCAATGTGTAAACAGTTCTTAAAATTAAGCATAGAATCCAAAATTAAAGTTGTCCGCCATATTGGAAAATTGCGGCCATTTCGGAGAAAAGGGAATTCATATTTTTAAATGTCGTAAAAAAGTAGGTGAAGTCCCCCATTTAAAGTTCTCTCTAAATCCAATAGCTTCTGAAATACTGTACCAATGGTGGCACACTTAAGTTGGACAAATAAATAAAATACGTCTTACAATATTTTCACTCAACTATACATTCACATACAAGACGGTAAATATACATAGAATATTTCCGATCAATTTTGCAAAAATCACAACATTATCGCCTGATTAGAGACTCTCATTGTGTGACCAATCAAAATCGATTGCCATTTCCCACCTTTTATGTATATTTACTGTCTTTTATGTGTACGCAATTTATGTGCAAATGTATCATAAGTTTTTTTAGGCGGCTTTTATTTATACCCAGTAGATTAAATTAAAATGATACATTTTCATCATTCTAGATATAATATTTTACAGATAAATTAAACTCTTACAACTGTGGATTTCCAGAGTGACACACGATAACCATTTGCACAGTAAAATAATTAATAAAAAGGGAACAAAACCCAATAAATAGTGTATTACAAAAAAATAGATATGGTTATGAAAATATATAATAACATTATTATTGATTGATAGTAATCGTCAGTCATCTCAAGAAATTAATTTAGCTTCAAATTTATCAACACTTAGTTCGACATCAATGCAATAACCATAAGTTTATAGCTCGTAAACCTGTCCCAGTTTACATAAATAAGCTTTACATTTGGCTAACCATCTCTAAAATTGGTTGACGTTTTTTGCGTTTGTTTCATTACGTGTGTGCCGGTATAGAACAATAATGGGAAAGTTATCATTATATGTTGGTGTATGCTTAGTTATAGTGACGATAAATCCACCTGGCATTGCTGCGGGCAACCCATACAGATATGTTTTGAATTACAACGATGCGTCTGGCAAATCGCGTACCCTACTCAAATATGATCAAAATGATAATGCACCTGGCATTGCTAAGGACGACCTAAACGGATATGCTGAGAATTACAACGCTGCATCTGGCAATGCTCCGTGGAACAAACCTAAGTATGCGCAGAATTATTACGCGAACGGATTTGCAGCAGCCAACACGATTACATATTCCCAGGATTATAAAATCACACCTGGAAATGCTGCGGGAAATGCACATGGATATGCTGTACCTGGAAATTCTGCAGGTAACCACCATTCTGCAGGTGGAAATTCTGTAGGATTTGCTCATACTAACTGTCCTGAAACTTCCAATGCTGCAGGGAAGCAACTTGAAAATGCCCAAAACTACTACGTCGCACCAGGAAATTCCGGAAGCAACCCACTTGGATACACGCAGAATTACAACGCTGCACTTGGAAATGCTGCGGCCAGCACCTATACGTATGGTCAGAATAGCAACAATGCTCCTGGAAATGCTGCGGGCAACCCACTTAGATACAAGCCGGATTACAACGCTGCACTTGGAAATGCTGCGGTCAACACATATACGCATGCTCAGAATAACAACAATGCTCCTGGAAATTCAGTGAGCAACCCACCTGGATACACACAGAATTACAATGCTGCATTTGGAAATGCTGCGGCCAACACATATACGTATGCTCAGAAAAACCAAAACGTTACTGGAACTTCTGCGGGCAACCAATTTGGATACACGCAGAATTACAACGCTGCACTTGGGAATGCTGCGGCCAACACGTATGCTGCGTATACGTATGCTCAGAATAACAACAATGCTCCTGGAAATGCTGCGGGCAACCCACTTGGAAACACGCCAAATTACAACGCTGCACTTGGAAATGCTGCGGCCAGCACCTATACGTATGGTCAGAATAGCAACAATGCTCCTGGAAATGCTGCGGGTAACCCACTTGGATACTCCCAGAATTACAACGCTGCACTTGGGAATGCTGCGGTTAACACATATACGCATGCTCAGAATAACAAGAATGCTCCTGGAAATTCAGTGAGCAACCCACCTGGATACACAGAGAATTACAATGTTGCATTTGGAAATGCTGCGGCCAACACATATACGTATGCTCAAAAAAACCAAAACGTTCCTGGAACTTCTGAGGGCAACCAATTTGGATACACGCAGAATCACAACGCTGCACTTGGGAATGCTGCGGCCAACACGTATGCTGCGTATACGTATGCTCAGAATAACAACAATGCTCCTGGAAATGCTGCGGGCAACCCACTTGGAAACACGCCAAATTACAACGCTGCACTTGGAAATGCTGCGGCCAGCACCTATACGTATGTTCAGAATAGCAACAATGCTCCTGGAAACGCTGCGGGCAACCCACTTGGATACTCCCAGAATTACAACGCTGCACTTGGGAATGCTGCGGTTAACACATATACGCATGCTCAGAATAACAACAATGCTCCTGGAAATTCAGTGAGCAACCCACCTGGATACACACAGAATTACAATGCTGCATTTGGAAATGCTGCGGCCAACACATATACGTATGCTCAGAAAAACCAAAACGTTCCTGGAACTTCTGAAGGCAAGCAATTTGGATACACGCAGAATTACAACGCTGCACTTGGGAATGCTGCGGCCAACACGTATGCTGCGTATACGTATGCTCAGAATAACAACAATGCTCCTGGAAATGCTGCGGGCAACCCACTTGGATACACGCCAAATTACAACGCTGCACTTGGAAATGCTGCGGCCAGCACCTATACGTATGGTCAGAATAGCAACAATGCTCCTGGAAAAGCTGCGGGCAACCCACTTGGATACTCCCAGAATTACAATGCTGCACTTGGGAATGCTGCGGTCAACACATATACGCATGCTCAGAATAACAAGAATGCTCCTGGAAATTCAGTGAGCAACCCACCTGGATACACACAGAATTACAATGCTGCATTTGGAAATGCTGCGGCCAACACATATACGTATGCTCAGAAAAACCAAAACGTTCCTGGAACTTCTGCGGGCAACCAATTTGGATACACGCAGAATTACAACGCTGCACTTGGGAATGCTGCGGCCAACACGTATGCTGCGTATACGTATGCTCAGAATAACAACAATGCTCCTGGAAATGCTGCGGGCAACCCACTTGGATACACGCCAAATTACAACGCTGCACTTGGAAATGCTGCGGCCAACACATATTCGTATGGTCAGAATAGCAACAATGGTTCTGGAAATGCTGCGGAAAGCCCACTTGGATACAAGCAAAATTATAACAATGCACTTGGAAATGCTGCGGTCAACACATATACGTATGGTCAGAATCACAACAATGCTCCTGGATATTCTGCGGGCGCCCATAACTATAATGTTATACCTAGCAATGCTGCAGGTAGCCAACCTGAGAACGCTCGGAACTACAACGCTGTACCCAGCAATGCTGTGGGTAACCAACCTGAGACCGCCCAGAACTACAACGCTGTACCTGCTAACGCTGTTTGTGACCAACCTGAGAACGCCCAGTACTACAACGCTGTACCCGGCAATACTGCGGTAAACACGTATGCTCAGAATAACAACAATGCTCCTGGAAATTCTGTGGGCAATCCACTTGGATACACGCAGAATTACTACGCTGAATTTATCAATGCTGAGGGCAACCAACCTGAGAACGCTCAGGACTACAACGCTGTACCCAGCAATGCTGTGGGTAACCAACCTGAGACCGCCCAGAACTACAACGCTGTACCTGGAAATGCTGCGGGTAACCAACCTGAGAACACCCAGAACTACAACGCTATACCTGGCAATGCTGCGGTAAACACATACACGTATGCTCAGAATAGCAATAATGCTCCTGGAAATGCTGTGTGCAATCCACTTGGATACACGCAGAATTACTACGCTGTACCTATCAATGCTGAGGCCAACCAACCTGAGCACGCCCAGAACTACAACGCTGTACCTGGCAATACTGCGGGTAACCAACCTGAGAACGCCCAGAACTACAACGCTATACCTGGCAATGCTGTGGGTTTCCAACCTGAGGACATCCAGAACTACAACGCTGTACCTGGCAATGCTGCGGGTGACCAACCTGAGAACGCCCAGAACTACAACGCTGTACCTGGCAATGCTGTGGGTTTCCAACCTGAGAACATCCTGAACTACAACGCTGTACCTGGCAATGCTGCAGGTAACCAACCTGAGAACGCCCAGAACTACAACGCTGTACCTGGCAATGCTGTGGGTTTCCAACCTGAGAACCTCCAGAACTACAACGCTGTACCTGGCAATGCTGTGGGTAACCAACCTGAGAACGCCCAGAACTACAACGCTGTACCTGGCAATGCTGTGGGTTTCCAACCTGAGAACCTCCATAACTACAATGCTGTACCTGGCAATGCTGCGGGTAACCAACCTGAGAACGCACAGAACTACAACGCTATACCTGGCAATGCTGTGGGTTTCCAACCTGAGAACCTCCAGAACTACAACGCTGTACCTGGCAATGCTGCGGGTAACCAACCTGAGAACGCCCAGAACTACAACGCTGTACCTGGCAATGCTGTGGGTTTCCAACCTGAGAACCTCCAGAACTACAACGCTGTACCTGGCAATGCTGCGGGTAACCAACCTGAGAACGCACAGAACTACAACGCTATACCTGGCAATGCTGTGGGTTTCCAACCTGAGAACGTCCAGAACGCTATCACAAACTTCGTGGCACCAATCACCAGTCAAGTCGCACTTGGCACCAATCCAGCCACACCTAGCACTAATTCATTACCTACTGACCATAAATATAGCGCAACACCAGGCATTGCAGAGAGCGTTATACCTCAAGAATGGAATCCAATAAGCATTCCACCCCCCTCCAACGCCCAGGACTCCAACGCTATACCTGGCAATGCTGCTGGTAACCAGCCTGAGAACGCCCAGAACTACAACGCTGTACCTGGCAATGCTGCTGGTAACCAGTCTGAGAACGCCCAGAACTACAACGCTGTACCTGGCAATGCTGCTGGTATCCAGCCTGAAAACGCCCAGAACTACAACGCTGTACCTGGCAATGCTGCTGGTAACCAGCCTGAGAACGCCCAGAACTACAACGCTGTACCTGGCAATGCTGCGATGAACACATATATGTATGCTCAAAACAACAACAAAGCTCATGGAAATGCTGCGGGCATCCTATTTGGATACACGCAGAATTACTACGCTGAACCTATCAATAATGTGGGTAACCAACCTGAGAACGCCCAGCACTACAACGCTATACCTGGCAATGCTGCGGGTAACCAACCTGAGAACGTCCAGAACGCTATCACAAACTTAGTGGCACCAGTCACCAGTCAAGTCGCATTTGGCACCAATCCAGCCACACCTAGCCCTAATTCATTACCTACTGACCATACATATAGCGCAACACCAGACATTGCAGAGAGCGTTATACCTCAAGAATGGAATCCAATACGCATTCCACCTGAGGCCAATCCAGCGGCAATTGCCAACGCTGTACTTGGCAATGCAGCTGATAACCAGCCTGAGAATGCCCAGAACTACAACGCTGTACCTGGCAATGCTGCTGGTAACGAACCTGAGAATGCCCAGAACTACAACGCCTTACCTGGCAATGCTGCGGTGAACTCATATATGTATGCTCAGAATAACTACAAAGCTCATGGAAATGCTGCGGGCAACTCACTTGGATACACGCAGAACTACAACGCTGCAGTTGGCAATGATGCAGCCAGCACATATAAGTATGCTCAGAATAACAACAATGCTCCTGAAAATCCTGAAGGATATTCTGATAATTACAACGCTGCAACAGGTAATCCAGCTGGCAACTCACAAAACATTGCCCAAAACATCGAAACTAATCTTGACAATTCTGCAGGCATAAAAAACAGTGATCTACCACAAAAATGGGTTCCTTTCTGGCCGAACGCTACCACAAACTCAGTCGTACCTGCGGGCAATCCAGCCGCAGCTGCCACCAATCCAACAGAATCAAGTGACAATCCAGCCACATTTGCCACCAATCCAAATACAAATGTTCAGACTAACAACAATGCTCCTGAAAATTCTGCTGGCATTCCACTTGGAGACACGCAGAATTACAACGCTGCATTTGGAAATGCTGCGGTCGACACATATACGTATGCTCAGAATAACAACAATGCTCCTGAAAATCCTGACGGATATTCTGATAATTACAATGCCGCTACAGGCAATACAGCTGTAAACTTACAAAACATTGCCCACTACATCGAAACTAATCTTGACAATTCTGCAGGCATAAAAAACAGTGCTCTACCACAAAAATGGGTTCCTTTCTGGCCGAACGCTACCACAAACTCAGTCGTACCTGCGGGCAATCCAGCCGATTTTGGCACCAATCCAGCCGCAGCTGCCACCAATCCAACAGAATCAACAGACTCACTACAGAATCAACACACGCAGAATTACAACGCTGCACTTGGAAATGCTGCGGACAGCACATATACGTATGCTCAGAATAACAAAAATGCTCCTAAAAATCCTGACGGATATTCTGATAATTACAACGCCGCTACAGGCAATACAGCTGGAAACTTACAAAACATTGCCCACAACATCGAAACTAATCTTGACAATTCTGCAGGCATAAAAAACAGTGATCTACCACAAAAATGGGTTCCTTTCTGGCCGAACGCTAACACAAACTCAGTCGTACCTGCGGGCAATCCAGCCGAAGCTGCCACCAATCCAACAGAATCAAGTGACAATCCAGCATCATTTGCCACCAATCCAAATACAAATGTTCAGACTAACAACAATGCTCCTGAAAATTATGCAGGCATTCCAATTGGATACACGCAGAATTATAACGCTGCACTTGGAAATGCTGCGGACAGCACATATACGTATGCTCAGAATAACAACAATGCACCTGAAAATGCTGACGGTTATTCTGATACTTACAACGCTGCAACAGGCAATCCAGCTGGCAACTTACAAAACATTGCCCAGAACCACAAAACTAATCTTGACAATTCTGCAGGCATAAAAAACAGGGATCTACCACAAAAATGGGTTCCTTTCTGGCCGAACGCTACCACAAACTCAGTCGTACCTGCGGGCAATCCAGCCGATTTTGGCACCAATCCAGCCGCAGCTGCCACCAATCCAACAGAATCAACAGACTCACTACAGAATCAACACACGCAGAATTACAACGCTGCACTTGGAAATGCTGCGGACAGCACATATACGTATGCTCAGAATAACAACAATGCTCCTGAAAATGCTGACGGATATTCTGAGAATTACAACGCTGTAACTGGTAATCCAGTTGGAAACTTACAAAACATTGCCCACAACAATGAAACTAATCTTGACAATTCTGCAGGCATAAAAAACAGTGCTCCACCACAAAAGTGGGTTCCGTTCTGGCCGAACGCTACCACAAACTCAGTCGTACCTGCGGACAATCCAGCCACACTTGCCACTGATCCAGCCACAGTTTCCAACAATCCGGCCGTATCTGCAGCCAATCTAGCCGCATCCACTGCTGATCCAGCAGCACCATCCACTCCTCATACACACTTCCAACCGTACTTATATCAAAGGCATGACCAGAATAAAAACACTGCTCCTAATACCAATCCAGTCGCAACCGCCACAAATCCAGCCGCAGCCGCCACCAATCAAGCCGCACTTGTTGCCAACCCAGACGCAGATGCCACTGATCCAGCTGCACCTTTAGCGGCCGTTGAGCTGACGTTCAGATGATGTCACGACCAATCGGTAAAATATCTTCGGGTTATAAACAATAAATACATTTGATATACTAAGTCCAAAGACTATAACTAATAACATTTCGTTAACTCATTCATGATCATTACAGTTTGTATAGCTGAAATATTACATAAAAAGATTAAATAACTATACTGATAAGAACATTATTTGAGAAAACCGAGTCAATTATCGTCAAATGTTATTCGTGTTACTGAATCCCAGCAATTTGGCGTAGCTTAAAATTGAATGTTTATGATATATTTAAAACGTTTCAATAAAAATCTCCATCAGAGACTGTTA
The DNA here is from genome assembly GCA_035578135.1 of Flexamia atlantica. Lineage (NCBI taxonomy): Eukaryota > Metazoa > Arthropoda > Insecta > Hemiptera > Cicadellidae > Flexamia > Flexamia atlantica. Next base: position 24,487,674 of record JAQJVK010000008.1, read on the forward strand.
ATTATTAACAAAGAACGACTTGTTTGCCAGCTGTCTATAATAACTTTTGAATTTTATACTAAAAACATAGACGATACATCTTTTTTCAGCTTTTGAATTTGCCGTAAGTAATTCTGTATAAGTTTATGTTCTTGGTTTCTTGATTAAAGTTAATTCACCAAGAGTTGTACAATTCATGAAATATATGTATCCTACTTCCTGTTACATAAAGTTTTACTGCCGTGTAAATAAAATGCTATGTACTACAGTTGGCGCATGAATATCCCGACCATTTTAAAGGACGTGTGCGAGAGAGATGAATGATGAATGTTTGGAGGGAGATAGACGATTACTAAATATTATGTGTATGTCATTGGCTGCAGCATTGTGTTTTTTTTTGTACCTGTTTGGTTTCCTATTGGACAATCCTTTGGTTTTTTTATTGTTCTTGAAGTATTTTTATTATCCGCTAGATAGTGGCTCTTAAACCTGAACCGAGTTGACAGCTGTCATCAAACAAAGAAAATAAACAGTATTTGTTTACTTCTGGGAAAATTATTTTATAATTAATACTTAAGGAAATGTAAGTTTATGAGTTTAAACTCATATTTAACAACAAATTATACAATTGCGGGGGATACAATGTGTATTTCCAATTTTATAGCTGAAATTTCAAAGATAAAACTTACGTAAACAAATCCTCAAACCATGACCTTAAATATATTTTGACAACCAAGAATTTAACTTTTGTTTTGAAAATTAGTTCACTTATTTACAACTACGAAGCAGTAGTAAAGGGGTGGGGCTTGAGTAGGGGAGTTGGCTTCCCCTCCTCCCCCACACACCGAAGCGTCAAAATTCTCGCGCTGGTCGGGATAATCGTGCGCCAACTGTAGTTGTAACTTTTGACGTTTGCAATGAAATTTATATTTGTCAACTGTAATAAAATGATTATTATTGCATTGTCATATTCTCTGGAGGGATGAGACTGTTTGACAAACCGCTGTCCATCAGAGTAAACCTTCCGATAGTTTAGATTTCATAATAATTGTTTCGATTGGATATTTAGTAAAAAAACCTGCTGTTTAGTAAACAAAGGAGAAAATTCACTCGAATCTATTAGGAGTAAAAAAGATAAGAAGTTGTTGCAATGACATTCTTTAGACCACTTATAACACCATAACGTTTATCACATAATCATTGTTGTTACCATACTGAAAAATTATCAGGTATAAGTAGAATGACCTGAACTGTTATGTGAATACATACTTATTAAGTATTCCACGGTATTTAGTAACAAAGGCTCCGCCTTGGTTCTCAACCTAATTTTGTTTTCCAATGTAGTTTACTTACTTAAACTGCCTGGAGGTGTCAAAATATAGTCTCTTTACGCTGTACGCGTTTCGGGTGTCTTACCACCCATCTTCAGCAGCGGAGAACTTATAAAAATCTGCACATAATTGAATGTTTGTCACACGCAATAACAGTTAACAGTACATAGAACGAACAATTTATACGCACGCACATACGAACGAAAAGCACAAACATTTTACATCAAACCCCGGATCCGTTACAAGTAACGTAGGCCTACTGAGTTCGAGCGAAGGGTCAAGGCTGTGTCGTCACATTATCAGCTGATTGGTGATAGTTCAGACCAGTTTTCATATTATTTAGGCGACTGAACAGCTAATATGTAATTTTGTCAGCAAACTCCTCCTTTTTATTTAAGTAAGCAATCTTTACCATTAGCCAATACATTTTGGTATATGAATAATTCCTCCCACATCTGGGCTTTATTTTTATTATTACAGCGTTTCAAAACCTTTAAAGGCTTGTCAAAATTAATTTTGTGATTGTTACATTCTTTATGATGATGTGCAACTTTGGAGGAGGGATTATATTGGCCCACAGCATTATGCTCCCTAAACTTTTCTCCAAACGACCTAAATACAACCGAATAGCTCTTTCGTAAACTTAGTCCAAGTTAGTCGGGTGGAGATATTCACTTCATCCAAGGATATATAAATCCGAGGCGGAGATATTCACCATAGATTTCAATATTTGGCCCTCTACTTTTCACAATCTACATTAATGACATAAGCTCAGTTATACACAATACTTTCATTTTTACGCCGACGACTTACAGATATATGCTCATCTTAAAGTCAGCGAAATGGATGAAACAGACTAATAAACGCTGAAATAGACAGAATAGTGCAATGATCCTCCAAGAATGGACCAAGAGTCAATCCTGACAAAACAAAATCAATAGTACTTGAACATTAACGGTTACTCAATAGACTTAATCTTGAAAGTATACAACAAATTATTAGTCGTAAACAACACACTCCTGTCTTATCATGACAAAGTCAAAATTATTAGTTTGACTTTGACTTATACTCGAGACTGGACTGACGCACTTGTGAACACATGTAGAAAAGTGTTCGCTGCTATACACACTCTAAAAAAATGCAGTGATTTCTACCTTTTCACATAAAACTGATAATGATCAAATCACTTGTCTTCCCCACTTCAATTACTGCAACACCGTAAATAACGATATGACTGTGGCTTTGGCAACTAAATTGTAACGTGTTCAAAATTATTGCATTCGGTTTTCATATGATCTTCGACGAGATGATTACGTCACACCGTTTTATATTCTCTTTTAAAGCTTTCTGATTTAAGACAAATTCGCATAGTTGGGATCACTCACTCTGTAATTAATCTTGGGGTTCCAAATTATCTTGGAGAAAAATTCGAATTCTTAAGTGAAAGAGGCGTAAGAAACACCCGCTCTGGCTCGTTAATACTACGTATTTCCTGTCACAAAACAACATTTTTTAAATAAATATTTCATTGTAACAGCCTGCCGTATCTGGAACTCTTTGGCAAACGAAATCAAATGAATCGAAAATCGTTCCCGGCTGATGGTGGATTTGAAAGAGTATTATCTCAACGAGATGACCGTGGTGTGGCGGGATGGCGTGCGTTAACCCGCCCCCTGCAGCAAGATTTGGATGTGTGAGTGTATGTGTCTCTGAATTTTTTTTATTTATTATTATTAATTTTTATTATGATAGATACCAGTTTTTTTATAAGTATTAGTTATTGTAAATTAGTTATGCTCATGTAATTATTTTTAAGTGGTTAACTGTAAGAAAGGACCATCTAAAATTTAAAAAAAGTTAAAAAGAACGCCTGGATATATATCATAGTGTTTTACCTACATGCCAAATTTCATGAAAATCAAACTATTTTTGTCATCTATAGCTCTGCTTAAATACATCCACACATTCACACATGCACACACTCACACACGCACACACACACGGATGACAGACATCACTCTGAAAACGACGTTTTGGATTCGGGGAGCACTAAAACAAATATAACCACTAACAACTCAAACTAAAACATTTTGACGAAAACAATACTTTCTCAGAATATCACATTTTCGGATTTAGGGAACACTAAAACAAATACTTCCGCTAACAACTCAACTTCAAAAATTTTGAAAAAATACTTTCTCCATATACTGTGTTAAAGGGGGAGAAAGTAAAAATGACAGAAAAATCAAAAAATTGAAATACATACCAAAAATAAACATAAAAATAAGGGGTTTCGTCATAATAAGTTTACTGTAATGAGTCCTTGTAATGAGTGAGTAAGTTAATAAATTTCCCCCATATGCTACGTTTAAACGCTTTTACTCCTTGTAATGCGTGAGTAAAATAATAATCTGTCTCCCAGCGGGAATAAATTAATTACTTTGACTTCCGGCGGGAGAAAAAGTAAACCCATAATAATAAAATTGGAATCAATAATTCAAAAACTAGAGCGCCTTCAAATTTCCTCTCACACATGTAAATTTGTTGCAGCTCAATGAATGCAGGCTCTAACAGCTGATTTTGTGGCACAAATAACTAAATAATAATAAAATTAAAGACAATGAGCTGTGAGAACGTCTTAGAATTAAGCATATAAAAACGTTGTAACAATCAGCTGATCGCTGGTGCATAAAAAGTTGCAGCTACCTGGACACAGGAAGAAAAATGGATGTTTTTATTATTTACCATGTTAATAAAATAAATGGTTATGGTTAGGATATTTTATTATTGCAGGTAGGGAAAAATATCTGTGTATTTGTGCGCCACCATTTTCACTCGTGAGACAATGTTGTAATTTACTAACTCAACACACAAATAACTATTTTATCTCAGCAGGAGTAAAGTAATTAATTTCTCTCCCGGCGGCAGAAAAGTAGATTTCTAAAAACAATAATCATCTAAAATTAATAATTCTAAAAATAATCATGATTTTAAATGTCTATGCACTCATCCAAACATGATGCCGCTCAAAATATGTCCTAATAGCTGATAAGTGACAGGAAACTAAAGCAGAAGGGAGCAGCAGATGCATAGCGACACTTAAGGTTATGTAAGCACTTACAAACATTATTTTTTATTGAGAAACTATTTGTCCTTACAGGTGGAGGGATCGAATTGTGTATTTCAGGAGTAAAGTAAATTTTTCCGTAGTGATGCAAAGCTATACTTTACTCTTTCTATGCAACTTCATTTGCCGCACCTGCTATGTTTAGTACCTTTTTGCTTATTGCGTAAAGATCGAGTAAAAAAACTCTCTCACTCGGAAATAAAGTATTCTCATAAAATTAATATTGAAAATAATATCTTAAAAATCTAGCACCATCAAATTGTTACACAGACTCGACATATTTTGGAGTCACTGAGCTCTGTCTTATATCTGGAGTCACCACTTTGTGTCTTAGCCCCTCTATTTTTGGTTGTTATATTGGCATATGTGTTGATGTGACGGTAATTTATCATCCATTTTCACAATGTTATTTGTGTTTTTCTACAGTTTTTAAAGTAAATTACAAGTATAAACTTGGTGTTGAATGTAACTTTAAAATAAATAGTTATGAATTGTTTTGGAGTAAGAAAATCTTTAAATATCATGCAACATCTTAATGGTTATCATTATCTTATAAATCTTAGCCTATACCGGGGTAGTCAGGTTTCCCAGGACCTTCTTGAGAGGCACACCATAACGAGCGTCATTGGCCAGCATCATTGGGCGTCATTGGCCAGCATCAATGGGCGTCACGCTGATCAGGTGGAAATCGTCTGGACGCATACCTCGCTGCGTCATCAACTTGATGTATTTGACGTTGTTCTGGGGTTCATAGAGCTGTGGCTCAGTGTCTGGTGCCTGAGGTTTCCCATAATAGGATATATTTTTCCTATCAGGCATCTTCAAATAATATACAATCAGACAACCTTTGTTTTGTGTATCATTAATTGGAATAAAATTATTACGGTAGTGTTGTAAACAATCATAGTATATTTGTACTTAAAACTAATCACAAAATTAATGTAGTAAATTTTACAGCTAAACGTTTGTAAGGAAACATACTGTGGTTAGTGTGTCCATCCATACATAGTATGCATAGTCAGGTGCTCAAATAAAGGTAAAGGTAGTGGGGCGAAGCCCTAAGACCTTCAAAATTGAGGTAGGCCTTTTGCCTTCCTAGGCATTTGTTAAAAATATTTGGAGTAAACCACGGACAGATATAAATACAGGCAGACACCACATCATTTTTAAATAGTATAATAATGAAATTAAATAACTTCTTGATTAGCATGATAAGTGTTGTTCTATAAATAAAATACGTCTTTAAATAAAATACTATAGAAATAAATACGATACATATACAAATAAACGTATACGTATACGTATTTTTACGTATACGTATATAAATAAATACGATAAGATATAAATAAAATACGTCTTTCAATATTTTTACTTAACTATACATTCACATACAAGGCGGTAAAAAAAAAAATAATTAAAAGATATAAATCAATTTCGAAAAATCACAAAATTCTCGTCTAATGAGAGTCTCTCATTGTGTGAACAATCAAGATCCATCGCCATTTTCTACCTTTTATGTATATTTACAGTCTTGTATGTGTATGCAATGAATGTGCAAATATGTATCATAGGTGTTTTAAGGTGGCTTTTATTCATACCAAGTAGATTAAATTACAATGATATGTTTTCATCATTCTTGATATAATATTTTTGAGAATAAATTAAACTCCCACAATTGTTGACTTCCTAAGTGACAATCGAAAACCATATAGACAGTAAAATAATTGATCAATAAAAAGGGACTAAAACCTAATCAATAGTATATAAAAAATATATTACAAAAAGGTATGGTTATGAAAATATATAATACCGTAATTTTATTACTGGTTGATAGTAATCATTAGTTATCTCAAGAATAATTTAGCTTAAAATTTATCAAAACTTAGTTCGACATAAACGCAATAACCATAAGTTTATTGCTCGTAAACCTGTCCCAGTTTACATAAATAAGCTTTACATTTGGCTACCCATCTGTAACTTTGGTTGACGATTTTTTGCGTTTGTTTCATTACGTGTGTGCCGGTATAGAACAGTAATGGGAAAGTTATCATTATCCGTTGGTGTATGCTTAGTTATTATAGTGACGATAAATCCACCTGGCATTGTTGCGGGCAACCAACTTAGATATGGTCAAAATGACAATGCACCTGGCATTGCTGCGGGCAACCCACTTAGATACGATCAAAATGACAATGCACCTGGCATGGCTGCGGGCAACCCACTTAGATATGGTCAAAATGACAATGCACCTGGCATTGCTGCGGGCAACCCACTTAGATATGGTCGAAATGACAATGCACCTGGCATTGCTGCGGGCAACCAACTTAGTTATGGTCGAAATGGTCGAAATGACAATGCACCTGGCATTGCTGCGGGCAACCCACTTAGATATGGTGGAAATGACAATGCACCTGGCATTTCTGCGGGCAACCAACTTAGTTATGGTCGAAATGACAATGCACCTGGCATTGCTGCGGGCAACCAACTTAGTTATGGTCGAAATGGTCGAAATGACAATGCACCTGGCATTGCTGCGAGCAACCAACTTAGTTATGGTCGAAATGACAATGCACCTGGCATTGCTGCGGGCAACCAACTTAGTTATGGTCGAAATGACAATGCACCTGGCATTGCTACGGGCAACCCACTTAGTTATGGTCAAAATGACAATGCACCTGGCATTGCTGCAGGCAACCCACACGGATATGTAGCGAATTACAACGATGCATCCGGCAAAACTCCACGTCCACGTATCCTACTCAAATATGATCAAAATGAAAATGCACCTGGTATTGCTGCGGACAACTCACACGGATATGCTGGGAATTACAACGCTGCATCTGGCAATGCTGCGTGGAACCAACCTGGGCATGTGCAGAATTATTACGCAAACGGATTTGCAGCAGCCAACACAAATACATAATCCCAGGATTATAAAATTGCACCTGGAAATCCTGCGGGAAATGCACTTGGATGTGCCCAGAATTACTATGCTGTACCTGGAAATGCTGCAGGTAACCCATTAGGATGTGCTCATAATTACTATCCTAAACCTTTCAATGATGCGGAGGACCAACTTGAAAATGCCCAAAACTATATCGCCACACCAGGAAATTCCGTGGGAAACCCACTTCGATACATGCAGAATTACAAAGTTGGAATTGGAAATGCTGCGGCCAAACCATATACATATGCTCAGAATAACAAAAATTCTCCTGGTAATGCTGCGGGCAACCCACTTAGATACAAGCCGGATTACAACGCTGCACTTGGAAATGCTGCGGTCAACACATATACCTATGCTCAGAATAGCAACAATGCTCCTGGAAATTCCGTAAGCAACCCACTTGGATACACGCAGAATTACAAAAATGAACTTGGAAATGCTGCGATCAACACATATACGTATGCTCAGGATAACAACGATGCTACTGAAAATGCTGCAGGCAATCCACTTGGATACACGCAGAATTACAACATTGCACTTGGAAATGCTGCGGGCAATCCATTTGGATATACGCAAAATTACTACGCTGAACCTATCAATGCTGTGTGTGACCAACCTGAAAACTCCCTGGACTACAACGCTGTACCTGGCAATGCTTTGGGTAACCAACCTGAGAACGCCCAGAACTACAACGCTTTACCTATCAATGCTGTGGGTAACCAACCTGAGAACGCCCAGAACTTCAACGCTTTACCTGGCAACGCTGTGGGTAACCAGCCTGAGAACGCCCAGAACTACAACGGTGTACCTGGCAATGCTGTGTGTGACCAACCTGAGAACGCCCAGAACTACAACGGTGTACCTGGCAATGCTGTGTGTGACCAACCTGAAAACTCCTTGGACTACAACGCTGTACCTGGCAATGCTTTGGGTAACCAACCTGAGAACGCCCAGAACTACAACGCTTTACCTATCAATGCTGTGGGCAACCAACCTGAGAACGTCCAGAACTACAACGCTTTACCTATCAATGCTGTGGGTAACCAACCTGAGAACGTCCAGAACTACAACGCTTTACCTATTAATGCTGTGGGTAACCAACCTGAGAACGTCCAGAACTACAACGCTTTACCTATTAATGCTGTGGGTAACCAACCTGAGAACGTCCAGAACTACAACGCTTTACCTATCAATGCTGTGGGTAACCAACCTGAGAACGTCCAGAACTACAACGCTTTACCTATCAATGCTGTGGGTAACCAACCTGAGAACGTCCAGAACTACAACGCTTTACCTATCAATGCTGTGGGTAACCAACCTGAGAACGTCCAGAACGCTACCACGAACTTAGTCGTACCTGCTGGCAATCCAGCCACAGCTGCCACCATTTCAACAGAATCGACTGACAATACAGCCACAGCTGCCACCATTTCAACAGAATCGACTGACAATACAGCCACAGCTGCCACCATTTCAACAGAATCGACTGACAATCCAGCCACACCTGCCACCATTTCAACAGAATCGACTGACAATACAGCCACAGCTGCCACCATTTCAACAGAATCGACTGACAATCCAGCCACAGCTGCCACCATTTCAACAGAATCGACTGACAATCCAGCCACAGCTGCCACCATTTCAACAGAATCGACTGACAATACAGCCACAGCTGCCACCATTTCAACAGAATCGACTGACAATACAGCCACAGCTGCCACCATTTCACCAGAATCGACTGACAATCCAGCCACAGCTGCCACCATTTCAACAGAATCGACTGACAATACAGCCACAGCTGCCACCATTTCAACAGAATCGACTGACAATCCAGCCACAGCTGCCACCATTTCAACAGAATCGACTGACAATCCAGCCACAGCTGCCACCATTTCAACAGAATCGACTGACAATACAGCCACAGCTGCCACCATTTCAACAGAATCGACTGACAATACAGCCACAGCTGCCACCATTTCAACAGAATCGACTGACAATACAGCCACAGCTGCCACCATTTCAACAGAATCGACTGACAATACAGCCACAGCTGCCTCCATTTCAACAGAATCGACTGACAATCCAGCCACAGCTGTCACCATTTCAACAGAATCGACTGACAATACAGCCACAGCTGCCACCATTTCAACAGAATCGACTGACAATACAGCCACAGCTGCCACCATTTCAACAGAATCGACTGACAATACAGCCACAGCTGCCACCATTTCAACAGAATCGACTGACAATACAGCCACAGCTGCCACCATTTCAACAGAATCGACTGACAATCCAGCCACAGCTGCCACCATTTCAACAGAATCGACTGACAATACAGCCACAGCTGCCACCATTTCAACAGAATCGACTGACAATACAGCCACAGCTGCCACCATTTCAACAGAATCGACTGACAATACAGCCACACCTGCCACCAATCCCGTCGCACCTGCCTCCAATCCAGCTACACTTCCTGTCAACCAGGCCGGGCCTGCAATCAATCCGGACGAAACTGCTACTAATCCAGCCAGAGTTACTACCGATATTGCCACACTTGCCACTGATCCAGCCACTGTTTCCAAAAATCCGGCCGTATCTGCAGCCAATCTAGCCGCATCAATTGCTGATTCAGCAGCACCATTTACTCCTCATACACACTTCCAGCTGTACTTACATCATATATATACCTCGAATAAAAACACTGCTCCTAGAAATGATACCGCACCTAATGCCAATCTAGCCGCAATTTCCACCAATCCAGCCGCAGCCGCTACCAATCAAGCCGCTCTTGTTGCCAACCCAGACGCATATGCCACTGGTCCAGCTGCACCTCCTGCCGACTCTAACGTGCTTTCAGTACCTGCTAACAACGTTTTAGCGTCCGTTGAGCTGCAATTTAAATGATGTCACGGCCAACCGGTAAAATGTCTTTGGGTTTTAAATAAAAATTAATTTGATATACTGAGTCCAAAGACTATATAGAACTGATAACATTTCATTAAACCATTAATGATTACTACAGTTTGTATAGCTTAAATATATGATTGAAAGATTAAATAGCTTTACTGTAAAAAAAAATTGTATTTGAGAAAACCGAGTCAACTACAGTAAATGTTACCCGTGTTACCGAATATCAGCAATGCGATGTAGCTTGAAACTGAATGTTTATGATATTTTTAAAAGGTTTTAATAAAATTCTTCATCAGAAATTGTTAATTAATAACCAAGAATGATTTGTTTGCCAGCCGTCTACATAATAATTTTTTAATTTCATGTTACAAACATAGACGGTATATATTTTTACAGCTTTTTAATTTAGCGTAAATAATTCTGTATAGGTTTATGTTCTTCATTTCTTTAATGAAATTAATTTACCAAGAGTTGTACAATTCTTGAAGTATGTGTGTCCTACATCCTATAGTATGTTTTACTACCAAAGTGTTAGACATAATTATATTCTCTGGAGCGAAGAGACTGTTTGGTAAACCGCTGTCCACCAGAGTAAGGTGGGAAATAACTAACCTGCCGATAGTTTTATTTTAACAATCAGTGTTTCGATTGGATATTTAGTAGATAACGGAATTTGACCGAAAAATTGAATTACTATGACTGGAATTACTGGGAACTGGGTTATTTGTATTTGAAATGTGAATTATACTATTTACATGCTTACATCATTTATTGAATAATAAAAGTATTCAACGGCACTAACAACTTGTCCGTTGATAACAATTTGGAACACTACAAATTGTTTTGTAGTTTAGCAAAATACTGCATTTATTAGACATTGAAAATATGTGGGGGCTGTAGGGGGGGATTCAAGGCGGTTTGAGGTGTGGACTTTTGTCTAGAAGCTTGTCTATATAGTAGTAGTCGATGGTGAAAAATTCAGCTTTTTTCTATTTCCCCACCCCCTTTAAAACCCTAGGTTGAATGAACTTCGGTGGCGTAGAGCGCAGTCGTGGTAGGCGCTGTATAACATGTTGTACTTGTATTAGCTGGGTAAAATGTGAGAAAAGCAAGCCAAGTATGATATCATTTTAAAGCTTATACACAGGAGAAGATATTCAGTGCATAACGGAAGTGATTTTAGGCTTTTAATTAGGCGATATATAAATTTATTTGATTCAAAATGAAGGAAAATAATTTTTTTCAAATTAAACAGGTAACGTAGTAGGTAACGTAATAGACGCAGAAGGAGTGAATTAATCGTAAAACACTACATAGCTTTATTTGTATATAATGTTATGAGAAATCCGAAAATAATAAAATATAAGAGATATCTCAAACAGTTTCTAAGATATAAGCAGTTTAGCAAAACACCGCAATCAATAGACTTGGAAAATATGGGGGGGGGGCTGTAGGGGGTGCGCAAGGGGGTAGGGGTGGGGACTTTTGGCTATAAGCTTGTCTATAGGGTAGTAGTCGTTGAAAAAAATAAAGCCTCTTCCTAATTTTTCCTCTAAAAATCCCAGATTTACTGGACTGTGTAACGATAATTCACGGAAATCATATGAGCATCTAATTAAGCTATACGACTAAATGAAGGACTAGGCCTCGTATGGCCTACCAAATAACTATAGTCTAGTAATGGGAAAATATCAAATGTTTATCATTTTGGGAACAGTGATACTTTTTTTGCGGAATTTGTATTTTTGGCATTTTTGATGTTGTTATAAATATCATAGATAAATTTATAAATATTCATAAATTGAACTTGTGTGACGTTAACATTTTGAAATTAAATTCTGCCATTAGTAAATTAAAGCATTTGATTTATCGTTCTTTGAAATGTTGAATGTTTATTTGACGTCATAACATGGTGGTTGAAAACCTTACTATCCCTCAAGTTATTCTTATGCAGGTGAAGATGCAGGTTTGCTGCCACGTTAGTGTAAAAATCGGGTGTTTTAGGCTATTGTACAATGTATTTTGACTAGATTAAGCGACAAGTCAATTTTTACTATGTTGCGAGAAATAGAATGTTTTTACTTCCCATAAGATAAAATAGGGACAATGTATGCCGTGTTTACCGCTTTTAATATCTCGGTAACCAATGGACACTAAGCATTGATTCAGTATTCTTCACTGTTGGATTTTTTTACCCACCAAAATTAGATATTTTAATTTTTATAGGTTAAAAACTACAAAAGGTTACTCATTTATAGGGAAAAATCGCTAAAAAAAACATAATTCGCAGCGCCGTATAGCTCAGTAACTGTTAGGATTACAAAAAAATGTAAATGACAATGTTTATAAATACCCCCGTTGCAGCAGACCTGCATACTCAGCGAATTTCAAGTGCAAAACAACATATTTCGATCCAACATAGCGAGATTTGACATGTTTTTGTAAGCTCCATAAGAATAACATGGGGAATGAGTATGGAGGTTTGCTGCTACAGGTATATTAAAACTGGGTGGTTTTAATTCAATATTTAGTAGATCTGAACTAGAAGAAGCCATTTACCAAGTTTTATAAAGATATGTTGAGAAATAAGCGAGATATAGAATTTTACTTATTTCCCATAAGGTTAACATTGGGACAACGTACTGTGTTTACCACTTTCAATATCTCGGCAACCAATGGACATAGAGCCATGATTCAAAATACTAAATTGTTTGTTTTTTTGGGCTGAATTCAATGGTGCCCATAAAAATTTTAAAAATTTTATTTTTCTATGTAAAAGTCTCAAAAAACCCATTTTTGGGGGGGTTTACCCCCCTTTACCCCCCCTTCCGGTGGTCCGATCGGGCTGGTTTACGAACTCGTCCGAATAATTACTACTTTACACGTCTATGCCAAATTTCATTCCGATTGGACCATTTTTGCCCAAGTTATCGTGCTTAAAGACACATATATATATAGATATATAGATATATATATATAGATATATAGATATATATATATATATATATTTATGAAAGTGAACGAATGGTGTTTTTGGCATCTGAGGACCTCAAATAGAAAAGTTATGATGGTTTTAGGCTTAGGTCTTACCATGAGACCTACGGTAACAGCTTCTTCCCTATAGGGGAAATTCGCTAAAAAATTGAATATGCTTTATTTTTTACCTTTAAATATGTTACCTGTTACCTGTGACCGACGATTCTCGAGATTTTTACAAAAAAAAACAAACAAACAAAAAAGGGTCTTTTTTCGCCAATTGCTACTACAAATTGCTACATATGTACAGGGACTTTTGGTATTTCCATCAAAAATTACCCCTTAATAAGTCTGCACGGTTTCAAAATTAACAGGATTTTTCCAGGTTGGGTTATTTATTTAAGTTTTATGACTGGGCTATTTGTATTGTGATTATACATTTTTCATCACTACGTACCGATGATGAAAACCGATGATAATCTACTTCATCACACAGTAACTTCTCGCTGACAGTCTGTCTAATTAAGAACAAAAGAAAACGATAAGCTGATTTTACCTTGCTCTAAATTGACTTTCCCTTGCTCTCGATTAGATTTTCATTAGTCCTCTACGCACTCTAATTTTTCATTACCACTTATTTTTACAATTAAATGAGCTGTTTTTTCTGTTTAACAATCTAAATGTAAAAGGAAATAGGCTTAAGCTATTTTGCTGGTTGTTAGTAAAGTGCGCGTTTAAAATTCCTCCAAATATATCTAAAATTCCTTATAAAAAAAGTTAAGTGAGTTATGAAACAGCATTCATTTCACTGAGCTCTCTAAAATGTGTGTATCTTTGCGTCGTGATGAAAAGTATCGTTTATAACTTGTACCGAAAGTGATTTTCCTGTACTTGCTCCCTTTATTCCCTCGACGTTCCTCAGTGAACCTATCTGTTCCTGGGTTTGGCTCGACCTCACTCATGGAACTTGAGCGCACACCTGAAAATACCACTTTTGGTACTGGTAAGGAAATATAGGCCTACTATTAAAAAGAGGAATAAAAAAGTGTCGGTATCTATCTTCCATATTATTAAAAGAATTTCTGGGATTTTGTACAGAGCATATATACCTCTATAAATTTATTTTTCTACACATATTTGGTATACAATTAAAGCTATTACTCTCTAGATATGCCTTTTGTGGGTTTGGAAAATATCCCATGAAAAGCCTTCACACAGGAGGCTTTTCAAATTCCAGCGAAAGTGCTACTATCTGTGGTAGAAACTGTGATTTTTTTCCATTTCACATTTGCTTTTAACAAAACATACGATCAAGATTTTAAATAGTTCGACAAATATACCACAGAATGCAGGGCTAGGGAAAGTAATTATGATTTTGATTTCTTTATATTGACTTTTTTAAGAAAACTGAAAATAAGGAAGAGTAATTTTCCTATTGAAACTAAGACCAACAGTCTGTCATCATCTTAATTTACTGTATTTATTTGCTAAGAAAGGAAACTTAAAAAAACACATAAGTAACTCAAGAGGTGTTTTGTAGATGGGATTTTCTAACTAACTTTTGACACAAGCTGGGAATACACTTTGATACATGTTTCAACACATCGATGCATGTTTCAATGTTTAGAGTTTTAAAGTATCAATATTATTTGTATATTAGCCCGAAAAATTCAATTTTAAAACGCATTATAAATTTAACACCTGTATTCAGGAAATGTACTTGGAATGCGAAGGATATTGAATGTAAACGGTTAGTTGGCCTGTTTTACTCGATTTTGTAATGTACCAATAACGATATGCCTATTTGATGAAGGAATTTCAAGTTATGTTATTTGTTAGGGTAAAGGTTTGCCAAACATATATTTAAGATGCGAAACAAAAAAGCGGGTTAATTTGAAAATTTAATTTCTTAGCCGTTTTGAGGGTTGAATGATTTGTTTTTACGGCGCGAACGACTATTTTATAAATGCTATTTAGAGATTAGTTCATCAGTATTTCAGTGGTTTGTCCATCTTTTTACCGTTTATTGTTAAGACCTATCAAAGATGAGTGTAAGAAACTGACGCTTAGATATTGTGTATAATTAACATAAATATTCAATACTTTAGAAAAGAAAAGTATTAAACAGAGAAATAAAGGCGCGCCAAGCGATGAAGATCCATGTAAACTAACCCTCATTTGATGTAAAACGAGTGTTGTTGTTTTGTCGAGATTTCAAAGTATGGAACGGATACATAGGCAATTTTAAAGGAGATGCATTAAATGAACTTCTAATTTCAACATCTTCTCGAGTTATCTTTACAAGTTTGGCCCGATGAGAAGATCAATTACTGGCAATTTTATTCCAGTACTTCCTAATTGAAGTACTGGAGGTATTTCACGCGGCAAAACTCCATACTTAATCAGCTTGAAACTAAAACATATTTTACCAAGTTGTTTTTAAGTCACGAAGTGACGCGGGCTGCTAGTAATTATTTAAACACACTTCATATTGTGCTATGAGGTGATTCTAAACACAGAGTGTAAGCCGGTGTTTTAGCCTTCCTTGTGACTAACAGAAGCTGTAGAGCGGCACTTCCCTATATTGTTGTGGCATGATTATCATTATCCTGAAAGAAAAAAGGCCCATCTCTTGTACAGTTTTACACGGTATCGAAATAGAAGACGTATCGTTCAAAACCTTTATCGGCCTTCTAATTTGGATTACATTATTACATCATATAATACCAGAAGAAAGACATTATTAGAGTGTGAAGCAACAAAGAAAGTGTCATTACTTGAAATAGAGGTTGTATTAATTTATTAAAAAAGACGAATTAATGGTTTTCATTCACAATTATTTTTAGCAGCTTCATCCTAATTATATGGAGTTTAAAATTGATCAACTGTCCTATTCAGGCCATCGCTTGTTTTTATTTTATTTTTTGTTGGAAAACACATATATTAAGTTAAAAAGTATTGCCAAGAGTCAGCAGGTAGATTAGAAATTTTGTTTCATGGCAGATTAAAATACGTAGAAAAACTCGAACACTATTTTCAAGCAGTAAATAAATCCATTGTTATACTGCACGGAACAATTTTTATTTTAAATATGAAATCCTGCATTTTCCTTTTAGATATTGCTACCCATGTAAGTTCTCACATGCCATCCAGTTATTTAGTGTTTCATCGTCACAAAGTAGAGTATTCAGCCTGTAAAGATGGCCGTGGATTACAGGGCCGTGCAGCCCCGCCCTGCCTGCTGACAGCTGATGGATGGCGACCATCGAACCTACCGAGTCTTCTATCATCCAGTGACCGGCTCATGTTGCACCAGCACAACAGTTTTCTGATTTATGTTCTGTCAGTTACAACCACGTAAATAAACAGCAAACAACCCCGCCCTGCCTGATGGAAACCGATGTGTGTCGCTGTGGATATATCCTTATGGGACACCGCCTCGAGGATGTGATAGATACTACCAAGTGGATATGGACTGATGGACTGAGCCAGGTGGATTTACTCTGACTGATATAACCTGGCATAGCCTGATCATAGCCAGGATTGCCTGATGGATTGTATCATATATGCACAAATAAAACAAACAGTTAAACAGCTTTTTCAAGAAACCATGTTGAGCTTTGCCGAGTTACATTGTTGAGATACTCAATGCTACTGGCGAAAACTATAACTTTTGCGCGTCATGTACATAAATAAAATAAATATAAGACATAATACAATAAGTAACTATTGCTCCTACTAAAAAGAGTACATTCAAGTTGAGAAAACTTTATAAATTAACAAATTATTTACAGTAATATGATAAGTGCTGTTTCGTCAAAACAGACGCTGTTGGAGAGATTTATATGCCAAGAGGGGATATAACATCAGAACAATGTGGTTGTAGGCTTTATGTTACTACACCCACCTTCCCACTTAAGCATACCTAAGGCTAAGCTATAAACACCGTTGTGCTGGGAATCGCCTACACTTGAAACACTGACCGGCATTCATTTAGTTTTATTGAATTATTAACAATGATTCATTTAGTGTTATTGAATTATTAAAATTCTTTTAGCAATTCCTTACAAGATATAAATCCAATGGGAATAGTATCCCAATGCAAAAATAATAATAATGATGTAGGTGTAATTTTTATTTCTAAGTTGATCTCCGTAGTTTAATTTGTTGTGGAAACGCAAACTTTTCATTAAAGTGAAATCAACAGTCGAAAAATTTAACATAGGGTCATATTATGAGTTTTCATGTTGATTATGGAATAACAACGAAAAAGTAAACAAACGAATTATCCAGTTGTACATAAACATGCCACTTAATACTTTTATAGCGTTGTACGTAGAGTGAAATAGAACTGAGATTTTATGATTTTTTTCAGATTTCTCATGGAGTTTTTAAATATTATCCTCATCTGAAAATTTTAAAATAGGCAAACTGTGTTTTAGGTTATAATAACAGAGCAACAACATCTATTTGAGAACATAAAGGTGTTTTTATGCTTTATATTTACTAAATTTAAATATGTTTAATGTTTTTAAAAGTTAACTAATACAATTTACATGACTCAGATAAGAACATTCTTTAAATTCCACAAAGAAAATATTAACTTCATTTTATAAGGGCAAGGGTCTTCCCAAGATATCACCGAAGAAACTCTTTCAAACCAAGATATTTTAACCTCGCGAAGCGAAAAAACTATACCTAATTCAACTCAATCCACTTAAGTTTGTTATTCAAAATTTAGATAATTGGAATATTTGTGTTCTGTTATATCTGGAGTAAGATCGTCGTGTAGTTTGGTTTGTCTGTGATATTTCAATCAAGCAACGAATCGCAGTGTCAAGCAATATGAACCCACCGTAATAGTACAGTTGAAAAATTTATATTTACTTTATAAATACATAATAACTGTATAAGTATAGTGAATGTTTCGAACGTTTTAAAGTTTAAGTTACTATTTTCGTTAGAAATGAATATGTAATCAGATACACATGTATTAATATGAAAGCCTGGTTCACTTTGAACGTTTTAGTAAAAAAATTGACCTTTTAGGTCAATTGGTTTCCTTACAGAAGAGGATTTACCAAAAGCTTGCTTTAAATCCAATATAGTCGCCTATTTTTTAAGATGGCAGCTAAACTCAGGGTCGTTCATGAGTAGGCTATGGACCATCGTTTTTATCACATTTTTCCCATTAAGATACAACCATTACAATTTATATTGCAATTTCTTTTAGGTCAATCTGGTGTTTGCGTTAATTTTAATTGACCCTAAGTAATTATGTGGATTATTTGTTTGAGCAGTTAATCAACTTTTATGATCATGTGATCCAGTAAGCAAAAATTTATACAGTTTATAAAACATAGATAAAATTCCATAAAGGTTTTGTGTATAAAGGGCCCTGGAAAACATTTAATTCATTCATTTCAACTTAAAATTAGCAGACAATTGATGAGTTTACAGCTTTTGTCCCCCACCTTATTTCTACACCTCTATTTTAATCCATTTGTAAATTATTTCTAATTTTTATAAGTCTCTTGGACCAAGATCTTCAATTTGAGGCCCTCCCATCATCCTGCGACTTCGCAAACGCTTACAACTTTTATTCAAAATTTCGCATATGTAATAATATTATCTATGATAAATATAGTTAAATGTTAGTAGCAGCTCAAGCCATCGATATACACTACTGGATTGCGCGCCGCCCGTAAGGCACTAGACCCGAGCCTACACAGCGGTGTGTTGAGGTTGCAGCCTGGGCGACACGCAGGGGAAATAGGGGCAAAGCGCGAAACCTTATTGTTGGCCGTACTGAAACCACGTGGCCTTGGGCGCAAGTTCGCGGTTAAAACGTGCTATAAATTTATGTATATCAGCTGATCATCCCTTCCCAACCAACACTGGTGACTTTTAGCAGTATATCTAATGCCAAAAGTCAGCATCTGGTGAGTTGGTACACAGCTGGCTAGCTCTCCCTCCAATGGATTCATGTGACTTTTGGCGGTATATCGTCATACTTTCCTTTGTTTCTTGGCGTTTGCTGGTGGATTCCCTATGCTTTGGTTTGCAACTGTGAAGTTCATATGTAATTAGTTTATTAGTAATAATATTACGCTATGCACTGTTTTGTTTAATCTGAAATCATATAGTGGTAAGAAGTTGTGCCGCTTTTAACCGTACGTCAAGATGGAAGATAGGGAGTGACATTTCTTTTCATACATACGTAAAATATTCAAAAATGTTGTAAAATGTCGAAAAAATTTTTAAAATATGAATGTCGGCTGTGACCATTATTGCAATTACCATTATGCACCGTTGTTCTTTTAGCAGTAATTATTTTAATATAAAGAGAATATGGACATTAATATTTAGGAAAGGGACTCTAAATCCCATCGAATGTCTGATTATTCTAATATAATATTCAACGTACTGAGGGTTGCCTTCACATTCAAAATATATTTTTTATCATGTTTTTTTTCCATTTATAAGGTGGCTTTTTCCGTTTAAAGGCTGTGAAATAATGTGTTTGGCATAGGCCTAGAAAAACTTATTATTCATCGATAAATCTTTACAATGGCCAACATTTTTATACGACATTTTGCAAGAAGTTGAATTTATACAAGACATTTTGGGCTTGATAAACCTGACGTTGTAAACAAAAAATATCTCC
This sequence comes from Flexamia atlantica, assembly GCA_035578135.1. NCBI lineage: Eukaryota > Metazoa > Arthropoda > Insecta > Hemiptera > Cicadellidae > Flexamia > Flexamia atlantica. The sequence goes on from JAQJVK010000008.1 coordinate 24,507,611, forward strand.
AGCTATTTAAATTTGTATGTTGAATGCTATGTAATATAATTTCAAAAATATAACTTGATGTGTTTTGATATATATTATTAAAAGTACTACAGGAAAACTTATAAGGTCTCATTATGGTTTACGCATGTAGAGTAGTTAAATATGCGTATGATATTGAAACGCATATTAAAGTTAACGACCACAAACTTACATTGCAGGTTTGTAATTATTTTAAAGGTGATGTTTACAAAGGTCACAAAACAAATGATGAATTGCAGGGGGCCATAAAGTTATTTTAATAAAGTACATTTGTACATGGTTTTTCAAGATCTTATCTCACCATCTCGCTAAGAAAAAGACAACAGACACTGTAAAAAAGGCATTTGACCAAAAAAACATGACAAAAACCATGTAAGTTGACAAAAACCAATTTGTTTTGTAACATGTAAACTTGTTGTTTCGATAAAATTGTAAGTTAAGAACGAAGTAATAAAAATGCTTCATTGTGAAATTTTATTGTGCTTATTACGCCTTTTCATTTCAATCAAAACTATATTTTATGGGAACATCCATATGGAATACCTGCCGAGATTCGTTGTGATTGTGGGTAACAAAACCCATTTATGTGCTTTTTTATTTTTAATGTTTTGTGATGGAAATTTCCTAGCGAGAGAAAAGATGATTGGATACGCTAGTACTCCGAACCGTAGAAAACTACGCCACCGGTGTTCTGAGGCCTTGGAATCGCTCAGCTCGGTCGCTGGGTTAATTCCAGGGGTCGAGGATCGAAATCACAGAAGTTGTCAGATATCCAAATATGAGAGCTCAGTCATATTCTACCTAGTTTATGTTTAACTCAAAATTGCCTCAAGATAGCCTCATATAACATCAAGGCTAGGTAGGCCTAGACCTACTGGTCCCATACTAGGCCTAATGAGCCAATTCTTACCCCTGCGCGAATTAGGTTCATTACAGTTTAATTTGTGCAAATTTAAATATGATGTCGAGAATGATTATTACTTCAGAAATATCTTATGGTGTTCTGTAAAACGTACAAATATCGTTAAAGTGCAGCGGCGGCAATGATAGGATATAGTGCAGCGAGGCGCTTTTGCCCCTGTTTCCCCTTCAAAATCAGAAACGCAACCACGGCCGCCGGCTCGGGCTGCGGTTAACTGGACAGACAATAGCCATAGAACAATAAAACATTTACTTCAAAATTCAGAAATCATTTCAAATCCATTTAGGCCTACTTAGAGTTCAGCCGCAGTCACAGTTACGTTAGGTTCAGTCACAACCTCGGAACTGCCCAAAATTGGCTAGAGAGATATAAATTCATTTGATTTGGCTAGTATTTAGGCTTAGGCCTACAAAAATAATGACCTGGTCAAGTAAAATTTACTTTAGATTCACTAACTTTTAGCAGAGTGCAAATTAAAGAAACCAGATAATTTCATAATCAAAAAGTTATCTTTTAGCAGAGTGCAAATTAAAGAAACCAGATAATTTCATAATCAAAAAGTTATTTTATTTTAACATACTAAATTATTTCTTTCTACACAATCAATTGAAAGTAAACAAAAAAAAACCTTTTGTAAACTGGTCTCAGATGGTACAAGTACACTTTAGTGAGTCAGTTGTTGATCATTTTATTGTACATATACCAACACCCCCCTTCAATAAAATGATTAATGAAAAACTAATCTGAGACCAAGACCATGAATACATTTATGAAATAAGTCTTTGTTCAGGGGCTTTGTTAACACATCCGCAATCTGGTCTGAAGAACACACATACTCAATCTTGATTATTTTGTTTAAAACTTTCTCCCTTATAAAGTGATGTTTAATGTCAATGTGTTTCATTCTTTTGTGATTTTGAACATTCTTAGCAGTATTGATTGCACCTTGATTGTCTTCTAAAATCAACACAGATTCTTTTTCGTCCATCACTTGAAAATCGTTAGTTAGGACGCTCTTCAACCAACAAGCTTCTGTTGTCGCAGTATACTCAGACTCAGTTGATGAAAGAGCAACAGTTTGCTGCTTTCTTGTCACCCAACTAATAGCACAGTTCCACAGCAAGAAAACATACCCAGTTGTTGATTTTCGATCTTGAGTATCTCCTGCCCAATCAGCATCCACATATCCTATCACAGTTTGTCCATTTTCATTCTTTTTATATGTCAAGTTTAAGTTGACGGTTCCTTTCATATATCTTAATACTCGCTTTAGTGCAGCCCACAATTCTTGACTAGGCTTGTTCTGGTGACGACTTAATATGCTTATTGCTGTACTCAGATCAGGTCTTGTACCTAACATTACATACATTAGCTTTCCTATGAGTTTCCGACACTTGGATTCTAATTTGTCTCTTTCTTCTGCAGTTTCAGGTATTTGACAGTTATCTAGTGTGAAATTTGGATCCATTGGTGTGGAAACAGGTCTGCAGTTTTCCATTCCGAATTCTTCTAATATCGAAAGTAAAAATTTTGATTGGTTCATTCTTATCTCCCCCTCTTTTCTGTTTTGGAAGATATTAATGCCAAGAAAGTTTCTCACTGCTCCCAAATCCTTCATCTTAAAATTGTCGGACAATGTTTTCTTCAGGTCATCAACCATTGCTTCATTACTTCCAACTATAAGAATGTCATCCACATAAAGTAAAACATACAATTTTTCAGTATTTGTCAGTTTGCTATAGAGACAACAATCATTTTTTGATTGGATAAAACCATTATGAAGTATGCACTTGTTAAATTTTTCATTCCAGTACTTTGGCGATTTTTTAAGTCCGTACAGAGATTTGTTAAGTTTTAAAACATTTCCTTTTTCTACTATAACTCCATCAGGTGTTTTAAGATAGACATCTTCATCAATTTCTCCATAAAGGAATGCACTTCGAACATCCATTTGATAAACAGGCATATTTTCCTTATTTTCTACCGCCAATAATATTCTCATTGTGGTCAGTTTTGCAACTGGAGAGTATATTTCGGAGAGATCAAAGTGTTCCTTTTGCCGAAAACCTTTTGCGACTAATCTCGCTTTATATTGGGATGGTTGACCATTTTCATCTGTTTTTATTTTGAAAACCCATTTTGTACTAATTGTTTTACAATTCATTGGAGGAATTACTTCTGACCATGTGTTGTTTTCTTTAAGTACTTGTAGCTCCTGTTCTAATGCGTTTCTCCATTTACTTGCATCACACGATTGCACTGCTTCAGCATATGTTTTAGGTTCACCTTCTTCACATCCTAGGAAACTCGTTTCAAAACCTTTGAGTATTATCGATTTTTTAATTTCATCACGATTTCTCAAGTTATAAGTTTTATTCTCTTTATCTCTTTCACATTCAGTTTCAGTTTCTCCTTCAATTGGTTCATTTTCTATTGCTTCATCTTCTTGAGTTTCATTTGTATGAGGTAATCTGTCTGTTTCATTTCCTGACGTTTGACATTCACATTCGGTATCATCTACAATACTTTCATTCACATCACTCCCCTCATCAAAATGTAAATGATAACTTTGTTCCTCACTTACTTCATTTTGGTTCTTTGGTTTTTGGTCATAAGGTTTGAAAACAACGTTTCTCATTATTTCAATTCTATTTTAGTCAGGAAAATAAATTCTATAAGCTTTTGAGTTTTCCTGGTAACCAACAAATATTCCTTTCCTCGTTTTAGCATCCCATTTTCTTCGTTTCTGATTTGGTACGTGAGCAAAAGCATCAATTCCAAAGACTTGAAGATAATTTAGTGGTTCTGGCGTTTTTCCAAACCAACATTCATAGCGACTTTTTCCTAAAATTCTGCTTGTTCCAGTTCGGTTGATTGTATACACAGCTGCATTCACAGCTTCTGCCCAAAACTTCTTATTCATCCCTCGTGCTTGGAGCATTGTTCTGGCTGCTTCAACTACAGTCCTTATTTCACGTTCGGCCTTTCCGTTTTGTTCAGGACAATATGCTGCACTTCGTTGATGGCGTATTCCTTGAGCTTCAGTCAGATTCTTTATTTCTTGATTCACAAATTCTAATCCATTATCTGATCTCAATATTTTAACTTCTTTTCCTGTGTCATTTTTAGCCAGCTTTAAGAAATTCTTAATACATCCTGCAACTTCTGATTTCTGCTTCAGAAAATAAACATTGCAGTACTTTGAAAAATCATCTTTTAAGAGAAGAAAATATTTAGAGCCCCCAAGTGATGTCACTTCCATCGGACCACATAGGTCAGCATGGATTATTTGGCATGGTTCATTTGTTTTCACTTCACTTGGCTTAAAAGTTGACCTCTGTTGTTTACCTGCCAAACACGACTCGCAGAAAAAACTTTCACTTTCATTTACAATAATATTATGTTTTTTAAGAGTGGCTCTTACTTGGTCTATATGTTGGTGCGCTAACTTTTCATGCCATTCCATTAATGAGTATTTTACAGTTACTCCAGCAAAATCAGTTACGTATTTAAAATCCATTGAATACAATTTACCTGCTCTTGAACCTTTAGCGCAAGGGTTTGATGAATTGAAAATCATGCAGTCACTTTCATTCCACTCAACTCTGTAACCTTTACTAAGAACAACATTCAATGAAAATAAGTTTATTCTTAGTTCTGGTACATACAACACATCACTCAACTCAGTTGGAATCCATTCTTTCCCATTGAAAGCCAAGACATTTATCTCCCCAATTCCTTTACAATCAAGTAATGTACCATTACCAATCATTACCTTCTTCTCTTCTGTTATTAAATTCATTTTTGAAAACAATTTATCATTACAACACATATGCTGTGTGGCTCCACTGTCAATATACCAACAATCTGGATTCAAATCACAAAACAACGCATGATCTATGCCCACAAATGCATTTTTCCCATTTTTTAATTTACTACCGTAACTTAAATTTATTCCTTTTAGATTGTCATTCTCATTTTTTGCTAGAAACCCTCTATCTCTAACTTCTTTGGCCTTAAGCCAACAATCTTTTATTACATGACCTTTTTTGTTACAATAAAAGCAGTTTAATTCCCTTTTAGAACTAACATTTTTGGTTTCAAACTGTCTTTTATTATTTTGGTGACAGTTCTTTTGTAAATGGCCCTTTGACCCACATGAATAGCACTTAACATTTGGATTATTAAATCTTTTTGCAATTAATGCACTTTCATGAGATGACTTTTCATTAATCCTTTCCTCTTCTATGAGCAATCTAGATGTGAGCTCAGACAACTTTTGTCCAGCAGATGGAACAGATTCCCATGCAGAGACAAAATGACTAAAATTACTTGGTAAAGATATAAGAATTTTTGTTATTAACATTTGTTCTGACACATTTTCCCCAAACTGTTTTAATTTACTAGACAAATCCTCTATTTTAGAAATAAATTCGGATATTGTTTCTCCTTCATATTTCATATTAAAGAATTTTTGTTGCAATAAGTGCAAGCTTACCTCTGATTTTTTTTCGTATACCGACATCAGCTTAATCCACATCATGTAAGCATTTTCGCACGTTAAAATGTGTAACATTGGTCCTTCTTCAATCCTGGTTACTAGTAGTTCCTGTGCTTTACTGTCCTTAGTATTCCAGGCATTCAGTACCTTTTCAAATTCCTCATTTGTCCTTTGTTCTTTTTCTGGTCTCTTCTCATTCCCAACGGTGATGTCAAATAAGCCCTTTGATGACAAAACAACCTTCATTTGGAACTTCCATACGTTCCAGTTGGAGTCCCCTCTCAGTTTCACACTTGTATTCAGTGCTTCCATCTTATAAGGATAAATTGTAATCTTAAATTCAAATTACAAAATTCTTCTTATAAATCTCTGATTTTAAATTATTGTGTGATTGCCCATAACCTTTTAGCAGAGTGCAAATTAAAGAAACCAGATAATTTCATAATCAAAAAGTTATCTTTTAGCAGAGTGCAAATTAAAGAAACCAGATAATTTCATAATCAAAAAGTTATTTTATTTTAACATACTAAATTATTTCTTTCTACACAATAAATTGAAAGTAAACAAAAAAAAACCTTTTGTAAACTGGTCTCAGATGGTACAAGTACACTTTAGTGAGTCAGTTGTTGATCATTTTATTGTACATATACCAACACTAACATCACTCTAAGTAGGAAGGTCTATAATTACAAAATTACAAAATAACAGTTGACAGAGCACCTATGAGTGTGTTTTACAATGTTACAAATGTTACAAGAGTTACAACAAACTTGGTACCAAATAAAAGCAAAATTGGAAATGCGGGCAGCTAGGCCTCAGGCCTAGTCCAACAGAAAACAACTTCAATTATAAATTACTCCAGAAAAACTTAATAATTATAAGAATCAAACTATTTAAGTACCTCACAAAGAGGGACGAAAGCATAAACTTTCGAAGTTCTTGGCCAAGAAAATTAGAAAAGATCAAATAATCTTGAGTCGAAAGTCGCAGTTGAATTTTTACTTCAGACCAAGGATACGTCTCTGAGTAAAGGAGAAGAGAAAGCGATCCGAGAGCATCATTCATGTTCATTCTGGCGAAATGATACCGTAACAAGAACATATTAACTACCAAACAGAACTACAAATAATTAGAGCTTGCAATCACAAAATTCGGTATTTAACAGTTAAAAGTATTAAATGAAAACTACATAAAACACCCAGAAACCAAGTTAAATTCAAATTTGGCCGATAAAACAAGAACTTCTTTTTAGAAAGCAGAAAGCGCAACGAAACTTTTTGTGTGTCTACGGCATCGTATAAACCAGCCAGTAAAATATTAGCACTAAAATAAGTGAGCGAGACAAAACTGTCATACAGTGCTGCGGCCAGCCCAAACACCTATCCCCAGATATACAACACGGCACATGGAAATGCTGCAGCCACCGCAAACACGTATTCCCAGAACTAACACTGCACTTGGCAACGCTGCAGCCAACCCAAATATGTATTTCCAGAACTACAACACTGCACCTGGCATTGCTGCACCCAACCAAATACGTATTCCCAGAACTACAACACCGCATCTGAAAATGCTGCAGCCAACCCTACAAAGCGAGCAAAACCTGGGCTTACGCCCAGAACTACAACGCTGCTCTAGACAATGCTGCGGCCAACCTAAATACGTATTACCAGAAATACAACACTTCACCTGTAAATGCTGCAACCACCAGAAATACGTATTTCCAGAACTACAACACTACATCTAGCAATGGTGCAGCCAACCCAAATACGTATTTCCAGAACCACAACACTGTAACTGTTAATTTTGCGGCCAACCCAAATACGTATGCTCAAGATTAACACAATTTTCCTGACAAAGTTGCGGTCAATCCACCTGGACATGCTCAGACCTGGCATATCCAGCAGCACCTGCTACCAATCTAGCCTTAGGTGCCGCCAATCTAGTCACACTTAGTATTAATACAGATGCACCTGACTCCAGTACAGACATACCTGCCAACAATCTAGCCTCACTTTCCGCAAATTCAGCCGCTCCTGCCGCCAACCCAGCCGCTACTGACGCCAACCCAGCCGCTACTGACGCCAACCCAGCCGCTTCTGCAACCAATCCAGCCGCATCTGCTACCAATCCAGCCATACCTACAACCAATCCAGCCGCTCCTGCCGCCAATCTAGTCACACTTGTTACTAATACAGATGCACCTGCCTCCAATACAGACATACCTGCCACAAATCCAGCCTCACTTTCCGTCAGTTCAGCCGCTCCTGACGCCAATCCAGCCACATCTGCAACCAATCAAGCCGCATCTGCCACCAATCCAGCCACACCTACAACCAATCCAGCTGCCAATCCAGCCGCCAATCCAAACGCATTATCTGCTACTAATCCAGCCATACCTGCCACCAACCCGGCCGTATCTGCCACCTATCCAGCCACACCTGCCACCAACCCGGCCGTATCTGCCACCTATCCAGCCGCTACCCCCGCCATTCCATTCACTCCTGCCACCAATCCAGCCACATCTGCCACCAATCCAGCCAATGTGTAATTAATGGTGGCCAGGTCTTGCGGTGAAATGGCTCATTATTTCGTTTTTGTTTTGAAGTCGGAGTGTGTAGTCGTATGTGCATGTTTTTGTTTTTTTAATTTTTTTTAATTTCCGGTATTTCTATTTTTCGCACTTTCACTCACTTTTTATAATAGATTTTCTGTATTTTTTATTATTAAGTAATTCCTCCTCAATTATGACTGATGACTCGTTCCCCACACACAAGCGTTTGCTCATGTGGGGAACTAATTCCATATACTGTTTTTTTATTCACATGTATGCATGTATTCTTATTTTTTGTGGAATAAACGAATTTCAATTTCAATTTCAATTGAAGAGTTGCTTTAAAGAATTCACTCTACTTAACTGACCTTGAAGACATAAAAATTGTGGAACGTTGCCAGCGTAAGGTGCTTTACGAAAAAGTTATTTTCTTAGCGAATTTCCCCTAAAGGGGAGAGGTCACCCCTCGTATTACCGTGAGTCTCATGGTAAGACCTAAGCCCGAGACCATGATAACTTTTCATTTCGGGGCCCCCAGAAGCAAAAACACCATTTGCTCGAATATTATGACACCATTTGCTGTCAGTCTGTTTATTTATTTATTTAAAACAAACACGATATACGTATCTGGATTTATTCGTTAACACGATAGCGGCCGTAAATGCGGTCCTATCTTAATGAATTTTGGACAGACGTGTAAATTAGTAATCACAGGGAAGAGCTCGTAAACCAGCCTGATCGGACCACCATAAGAGGGATAAAGGGAGAAAACCCGACAAAAATTTATTTTTTTAAGATTTTTACATTGAAAATAAAGTTTTTTTGCATCATTGAATTCAGCTTAAAAAGTCAAACAAATCGGTATTCTGAATCATTGCTCTATGACCATTGGCCAACAAGATATTGATTTGTAAACACAGTACATTATCCCTATGTTATCCTTATGGGAAATAGAAAATTTTTATATTTCGCTTATTCCTTAACATATTTCGGTAAACTTTGTGTAGGATTCTTACAGCTCAGATCCACTAGATATTAATTTGAAACCACCAAATCTTTGCATACCTGTTGCAGCAGACCTGCCTACTCATTCACATATTATTCTTATGGAGGAGATAAAAAAACGTTGTGTTTAAATTTGATTCTATGCATAAGAAATTCGCTAAATATGCTGATCTCAGCATACTCAGCATCCAACGTTTTCGTGGATTTAAAACCTTGGAATCATAGAAAGCACATGAAATGGTTGTAAAGCTTTTATAATCGTTACATACGATTAATAATGATCTGAAAAGCTATCAAATTTATAGTTTGCCATCGCCGCAATCACCGAAAATTAATTACTCATAACCTGTTCCGTTATCGTCTTAAGATAAGTCCTACATTTGACTAAATATCTAAAACTTTGGTCGGCAACAGTTACGTTGGTTTTATTACATTTGTGCAAGTACAGAACAGATATGAAGGTGACTTCCTTTGTTGGCGTATGGTTAGTTATTACGATGACGTTTTATGTTGAGGCCCATCCCCACTTCCTCGGCAAAATGCTGAGCAACGGTCTACAAAAGGTGATGAAACCATTCGATCGGCGGGTAAATCCAATGATTCGTAAGCAAATTGACAACGCACTACAAAAAAACTACAACTGGGACCATGCTCCGGGAAATGACACCCGAGGATGGTTTGTGGCGGCTCACACAACCAATCCAGCCGAGCCTGCCGCCAATCCAGCCGCATCTGTCTCTAATACAGTTTAACTTGACGGTGATTTAGCCACTTCAGCTGGTGTTATAAATTGATAAAAAAATGACCGTCTTGAACTCAATGTGTATAATTAATGTCTACTCAACAAGTTTCAACAAAAAAAAAGTCATTTCCAGGACATTCCTACGAATGTGTTTGTGACTGTTTTCAAAGTTTTAAAATTATGTTTAATGTATTTTAGTGTTGTGAACAATTTTTTTAATGTGACGACTAGTGGGAAAACATTCTTTTGCGAGTCTTGAAATTTACATTTTTTATCTTAAAACTTATTATTCTACACATTGAATTGGAGACGGTCATAAGGTACGTAACATTTTTTATCAATTGATTACATCAATTAAGATGGCGATAACAATGAATAGTGTTATCAACATAAATATTTTAATTTGTTAGCATTTCCCTCGTTTTTATTGTTAACTGATTTCTTTTAAGTGTTTCCATATCATCCGGGACCATAATTTCTGTATAGATTCATTGTTTGCAACTGTTTGCTGGTTAAGCCAAAAGATAAACTCTCAACGTTACAATGTTTGGCAACCTGAGCCAAGTAATAAAAGATGTATTTTAAGTAGGCCTAGTAATTCAATTCTATTTCTATCCATTTACTTCAACCCTACAAAACCGTATACAACCTATCACATTGTAGCATATTAACAAACAAACCATAAATAACAGCACTATATGCTAATTACAAAATATAAAGTGATTATTCGACTAGATGTAGTCATGCACTGAAGTTGTTGATATCATTCAGAATCACACTGTGCAGCTCACTAATAAACGTTAAGGACAGCACTAAAAACCCAAGTAGTAAAAATGAGTATCCTTATCTAGTCCAGTTCAAACGAAAACATGTTTGATACCTTAAGCGATTCTCAGGAAACGGAGGAAGTGACAATTTAGTGCAAGAAGGAGGTTAAACCCCTCTATCTTCGTCGAAACATATATAACAGCAAATGTGACGAGAAAGTTTTTTTTTAAGCGAATAAGTGTAGGATGATTGTTACGCAATATTGCAGTCTTATTACTAACTAAGGCTGACATGTTTCGTAGACAGGACTATTAATAAGTACGGTAGTTCAACAGCCACTGGCAACTAAAGTTGAACGGTGGCATATTTGTATAAAAAATTAAAAATTTTAAGGTGTGGATTTTTGAATAATTGGTTTTAATTCTTTGTTTGAAATTCTTTGTTTGAAATTCTTTGTTTGAAATGCATTGTTGGGGATGGTGAATTTATATTTTTATTTGGATTTTTGCGAACATTTGCCATCACTGATTGTTGTTTATTGGTTTTAATGTTACCTTGCAGGTTTACTTTGTCTCCCATCAGAGAATAAATTTATCAGTTTATTCCCACTGTGAGACAAAGAATTGATTTACTCATTTATTACAAGGAGTATAATGCGGTTAAACGTAGCATTTAGGGGAAGACAATTTAAAGGATGGACCCTTGAGTTCTATTAGTTCTTGATACAGATAATATTTTTAAAACTCAAAGAGAATATTTGAATAGGTTTAAATATTTTTAATTTAATTTATTTTAAAATAGAAAATTAAAAATATTTCTGGAAGATAAAATACCCCCGTTGCAGCAGACCTGCATACTCAGCGAATTTCAATGCAAAACAACATATTTCAATCCAACATAGCGAGATTTGGCATGTTTTTGTAAGCTCCATAAGAATAACATGGGGAATGAGTATGCAGGTTCGCTGCTACAGGTATGTTTAAACTGGTTGGTTTTAATTCAATATTTATTAGATCTGAACTAGAAGAAGCCATTTACCAAGTTTTATCAAGATATGTTGAGAAATAAGCGAAATATAGAATTTTACTTATTTCCCATAAGATTAACATTGAGACAATGTACTGTGTTTATCACTTTCAATGGACATAGAGCTATGATTCAAACTACTAAATTATTTGTTTTCTCAAGCTGAATTCAATGGTGAAATCCAAAATTGGACCTCTTAAATTTTTCCGTCTGAAAAACGCAAAAAAGCCATTTTTGGGGGGATTTAACCCCCTTTACCCCCCCTTTTGGTGGTCCGATTAGGCTGGTTTACGAACTCGTCCAATTCATTACCACTTTACACGTCTGTACCAAATTTCATAAAGATCGGACCATTTTTACGGCCGCTATCGTGCTTACAGACACACACACACACACACACACACACACACATATATATATATATATATATATATATATATATATAAAAATTCAAACGAATGGTGTTTTTTGCTTCTGGGGGCCCCAAAACGAAAAGCAGTCAGCTTATCATGGGCTTAGGTCTTACCATGAGACCTACGGTAATAGCTTCTTCCCTATAGGGTAAATTCGCTAAAATCTCTACTGGTTTATTTAGTTTCACATCTAGTTTATTTTTAAGGTGGAGAAATGTAAATATTTTAAACATAAGGTATTTAACCGAGAAATGTCGTTCGTTGCAGGTCTTTTCCCCCAGAGTAAAATTCAATAGGTAGTATTAAATAACTTACCATATCGATTAATTATACCTCGATATGAAATTTACGAAGCGGAACATAATAACCGGAATAACGTATTAAACTGGTTCATAAATTGTTTTACTAGTAATTAATTGAACACTGTATAGCTTAGTGAAACAAAAGATGTGTGGGTAGGATATTGCATGGGCTGGTGAATGTGTAGGCCTATCGTCAAGTTAATATATTTCTTATCATGTAAAAATGCCTATATTATTCTTCGACGGTGTCAGTAGGAAAGGTATATAAACGCTATAAACGTCCCGCTTATTTACAGTCCCCCTGCGGACAACCGGTGGCTGAGTCCAGTTGTGGATTGTTGTCCGAGCGTCGACGACCCGTCAAGATACATTTTGCTATACATTTAAATTCTACCTCTCAAGTCATTATACTATATCAGTTTTTGGGTACAAAGTAAAGTATTAAGGCCTATTAGGCTAAAATTAATAATATAAAAAAAACTGATCGCGGCATTGTAAACAGTGAAAAAAAAAAAAAACACAGTTTGAAATGATGGGTCACAACACCACTTTTACATTTGCAAACATATTTTGGATCCAATATAGTGGATCCAAGATGGTGGCCAAACTTGGATACCCACTCAAAATGAAGTATTAACTACCCAACAAAGTTTGTGGGTGGTGTGGAATTGATATTTGAAAAAATATAGGAAAAAGAGGGTGGGGACAACTATGGGTCACCCGGTATATTAGGTTCAATTCAACGGTCCAAATCCAACAAGTGATATCCATCGGATTATATCCCCGAGACTATATCCATAGGTTATATCCATCAGGCTGTACCCATATGTATTCATCAGGTTATAACTACTAGGTTATATTATCCAATAATCAATCATGTTACAAACATCGGTTTACTTTAGGCAGGGAGGGGTTGTTTGTTGTTTACTTACGTGGTTGTAACTGACAGAACATAAATCAGAAAACTGTTGTGCTGGTGCGACATGAGCCGGTCACTGGATGATAGAAGACTCGGTAGGTTCGATGGTCGCCATCCATCAGCTGTCAGCAGGCAGGGCGGGGCTGCACGGCCCTGTAATCCACGGCCATCTTTACAATCTGAGTACTCTACTGTGTGACGATGAAACACTAAATAACAGAATGTCATATGATAACTCAAACTGAGTAGTTAGGCAAATGATTTACGTGTCATTGTAGCTTAAAGGCTACAATTACTTACATGAAATATAGCTATTTCTCTATGACAGTTTTAATCTAACAATAAAAATAGGAGGTTTTAATCTGGCAATAATCTGGCTCGAGTTGCCATATGGATTGTGAATAATAGTATTATTTAGTTACTCTGGCTTAGCAGTAATGCTCTATAAAATTATTTTCGCATATTTCTAGCTTTAACCCATAATAAAGGATTTTTATACGCTTAAACTTATTGAAGACTGTAAGTCAATAAAGTCTTTAAAGGATTCATTTTATATTTTCATTCGTTGAAAAACTGTAAGAGAGGGAGAGAGCCCTCAGGAGAACCGTTCTCTTTCAGGATGGAAGAATAATAAATCACGCCACCAAAGTGCAGGCAAGTGCAGTTTTAGTACTCCTGTTGCTAGCATTGGAGGCTAGAAGAATTGTTTAAAATTGCAAACGATATTAAGTTTTAGAATTTTCTGTACATTAAATTGACATTCAAAATGTCAAAATTAAACTAGTTCAAAATATGTATTTTTATTGTACACCCGAAATGTCTTCATATACTTCCTGGAAAAATAACACAAATCAGCAATAAAACTACTATATTTGCACAAAAAGAAAAATTATATATGTTTCCATATATTTAGAAACATATGTAGTTCTTACGATTAAAAATGCTAAAATATTCAAATAAAAAAGAAACATACACACATAGATAAACCCTGGAGCATAACGTAGTGTATGTAGTTGATGCGTCTAAAGGGGTAGTATATAAAGCCAAGATTGTGGTTACCGAGTTTATGTTACTGCTTTTACAACAACAATTCGCATACTTCAGTTATGAGATGGTGAAAGTACTGCAATCTGTTAACTAAAATGTTTGGGCCGTTCATCTTGTACGAACCGAAGTAAAAGTTTCAACTAATAATCCATTTATAAAGGATTCTGCTAACTTATTCGTCCAATTATATGCGATTTTCTTAAAATTCTTCATGTTGACACAAGCGTTACTGGGGTCAACCCTAAGGCTACTTAGGTAAACTTGGATTATTTATTTATGTATATCCTAAAAATCGCCTGTTGGTCGGAATTCCTCCGGAAAATATTTGAAGTTGGGTTTACTCATAGCTCTATTAAAACATCTTACTGCATTTTTTTACATTTTGTTGTTATTCCGTAACCAACATGGCAACTCATATAACCAATTTCATTCTTTTCATAACTTCAAACCGGTTTTTATCAGTTTGAAAAATCAATAATAAATTATAATAGGATTTTGCCCATCTAAAGTAACGAACTTTTCTAATGGTCTGTTTAGATTGCCCCTACGTTACACACATACACGCTGGGAAAAAAGGATTACAAAAATAATACTTGTCTATTCATTGATAGAAATATTAAAATATAGATACCCTCGTTACATTTGTATACTAAAAAATAATTAAAGCAATTTTTTGTTTCATTTTGTTTTTTAAGAAGTTAATACCCTCCCCCTTGGTCATTACCTCCTGTTTGTCCTAATGGCCCTGAGGATGACATTAGCCACGCCTCTTGAGGCTTAAAACGGCCCATTTGTCTCACAAAAAAAATAAGCCTCGAGGAAACTTCATTCTTGGTAACTTATTGACTACGAAGCGCCGCTTAGTGGATTTTCAGCTCTCTTATATTTCTCAATATGACTTTATTACTAAGCTCTTAAGAATTAATTAGAGTTTACTTTTAATTGGAATATACAGATGTTTATATCTTGCCAAACATTTAAAATTGTTTATACATTTTGCAAAAGGTTTGCAGTAAGTTTTTTTGTATTTTAAATAAATGATAAAAAAGGTTTTATAGGCCTAGTTTAAATAGAAATAAATGCATAATGTTACAATTTTTGGTAAAAAGCAATGACTAAGCATGTAATGGAAATATATTATTTATAGTATGTACACTAATTGTACATGTTAGGTTTTACGATACAGTATTTCGAATTGCGTGCCAGTGTTGCACTGTTATTAGCCTACGATAAACCCTAAGGGCTGAATCAAATTTATACCTTTCTATATAATTAATGTCAAAATCATTAAGAATCCAACTTCGACATGATTAACATTTGTTGGCTTCGTCCTTATCTGTACTCATGTTCGATGTTGTTCTCTGAATCTTAAGTGATGATAAAATAATTAACATCTAAAAGTCAGCCTCCCCGCAACACCTAAAACACTCTATTTGTTTTGGAAACAATCATTTGTCATTTTTAGAACCGACGAAGCCGTGGAGCGTAGTTATGGAATTTTTACGCTCCTGAAATCTGAAAATTAAATGTACCGAAACGCAAAAATTTTGTATAGGAGGGAAAGGATTACGGGGCTAACAAGTGGGAGTACTCAGTCTATGATGAATTCAAATAGTTAAATTTTTTAATGAAAATTTTAAAATAGCGCATATTTTTCGCGTTCGAGTAGATATAGCGAGAACAACGTAAAAATTCAACTGCATAGTACTGTAGGGCAAACAGAGAATCATCTCTATTATAAAGTTTGAGAATTCATATGAAATGAATAAAATTATTGTTGGTTACAGATTTTAAAAGGAAGGTTTAAAAAGCCGTGAATGAAATGTAAACTTATCTTGTCAGTAAAGGCTGGCAGCAGAGGGTTATAAAAGATTCGCGCCAGGCTAGCATCACTGGGTTTCATGATCCTGAGGCCTTTGCAGTCACCATAAGAATAGACCTCATAAACGTAACTTTACGAGAGAATCCTACACATTGGCTTACGGCCACTTCACCCTTTAATGTTCATCAGTCAATGAGTACAGCTAGCAAATAAAAACCTAGTTTGAATATGTTTCTAAGCTACTGGACCGATTTTTATGTTTTTGGTGTCATTGGAAAGAGCTTGGCGTGAAGTTTTGCAGGAAATAAAATTAAAAAAGGTTTGACTAAAGGGAAGAGCCCTAGACGCCCTTAAAGTTTCGTATTAGTCCATAAGATTTAACATGGGAATAGAAATTTCAAATAAGGCAGCTGATTGGAGCAAACAAAGTTTTTCAGCAAAGCCTTATATTGTTAACGAAATTGAAACCATTGCATGTAGAGCTGGAGGTATTTCAGTTGATGGAAGCTGTAAATAAATATACTATTTTCCTAATACATACTTAAGGTCAGAATTCAGTTTTAAAAATATTTATTTGGAATCACATGTGTGAAGATCTTAATATTTACAAATGTTTATATTCCAAAGAAAAATACTAAAAGGAGAAATAAATTCTTATGTATAGATTCTATAAATATCAATATAAATAAAAGAAAAAGAAACAGACTTAACATTGATTATAAGTAGATTTATTGAACCATTTTAGTTCGGTTTGAGATTAAGACGGGTCATACGCTACTTAGGGCCGCGAAACATGGACATCTCCTTAAAGATGACTGAGTATTCACAAAAAAATTAGTTTTAAAAAGCTTTTGTAAGAAATTTCAGCATAACAGGAAGTTCAACCATATAATTAATAAAATAGTTCTAGAATACTGAAGCATAATTATTTTTATTTTGAAATCAATACATAACAATTGCTTGATTTCGAGCAACATGTTTACTATTATAATTATAATTGTTAATCTTATTACATAGTAGCTGTTTAAAATTGTAGTTAGCTGTTCTGCGAAATAAATATTTAGTTTTTAACATTTATTATGAGTAACGTATTAATATCATAAAAATCAAATTCGTATTTTATCATATTTTTGCTCATGACACACAAGGTAAATCAACAAACCAATCAGCGGATAATTATTTTTACTACTCGTACGATAATTTTTTACGAATCATACCGTCACTGAGTTACTACCGTTAACAAATACTTCAAAATAAAATGTAATTTAAAATATAGGCCTACTGTGCTGTACATCAGTCGCCATTCTGAGTGCTTCATATAAATCTCCAAAATACCTATTTGCATTGAGCAAAACATTACAAAGTGATATAATTGTACACAAAAAATCTCTAAACGCAATAGACTTTGAGGTAAACTTTGTAATCAGAGCTCGAAAATACTTTTTACGCAGACTAGAAGATCAAAAACATATTGGACCCAATGGAGGCGCGAGTCCCGGTGAGGCGTCATTAGCCCCCTACTTGGCTAACGACTGGCGTCCTGAGGCTGACAATCGACACACCCTCTGGCGGAGCAAGCGAGCAGAAAACCAACATGACTAGTTTTGTACAAAGAATAGAATACTTTGTCGATTATTGTATATTTGGTAAATAATTTTTCAATAACGGTGAGCCAAAGTGTTTTTTTTTTATTGTTTTATTCATCCGTTGTAAATCATCCAGAACTATTTCGCTTTAATCTTGAACTACGACGGTGTGGATAAAATTACTTCAGAAAGGTATAGTAAAGATATACTCCTATAAATACTATATCGTAGATACCTATATCTTAACTATATCGTAACTATGAAGTTACGATGTAGTTAAGATATGGGTATACAATATAGTTTAGAATGAATATAAACAATATTGTAGATATAGTAAAGATATTCTTCCATATCTACATAACTCTATTTTTGTTTTATTTTACCTCTTAACGAGAACAAATAAGTATCCAACGTAAATAAGCTCTTTGTTCTTACTCTCTCAGAATAGCAAATGATACTTAAGAGTTGATGGATATTTGATGAGAGGGTGAAGATGTGGTCCCAGCTCGAAGCAGACGTTGTACAAATGTAGCTTTCGCGTGTTGTTGTGCACAAGTCACAATCACAGTGTGGCTTGGCGGACATGTCAATCTGACGCTGCATCTTACAGTGGACTCTTGTTTTTTCAAAATTATTTTCTTTAAGCATTTTATCTGCAATATTATTTATTTCTCTTTTCTCATAAAACGTGAGCATTATCTATATATCTTCTATATATATAAAGGAGAAGGGATTTTCTATCGGACAGCAAATTTCCAAAACTATAAGACCTAAAGAGTTGAAATTTAGTATATGTGCTCCCCTTGGGTCTTAGATGCACACTAGTTCAAGTTCGAGTTCAAGTTCTTTATTGAGCATGTTGACATATACAATGCATATGCTAAGTCATACAAAGCTTCATACAAATCAATTAATTTCTTTAAAATATTCAATATAGAATACTAAGATAGAACTAAGAAGAATACTAATATAGAAAACTAAGAAACGGTTTTACAAAATTTCCAAAGGGATTTTCCCTATGGTACTTCATAGTTTTAATGTTAAATTATAGGGAAGGATATAAGGTTGACATGACAACCTTAAGAAGTATGACAAATTAAATCCTAATAAAAGACGGGAGAAGTTTTTATTTTTTTCCACGGGTGAAACCGTGTTGATCAGCTGATTTATTTATAATTTTCCATAAAACGTGAGCATTGGATTGATATATTGGATCGTTAGAAAAAGTTGACATATAAATTGGTGGTGGGGAGCATCTGTATACATGTTTGCTGTTCAGGGTGAACTAAAAAATTACTTAGCTGACTGGACGAAAATTCTGCAAGAAGGTAGATTATACCCGTGCAATATACAGGTACGCGAAAACGAAAGAGGCACTTAAACGAAAGAGTTTAGTATCTTAAACTACACTCAGGCTACTTTCCATAAACATAAAAAATTTCAATAGTTTAATCTTAAGAAGGATATGAACATTAAAATACTGAAATTGATATATCTCGGTGCACCGAAATTGCGCCGCATACCAAATTGACGAAAAAGGTTCACCAATCCCTAACCAATATTCCGCCGCCGCCGTGAGGGTGGCAGGTACCTGAGGACTGCAACACCACGCAATGACTCAGAAATGTTAGCCTCCGTCCCCTTCCTTATATATTTTATGTAAATTTTACTGTTTTTCCATTATTGTATATTTTTTTAAATAAAACAGAAAAGCCTTAGGGCCACTTTGTATATTATGATATTTGATTTGTAAAATTTAACCAGATCATTCTTGTAATGTATAAGAGGCTACTAAAAAAACAGCAATGTTTAACGAAAAGCATATAAAAATTACGGGTGAGTTATTTGAATAGTAAACATGCAACAAGTTTACGAAAGAATTTTGATATGCAAAAATCAAAACCGTGGAGACGTTGCGTGGTGCTGAACTTTGGAGCGGGTGATTTTGTAAGTTAAACCAACATTCGTGTTGGCTGAAATCGTCTTATTTGTTCTACTTACTTTATACATAACTCGACTCACTCCGCGGATTAGGAAGTGCTGTAAAAACTGTATTAATTATCAGATTTAGCCTGACTCCGCTGCTCACTCATCAATTCCCTCCAAGTGGCGATAATGAAGGTTTTTGAAGGAATTCCTGTGTTCCGACTTTGAAGGCGAGGCGAGTAGTCAGTGCTTGCCTCCCTCATGTGATTCTAGGAAGGGCTAGGGCGGAATATCGGTCTACCATTGGGACTAGATTTAGAGTCACGGAGCAATTTCGGTGTTAACCTGGATTTTGCGGCGCAATATCGGTGCGCCTATATTTCTTTAGATAAAGGTTTGTAGAGAAATAATAATAGCATGATAAGTTTGGCTTCCTAATGTCCGTGGAGCCAGATATTGTTTGGTCAGTTATGGTTGTATCCAAGCTCTATTAGCCTACTGGGGAAATTAACCTTAACATGATATCATATGTTGGTAAGTACCCTCTGATTGGCCAATATCCTTTTTGTCCTAGCTGGACGTTACAGCCTAGCTTACTCTTCATTGTGTGAACATCGGTACGATTCGCTAAAGCGTCGTGGATTACTAAAATGTTTCAATTAAAGATCAAAAGCAAGAACAGCTGTTTGAAATTAACTAAAATACCAGTTCCATCGTCCATAAAGATGTCTTATATTACAAGCGAAGAGAGGGTACCACGACTAGATATCAATGAATTAATAAAACTTGAGATCATTAATTTCCTTGAGAAATTATAGGTTTACTTTAAGCTTAATTAACAAAGCACTTCAAAGGAAAACAAAACAGTATCTCACCCCAAACTTTCAACTTATATTAAGTATGAGTTGTGATTAGTACAACTTTCTCTTTCGAAGGGTCTCACACACTTTTGTTTCTTATTTTTCACAAACAGTTTGCTACGGAGATTTGCCTTGTAATTAGGGTGAGAGCCCAGTGGGCTTCAGGCACCGCGCCAAGCAGCAAAGCGGATTATCTTTGTTATTTATGGGGTTGCGGTTACGTTTGTTGCGAACTTTTGGTTCTGATCTTTTACCAGTCCCTCAAAACACATTTTTTATTCAAAATCCCTTGTCTAGTTATTTTTCAAAATGTTATGTTGCAGATCATCCATAACATTGTCCATAACATTGGATTCTAAAATTATTAATTGTGTTTGTTTATTCAATATATTTTACTATTACAGGTCCTATTTTAATTTGTAATGATTTAATAGCGCCATAAAATCGTTACCTAGTTTTCTTCAGAAAAAATGTATTATTTGATTTTATATTTAGAGAAAACTATATACTATTATTCATTTAAGATACTCTGCAATATGTTAATGGCGTAGTATAAATGCAATCACAATCAAGTAATAAAGTAAGGCCTAACGTTTTAACAACGAATTTAAGAGAAATTACTTCAACTGTTATTAGATTTAATCTCATAACATGAGTAGTAAACGGAGCAAAACAAAACATAATTTCCTCTTGCCCGTTTTAGCATTTGATTGAAAATTTTTGAACAATAAATTCTTCAAACGTCCAACACAGTGCATAACATTATGTATGAATTGGTTTTATATTTTGGAAGAGTTCTGATTTTTTAGCAAAGAGTGCAGCACCTAAACGCTACTCATTCTCTGGAAACTCTTCTTTTTTTTGTAGGATTATCTTTTCTTGCAAATAAAGTGCATAATCCTTCTAAAATACTTAAAGTTGGTGAATCGGTTTATTTCTTCGGGAATCCATCTCGGTGAAACAGCGGAACAACAGAACAACGAGTTTTCCTGATATTCGGCAGAAAGATGAGCCAGCTAATAATGTAGAGTAGGACATAGGAGTTTTCATTTTCTAAAAGCCTCCGAAATATGCCTTGTACTATTTATCGTGGAGCTCGACAGTTAAACTGACAGCCTCATTGAAAGCTAAAAATTAGCAGAGATTTTGATAGATGTGAATAATACAAATAATATATCACAAGCGAAAATGTCTGTTTTAAATTATTTAATGTTAGAAGCTTAAATAAAAATTGTATTTTAATTTAATTTAACTGTACATGATGCTTCTTACCCAACGCGAAGAATGGGAATGACATCTAGTTATTTACGATATTTCCTTTTTACTCTATGTTCACATCATATGTTGCTTCTGATCTTACACTACATGAAATGTATTATTGTTGACTCAGCTGATTTTGAAACAGGTTAGTCTCAATCAAAACAAATCAATTGCTTTATCGAGTCTGCTGGACCTGAAACTTGTTGTTTTTTTACCTTCTCAGGTAAATTGACGTAAGCAATATTAGTTTTGAGACTACTAGTTATATTTATTTACGTTAAGTGATCCTACGCAGTGCACGCAGAAACTGAAAATGTACTCGAAGCTGGTTCTATTACTATTTACAATCGTCATGATTACGGAAGACGGTGAGTGTATCGGTGAACATAAAAGTTACGTCAAACTGCCAAAATGCGAAGCTTGTGAGAGACTTGTCGAATCGTTTATGAAAGGTATAGCACGCACCGAGAGGGCTAACTATGAGGGGGGAAACACAGCTTGGGAGGAGTCGAAACTGGGAAACTACGCGACCAGCGAAGTGAGGTTCGTGGAGATCCAGGAGAGTCTGTGTGAAGACAACAAGACGACGATGGAGCAGTGTCTGTCGTTGGCGGAGCAGCTGGAGGAGCACCTGGAGCAGTGGTGGAGCACGGACCGGTGGGAGGTGCCGGACCTAAGGCACTACCTCTGCGTCAAGAAGGCCAAGTACTGCTACCCCAAATTGACTTCGTTCGTGCCTACTTCCGTCAGTCGACCCTCGGACTCGGAAGCCCTCCAGTGTCCTGAAGGGTGGGAGATGAACACCGCAGGCGACTGTGAGGATGTGAACGAGTGCAGGTACTACCCGTGCAAGGACAACGAGTACTGCAACAACACGGAAGGGTCCTACGTCTGTCAGCCGTGTCACGAGGAGTGCCAGGAATGCTTTGGCCCGGGCCCGCAGCAGTGCACCGTGCGCAAGGGTGTATTCAGTAGTATATTCGCCAATTTGTCAGGTATCTACCATATGTGTGTCATTTGTTCCACTCTTATTTTCGCTTACGTCTTTATTATTCTATGTGCAAATTTTATTTTCAAAATACCGTTGATGCCGGGACTTTTTTTCTCGTTTATTATGGTTTGCGTTGGTGTAAAAATATTTATGTACGGATATGTTGCTGTTCCGCATGATGATATTGACTAATTTTTAACAAATGTGTCTGTTAAAGATTTGCAATCAACTCTAATCGTGGATATTTTAAAGAAACTACATGAACATGATTTACACATATATTTCAAGAAAGTTGTTTGAATTATCCCTGCGTTCATATTAAAAACGAACATACAAGTAGACTTTTTATCCACTTTCTTTTTAATATATTAATAAATCCAGTCCTAATTAATTGTCATAATAACACAATTACCATTTTATCTCTTCTTATTAAGTTATGTGTGTAGTCGATAATATTTGGATTCGTAGGTTTTATATCAAATTAAGTTAATAAAAGTAAAGTTAAAGTTTATATTTTTGCATAATATTGTTGTAAATTCGAGTTTTCATCAATTCTTAAAGAACGTGAACAAATATTTTTGAGAATGGGGCTTATTTATTTGTAAATTAAGATTTTAATGGTGCACTATTTCTTTTGTTACTTAATATTTGGGAAATCAACAACAAATTCTAACTGTTCAATGCATATGTGATTAGCTTCTATTAAAAATGATTTTAATCATTTTGGCCCTGTTATTTTTTATGACTTTATCTAGTTTTAATGTTATGCAAATGATATTGAGGAAAGATAAAATATTAATTTTGGAGGGGTTCCCACTATTGAATGATGCTGATAAACAACGTTCTCAGCAATCAGCCAGAGTATGTAGTTCACGGAGCTCCCGAATGAGCGCACCACTATGCAGAAAGTGGTATTGAACAAACTGTCATGATAGTACAAGACTGCGTATTCTATACTCTTACATAAACAATGTTACGTTGCTTGTGCACAATTATATCAAAAGCGGCTCTGAGGATTTCCTTGAAAGTTTTGGAAACAACAAATTTCTGACTCAAAACAAGCTTCATATAAATTACTTGGCCACAAAGAACTCAGTATCGTAATATAATGAACTAGCAGTTGCCCGTGGCTTTGCTTACGAAAAAATTTCTGCTGATCTTACTTCTGCTCTTTGAAATGTCAAATTATAGAATTCACAGCTGTTTACATTTTGGTATTTGAATGTTTACATCCTTATAAAATGTAAACATTGAGGCTAAGGACGTTCACGGGCGTAGCCCGAGGGGATTTTAAGGAAGTGAATAGGCCTGTATGTTTCCCAGGTTCAAGATCTACCTCTGTGTGAAATTTCAACCCAGTCGGTTCAGTATTTTTCGAGTTTACCTATCCCATACATACATAACATACATACATACATACATACATACAGAAACCACCTCTTCTTTATAATAGTATAGATTTAAAGTAGAACAAATTTAACAGGGGCCTTATGATTTCAAAAACTCAAAGATGTATTGCCTTTAAATACCAGAGTACAATCGGCATTGTGAGGGGTTGGAACATAGTTCCAAGATAAAAGATCCTTATAAACATTTTTCTTAGTGAACAAACTCAACGCATCAATTTTTGAGTGGCCAAAACTGCCATTTAGAGGTTTACGGAAACTCTAAAAAGAGGAGGATAAATACCTGAAGGTTGATGGCTTATGGTGCTGTTAGTAGTATTAGTTCGGTTAAGGTCAGCCTTGTAAAAATCGTTAGTATGGTAGAATGTTTTCAATAAAAACCAGGTTTGCATGATGTCAGTTAACACTGGAAGGGACAAATTTCTGATCTGGAGTGGCAGCTGGTTAAATAAATGACTACCTGAAACAAGAAAACTTCTTAGGCCTGGTTTCACCAAACATCAGTTAAGGGCCGGTTAATAGTCCAGTCAAAACAGGGTTTGACCTGGAAAAAATTCCGTTAATTTTGAAACTTTGCACACTTATTTAGAAGTACCTAAGGATGAAAATACCAATAGTCCTGGAAAATATGTGGCGAGCTCTAGTGGCAATTGATGGAAACAGGATACATTTTTTTGGTTTTTCGTAAAAATCTCGACAACCGTTGGTCGGAGGTGAGAACTTTAAATGTACAAAATAAAGCTTATTACATTTGCTACTAAATGATGTGGTACATTTTCTTTGTATGTACTCCTAACGGTTACTGAGTTATAGGGCGCAAAAATAAGGATCTTTTTACGATTTTCCCCTAAAAATTAGCAACATTTTGTTTTTTTAGTTTTTGACGTATGAAAATAAAAATTATCTAATTTTGGTGGGCACCATTAAATTCAGCTTAAAAAACCAAACGATTTAGTATCCTGAATCATTGCTTTATGTCCGTTGGTCATCGAGATAATGGAAGCGGTAAACACCCCTTACATTGTACCTATGTAATCCTAATGGTAAATAAAGTTCTATATCTCGCTTATTTCGCAACGTATCATAGTAAAACTTGATTTGTGGCTTGATATAGTTGAGATATCGTATTAGAACCTAAAATCCTCAGTTTACACATTTACGTGTCAGCAAACCTGCATACTCCATTGTTCGTATTATTCTTATGCAAGTGAGTATGCAGGTTTACTGACACGTAAATTTGAAAATTGAGGATTACAGGCCCTAGTACGATATATCTCAACAATATCAAGCCACAAATCAAGTTTTACTATGATATGTTGCGAAATAAGCGAGATATAGAACTTTTTTTATTTCCCATTAGGATTACATAGGTACAATGTAAGGGGTGATTACCGCTTTCATTATCTCGGTGACCAACGAACATAAAGCAATGATTCAGGATACTAAATTGTTTTGTTTTTTAAGCTGAATTTAATGGTGCCCACAAAAATTAGATTGTTTTTATTTTTATATGTTAAAAACTAAAAAAACAAAATTTTGCTCTTTTTTAGGGGAAAATCGTGAAAATATCCTTATTTTTGGCGCCTTATAACTTGATATTATTAGGAGTACAAAGCAAATGTACCACATCATTTTGTATAAAATTTAATAAACTTTATTTTGTACAGTTAAGGTTCTCACCTCCGACCAACGGTTCTCGAGATTTTTACAAAAAACCAAAAACAGTACCCTGTTTCCGTCAATTGCCACTAGAGCTCGCCACATATTTTCCAGGACTTTTGGTATTTTCATCCTTAGATACTTCTAAATAAGTGTGCAAAGTTTCAAAATTAATAGCATTTTTTTCAAGTTGGGCCATTTTTTTAAGTTTTTTGACAGGACTATAATAAATGTTCGTTAAAGATAGGAAAATAGTATTAAGCAGCTGACAACAAATTAAAAATTAAACTAACCGAGCCTTGACTGTGGTTTAAAGTTTGGTGAAATCAGGCCTTAATGATTTGTCAAGTCTAACTGGAGGTATGAAAAAATTACAATAAGCCCTAGTATAATGATCATGAACTTGGTCTACAACTATAAACTGGCCATTTCTCTCTTTGATGGTCACAAGACTCTGCAATGTATACAAGTTAAATACATTCAAAATCTTGTTTTCAATGAAGAGAGGCTTACAGTGATCCAGCCAACCAGCACCCGAGAAAACTCTTATTGCTTTCTGTTGCAGTAGTAATATTTTATAACTATCGAACTATTTTTTATTCGAGTAACCTACTTGATCTTATGGCCCCGCAATAAGGTTACATAGGAAACATGTCTCTAAAAACCAAAATAAGCCCCTCTTTCAAAGCTGGTTGGCAGATCACTAGCAAGACTCCTCAGTAGGTAGGTTATTCTACTCAGCCTCACACACAAACACTCAATGTGGGCATCCCATGTAAATTTTGCATCGAAAGTAAAACCTAGCAATTTAACAGGTTCACTGATTCACTATCATAACATAGACTGAACATAATTTCTTGGGTCTTAGCATCATTAAGGGCAAAAACTAACTACTAAAACTAACTAACATCTTCTACAAAAAACGGAGTTTGTTAGGTTTCTTGGTTGTTGCACCTAATAATCCTCTTCATAACGCATTTCAGATCTTCAACATCCAATCATGTCCACTATCTCTAGCGACGACTTCCTCCCCTCTGCTGTTGAAACCTCGAACCAAAGCCACACTGTAGTTTTGGCAACTCAAGCGCCAATACGTTGCCTCTCTATGCGTTTGATTGTTGTGTAGACTCGTGATGGCCTAAACACCAATACATTTCCTGAGGGTTATGGCTAAAATCAAGAAATACCCTTAGTCCCGTGGCAAGTATTTAAAACAGCAATTACGCGTTCCTCAGACTAAAAGAGTAATTTGTTTATTCAACAATCATCGTGTCAGAGCAACATGATGCATGACTGCAATGGAATTAATATATATCTTTTAACATATATAAAAGATTGGTTTTGCCAAAATGGACTAAAAGAAAACTAAAAAATCCACGTACAGGTATATTAAACGATATATTGTAGACAGTTTCAGCTTATAATTGAGTACCTTGATTTGAAACATTTAATTACTACAAAGCATCTCTCCTCTAAAATACTTAGCTTAACAAGTTACTCTAATCAATATGAAGGGATTTGAACATGTCAAATTAAAAAACGTTTAGGCTAATTGAAATCTGAAAACAATCTTAATGTTTTATTATGATGAATGGATCACAAAAGGTTTTTTGGCATTGATTGATAATTTTCTCAACCCCTTCCTTTGGCTAGTTAGACGCTTTCTCTTCTGACTTCACAACTCCCGCCTTAAAATATGGGGACAGCAGTTGTCCCGCCAGTCGTGGGGGCACCAGTTGGGGTGAAATCAGTTGGGGGGCACCACTTGGGGGGGGGGGGGGCACCACTTGGGGGTAAACCAGTTGGGGAGGCACCACTTGGGGGGAATCCAGTTGGGGGGCACCACTTTGGGGGAAACCAGTTGGGGGGGGCACCATTTGGGGGAAAACCATTTAGGGGGGCACCACCAGTTGTGGTGGCACCAGTTGTGGAGGCACTAGTTGGGGGGAAACCGATTGGGGGGAATCCATTTGGGATGAAACCAGTTGGGGGGGCACCAGTTTGAGGGTCACCAGTTGGGGGAGCATCAGTAACTGAGGTCAGGGGTATATCTGGGAGACCAAGATTTTTTATTACATTTTGTGCTATGACGGATTGTATCAAAAATGGGTCCATACCATAACTTTGTCTGTAATTATATAAATTAGCCGCAGCGAGCGGACTTAGGTTAGCCAGCAAAATTTGTTGGAATCTGGGGTCCTTCGCCAGATCCTGAATATTTTTTATATTCGCCACTTTGACCAGATCTGACACAAACTTTTTTACGATCGGGTTCCCCGCTATATTGTCGGAGTTGGAACGTACGTATTCACTAACATCAGAGTACACATCGCTCGAGAGTTTCTTCATGAGTATCAGCCCGTTTCTAATATTTGATTCTGCAAGGCCTCTCAAGCTACATAGCGCATTCGTACATATCGCTTTAATGTTTTTCGATAAGGACTGTAGATCTCCTGAAGAAGCCATATACTCCTTTGAAAGCGGTACATATGATATGGCTTTGTTTTTTGCTGGAGTACCAACGGATTTCACTGTGGATTTCACCGTTTCCCAGATTTTCCCAGCCATTTCATCAGTAGGTGTTCGTTTTTCTTGCAGTGGTGCGTCCTTCCTTCCTGATTCGTTGCTGGTGGGGCTTTCTCCCTCCGCGCCGTGAGCCGGAGCGCAGTACAGCGCCAATGAAAGCAGAATCGCCTGAAAAATCCATCACTTTATGATACTGCAGGATTTACAAAAATCAAAGCGATAGGGAAGGGATCTGTGGGTCATATGGTAAGACCCACTATCTTGTTTTAGTTTTTGTTTTGGAGTCCCCCAAAAAAGCGAATAAGCACACAGTATTCAAATTCGTATAAATATTGGCCATATTAATTTTCTGCGTGGTGAGCGGAAAAATTGTACTTTAACGCCTAGAGCCGAAAATGAGGTTTTACGGGATTTAAATCGTGTTCAAAATTTCAGATGAAGTCGGGACTTAGTAACGATGGAAAGCTGCCAAATCCTTTTGGACGATGTGCGAACACTATTTTTCAGGGCGGATACGGACTGATTCCTTTTAGGCCACATGCAAAAGGGACATACGGGTTGTTCCCCCTGCCAAACCAGTTTGATTTTGACGATCATCGATATACGGATTGCTCCCCCTTGCTATATTGGATTGAATGTTTCTAGACTTGACTGTAGCAATATTAGTACTAATTTTCTGCTTTCTCCATTGTAGCCTTTGATATATCTTTATTTATTAAACCAGTAAAAAATATTCTGGTATGCTGATTGAGGGAAACAACTATCAATATTGGGGAGATATTTTTCATTATAAAACTTTACACCCTCTCCAACCCCCTTCTCACTCCCGATCCTAACTTTAAAATTGTAAACACAATAGTTACCTTTGTGACATGTTAAATTAAGAAGGATGAAAAAATAAAAATTAATTCTTATAGAAAATTTAAAATCGCATCACAATTTCTCAATTATAGCAACAGGACATAATAAAAGTTGTTGATCTAACAGAGGAAATAATGTTATGGAAAATTATAAATCACTCACCATGAGTACAAATTATTGCATAATCTTAATTATAGGTATAGGGCCGACACGAAATGTTTTCATATACATCCTCCCGGCATGAAGTAGATAATGTTTGATATCTTACTATTAATTTGATCGCGGGCGAAGCCTTGGATAACATCCAGTTGTTCAAATAACAATTCAGTTAGGTCTATCGACCTAATTAATCGTGGATAACAAATTTCACCGACTTCTAGGATGGACTATTTTTTTATTACATTAGCTTTCAGGCTGCAATATAATTAAACATATTTGGTTCTTTACATAGTTTAATTTAATTGATTCAGTGTCAAGAGTTACGTCATGGAAAAACAATCATTTTGGATTATCCAAGCGTTAATTCAATTTGTATTTGAAATTAAGAGGAATAAAATCAGTGTGCATTACTAAAATTCAGAGTCGGCATGAAAAAAGAATTCTTGCACTTTATGTTTGTGCACCCTGATTAGCACTACATTTAAACAATTCCTATACAGAAACTGTTTTAAACTTAACAGATTTAAGATAAAAGTTTGTTTATTCAGTTGAGCAATTATAAGGTAATCAATCACACACGCCAGATAAACTGCAAACTTCAATCTAGTGATTACAAGAGACTTTTGTAAATTTCTGGCAAAACAACTATCCTTTCAATCAAATTTGTATTAAAAAATGATAAATGAATTTTTTAAACCCGTTTGAGAGTTTTTGAAGTAATGCTCCTGTTATATAAGCGCCCATGCTGCTCCGCAGTATTATATTTTGGTAATAATAACCAACTTTAATGTGTGAAATACCTATGTGGAAAATGGTGGAATGGTGTGGTTTTTTCCACATGGTGGTACCTATGTGGAAAACAATAAAAAAACCCAACATGTAATTGTACCATGTGATAGCGGAGACTTACCTTTATAGTTGTGCATTATTTAAATGTGACTAGAGGTTTCTTGTATGAGCTCTAAGAACTAAACCTGTAAAAGAGGTACAGTATTAACATAGAATAAATAACCATAACCATAGGTATTGTTTATTCTATGATATTAATACTGTGCCTGTTTGAGACTGGGACACGGCCGTTGCTATATTTTGCCGGAATATGAGTGAAAAATGAGTTTGAGGTGGTTGAATCTCGATCTTATTGACTGTGCTTCTGACTAAGGGCGACATTTACATACATAGGACAGTAAAAGCCCAGCATCCAGTGGCAACTAAGGGACCCTCAGTATTTTAAAAGTGGGATCAGAAACACAATTAATTTCGCCAATCAGTAACCAACTGGTCTAATTATGGATGAACGCGTAGGGACGTTAATCCTCACCAGGGAATACCTGGATTCTATGTTAGTCAGTAAAGTATTGAATATACTTATTTCAACAATAAATTGACTGGTACTGGCATGTCAGGGGAGACGTGCATATCGTCTTAAAAAAGACAGCGATAGACCAAAATAAGAAAAACTCAAAGGAATTCAACCTGGAAACTAGATTTTTAAAATAACAAATCACATTGTAGTAATGTTTACCTAATTTACGAGTAAGCTACTAAAGAACTCCATCTAAATCGTGGCACAGTAAAAAAGAAAGAAAGAAAAAAAGAAAGAAAGAATTTATTTCTCCAATTACAGTTCATTACATTTTTGCTCATAGATACAAATACAAAAGGTACAAATATCACAATTACAGTTAAATTCATTTTAAGATGCCAAGTCTGACTTTTCTAGATGTAACAGAGAAATAATTATTCCTCCAAGGCGTTTAGCCTGTTCGGAGGCTTTATTGGCACTTAACAACTAATAAAATCTAAATGGCAGCTGTTTAACAACAACAAAAATTGCTTATCATTACATAAAAGTATACTAAGTCATAATCACAATTAACTAAATAAATCATAACATTAAATTACAACTCTTCGAAACTATCTAAATTGTAACAACAGTAAGATAAAAAAAGTAAATATTCATCATATACAATCTGAGAGCCTTTTTACAATCATACATTTCTTCCCTACAGAAAGAACCATATTATTAAAAGTATAGAAACAAACAAAAAAAACTACTAAAATGACACACAATAAAAAACAGTAAAATAAAACAAACAAAATCCTTGTAAATACTATTAAGTTCCAGCAACAGTCATGTATCAGACATCAATGTGAAATAGCAGTTCTTCAATGTCCTGTACAGTAAATAACCACATCCTCAGCATTTTTAGAAAAATATTTATATTATTACATTCTTTAATGTAAACAGGTAATTTATTGCATAGTCTTGGTGGAAGAAAACTGTAGGACTTGGTAAAATACGTATTAGATGGCTTTGGTACAAAAATATTTCTGAAATTTCTTAATTTAACTTTGAATTCCTTATTTTCTCTACAATTTCTACTTTTTACATAAAAAATCTTGAGAACCTTGTATATATATAAGTATCTTAACGGAAGTACTTTCAAGGAACAAAAAATTGGAAATGATCTTTCAAATTTATTACTTTTTGTTACCAGTCTAATGAAGTGCTTTTGAATGGTATATATTGCCTTTAAATTTGTTACATATGTACCTCCCCAACTTACTATTCCATATTCCAATCTGCTATGTACCAACGAGAGGTAAAGTGATCTCATCAAATTCTCTTTACACATACCTCGAACGAAATAAAATAATCTGAGTGTGTTATTTATTTTTTGTTTAAGATTAGATATGTGAGCTTTCCAATTTAACATTTCATCTAGTGTTACCCCCAAATATTTTATGCTTGACACCCTCCCTACTTCAACACAAAACTTACTACAATCCCCACCATTAGTCAAACACTTTATACATTTTAGAGTTATTTTATTTTCATGTTTATTTTTCACTCAATAAACTTAGTTTTTTCTGCGCTCATTACCATATTATTTTTGCAAAACCACCACTGAATTGAAAGCAAATCGGCATTGTTTTTTTCTGTGACCTCGTTCCAAGAATTTCCAACATATATCAGAGCAGTATCATCGGCAAAAGAAGTGACCGCACCATTTAGATTGGCACTGCAAAGGTCATTTATGTATATTAAAAATAATGTCGCCCCCAATACCGATCCTTGAGGTGCACCAAAATTAATTTCACCCATTCTACTTGTCACTCCATTGACTTTTACACACTGCATTCTCCTTTCCAAATAGCTACAAAACCAATCATGTACAACTCCCCTTATCCCACACTTATATAATTTATCTAACAATATTTTGTGATCGACCGTGTCAAATGCTTTGGTAATATCTAAAAACAGCCCACTAACTTTTTTACTGTCATTGATACCATTAGACAAACTGTCCATAAATTCTAGCAGCGCTGCTTCAGTATTCATTCCTTGTCTAAAGCCAAACTGTTTTTCACTAAAAATCTTGTTTTTTTCCAAATATTCAACCAATTGTTGTTTCATTACTCTTTCTATTATTTTTGCAAAGGTTGATAGCAATGATATTGGTCTATAATTACTACATGAGTCCCTATTCCCCTTCTTAAAAATTGGTATGACCACAGCCCTCTTAAGTCTTTCTGGGAAAGCACCTGTTTCAAAACTCAGATTTATTATATATAACAGTACCGTAATAATCTCTTTTAAATGCTTTTTTATTAAACACGAGGTTATTCCATCAATACCGGGGGATGATCCATTTTTCAGCAAATTGACAGCCTTTTGTATATCGTTTCCTCAATAGGACCTAGAAACATTGATTTTGATAGCGAACCGTTCGAAAAATGATCTTTGTACGACATTGAATCAAAATGGTCAGGTCTTTTTAAATCTCCAACTAATTTTTCAGAAACACTTAGAAAATATTTATTAAATTCTTCAGCTACTAATAACGGATCATTTATATTATCATCTTCTACTTTCAATGATATAAGAACATTGCGCTTATGAATTTGCCCAGTGTAAATTCCAATACTAATATTTGTACTTCATATCTTCAAATAAGGACGATCGTCACAATAACCTGAAGGTGAGTAGTTGCCAAATAATTGGTTAAATTCCAATACTAATTATAAATAAATTTATCCTTTAATAAATTCCACGTTTCTTTTGCATTTTCCTTATGTTTATCAAACAGCTTGCAACAGTAATTATTTTTTAGAGTTTTGATATCAGATCTCAATTTATTTCTGAATGATTTAAAATATACCAATAATTCTGTGTTTCCCGGATTCTTTTTTATAGTTTTTAACAAAGTATTGCGCTTCTTAATTCTTTTACACGTATCATTATCTATCCATGGTTTTATTTTTTTGATTTTAAGGCAATTCTTTTGTATTGACTGTTTGCTTTTGACTAATAACTCGCAAAACCTATCATGGAATAAATCAAAAGGTAGGATGAAAATAATTTCTAAAAATTAAGAAACTCTGATGTCCTCTGGATTGTCTGAAGAACTATGGTAAAATCGTATCTTTATGATCGCTTAATGCAGTCTGAGGATATTGCATTGCAAATTTAACGCGCGAAGCTTTTGGATAATTAGACTTAAGTTCGCATCATTACTGCACTATACAGCTTATAGATAAAAAATCTAAGTGGATGAACAACAATCTATTTTCGCAACACTACGTAGTAAGTAGCTGATTTCCGCTTCCGTTTCAGTGAGGGAAGTTGCCGTTTACAAAAGAGTACGGCAAATCTCAGCTATAGTGAGGTAAAAAATCAGCTGGAGTGCGGTAAGATTTTGCGTACGGTAAAAGTTTGCGTGCGGTAAGAGTTTACGTGCGGTAAATGCTCAATATTGCCAACTCAAGAAAAAATAGTATATCACACAGTTTACATTAATTATACATAAACACAACATACACATTTTAACTATGACGACCATATCTCAATTGTAACTGAACTGGTTTCCCAGGGTGCGACTACGTACAGTTAACAGCGATAAGTTAATAAAGAGCAGTATTATTTACTCAATAATTATTGATTAAATATTAATCAATAATTGATTATTATTTAATCAATAATTGTATTTAATCGATATTATTTAATCAATCAATTATATTTGCCGTCTGTGTGATGAAAAGACTTATTCCTAGAAAGGCTTACTCGGTCGCTGTGCCGCAGAGATAACGCTTTTTGTTTTCTCCCCCGCACAGATAAATGTAGTTTTGTACGTATTTCTCTCTACAGCTTATTTAATTTTTTTTTTTATCTTTTCATAGAGGTGTTTAGCACCATGAAAAAAAACCATTAAAAAACGTTGTGCTTGTGTGTAAGCGTTGTTTTTACTTACCCTGTATATTTGATGCTGGTAGTGTCGCGAGAACTATCGTACGCAACTCAACCGGGAAGGTGTTTACGTTGCTCGCATGACATTCCCGCGCTCCGTAAGCGTCGCGCGTGAACTATCAAGCTCGCAAGTAAACACCTACTTCCCGCATTAGTTGCGTAAAATACTAAAACACAGCTACAAAAGAATGAATAGTGTTAAGGATCAAATTATATGTATTTTAACCTTAAAAGGATGTGTAATACAATGACTATACTTATAGCCTAAATAACCTAATGTGCGCCTGAAAATAAAAATATTGCCTAAAACGTTTTAATAAAAAGCAATATGAATTGACGGAAGCAACAGTCATAAACAAGTAGGGATCAACAAGTGCTGTCAACAAGTTATTCTAACAAGTGTTAAGCCAATAAGGGCCTCAAAGCTCCTT
The DNA here is from genome assembly GCA_035578135.1 of Flexamia atlantica. NCBI lineage: Eukaryota > Metazoa > Arthropoda > Insecta > Hemiptera > Cicadellidae > Flexamia > Flexamia atlantica. The sequence continues at coordinate 24,542,566 of JAQJVK010000008.1, forward strand.
TGTGCTTCCAAATTCCACTTGTTGACTGACCAGCGAGGAATTTCTTATTGCTAAGCCATGCACGACATTTTCTCATTCCTTATCATAACTGTTTCCATAGAACTTACAAACCGACCCTGTAATATGTTTTAAGAGAATTTTTCTGTTTGATAAATGCCTATAACGCTAGCTGTAAATTTGGGATGCTAAGGCACACTGTTTTTCGGGTCCTGCAAAAATGTTTTCAGAAAAAGTAATTTGTTACTTCTGAAACTCCAACCATAGATTATGTTAATACTTTAAAGTACCGATCAGCTTACTTTTAATAGTATCGTTAATACAAATACGATTCGCATTTTATTACTATCAAAACCTCTCCTAGAGTTTAGAACCGACTTTAATAATTTTGGTATCGTGGGAAAGCGGCATCGGCGTCATGTTCTGCATGACAAAAAAATTATAAAGGCCAGACTTAAGGGAAGAACCCATGCCACTTCTTAAGTTTTGCATTTCTTCATAAAATTTGAGATTTGAAAATACTTGCAAGTAAACAGCTGATTGGAGGAAACAGGTTTACAGTGAAACCATGTTTACTGGAACTGTAGGTTCCGTTGTTGCCATTAGCTGTTGGGGTATTAATTAGCAGGCCTGTTTAAGGAACATCTCGGTCTTAGTGACAAGAATACAAGATCGCGCCCGATCATCCTACGCTTATCTCTCACTCATACTTGCCTTAAAATACCTTTCTGGGTAGGTTGGCATTTCAAGTAATGTATAATGTATGACGGTTAGCACTCCTTTAGGAGAGAGTCTTAAAGGAACCCTTTCTTACAATTTTGAGACGTTTTTGCAAATCTACGTGAAAACACCATTGAATCTACACCTGTAATATTAAAATCCGTCCATCAGTTACCAAGTTATGTTAAGAGTAAGAACATTCCTCACGAATTGATGTATAGATAAGTCAATAACGTATAAAAGTTGTATTTTTAAAATTAATTGGAAACTGTTATAAAAAGCTAATAAAGTACGGCTTTTACATGATTTCTATCTTTTAGAGTACTTATTTTCACGTATTTTGGATGTCTCTTTCATAAAGAAGCACGGTCGTTATGGATACAAAATATCCCCTTTGCAGCAGACCTCAGCGAATTTCAAATGCAAAAGAACATAGCTTAAGCCAACATAGCGAGATTTGACATGTTTTATATAGCTCCATAAGAATAACATGTTAGAATGATTAGAATAACATGTTAACATGTTAAAGTCAAAAACGTTTGTTTATTCATCAATTTGTACATTACAATAATGCCAGGCCCTTGCATCGCATAAGGTAAAAAAAGTAATGACAGTCAACAAACGGACTAACACATCCTTACCCTAGCATTATTTTCAAATTCATTATACTAAGTAATAAAAATTAGACTGACATTGTGAAGTCAACACACATACAGCATAAAACATGTTTTTGATCCAGAAACGTATAATTTCCAGCATTTGAAGAAAAGCCAAAGCAAGTATGCATACAAGAAAGCCTTAGTGTGTATAGATTGCTTGTATAAGAGTATATATAGGGTAACGTTCTGTTCATGTTTACATAAAAAACGTTTACATAGTAACTTGAAAATGTAATCACTTATTGACTATTGGTAGAGGACGTCTCCCTAAAATGGGAATCGGGGTAAATTTAGATAAATTATAATCCCTCTATGAACGATATCATTGGACCTTTAATGGCTATAGGAGCGAAAACTAAAGATCAGAAGATATGAAAAATTATACATAGGAAAATTAAAAACCTTTTGAACACTTATTATTAGACCGTTCTTTGAAATACCTCTTATGTAATCTCATGCAGTCATCAATAGACTATAAATAAAATAAGGTTTTAAACTTTCCAAAATATGAAGATAATCGTTAAAAATAATACACTAAAACAAATAACAGAGCCTTTCTACGAGTTCCACAAAAATAATCGTATGAGATACGAGATAATATTTTGGAGTATTTCTGTCCGTAAAAGCAAAGGACTGTGTCCCATATACTATCTACTACAAGAAGATGGGTCCGACCTACATCCTGAGCTCAATTTACTTTGATATCTGTTAGGCTTCACCCGGCTGTAAAGATTATTTCGATCATAATACCAATTCAAGTTAATATTTGCTCGACTTCAGTAAGTTTGATAAGTTAATATTTTAAAAACTTTTGTAAATAAACTTTTAGTTACTAAAATGTAAATACGACTTGATAAAATAAATATATTGAGGAGTGAACAGTGTATAAAAATACCAAGATTTTCTCAACTTGGAACAGAACGTGTTTTGTTAGAGTGTAAAAGTAATGAAGTGAAAAGAGTTTTTGAGTTTGGTGGCGCCTCTTTTCACTCTGTTTATGTGTTTATATTCAAACTTTTGAGCAGCAACTCTAAAACACTTTTCATGTTTTACTCTTCTGTTTCCTTTTAAAGTGGTAAATAAAATTTTAAAATTCTGGCCATGTTTTTATAACTCTAAATTAATAATATAAGAATCAGTTACTAATAATACTATCCGCCAGTAATAAGGCATTATCTTCTCATATTTCAAGTTACACACAACTAAAACTGTACATTGCAGGACAAAAGGCTTTGATGTGTAGGTGGAATTTTCCCATTGTCTTGAGGCTTCGAAGCCATGGTGGTTTGATTAACTGGCTTTGAAGATTTACAGTTAATTTAATCTAAAAACAGTTAACAATGAAATAGATTTCTGTGAATAATTCATAAATAAAATAAATGCATCCGTTGCGTCTCCAGAACTTATGATGGCGGTACGATTGTGGTATTTTATTAAGACCATCTTATCCCAATCGGCCAGATTTATCAGTTGTACAAGCCGTGTATCAAGGAGGCAGCTGGAGAGACATAAATGTAACCCTGTTGGGGAGATTGGCGCAATAACAATAACACTTACAGCGATGCCCTGGACGGCTCCGTCCCTTGCGTTCCGCTAAATCGTTGTCTTATTGTACAATCCTGCAGAATTAATGTGTTATAGTGACGATTTGAGTGCAGGTATTTGAAACTAGATTAATACAGTTGGTCAAAACCATTAACAAGGGTTAAAGTAGTTGGTCTGACACTTTTTTCAGCTTTCATGATGATTTTTTAATGATCTTGGAATCAAGCTTATAACATGAACTCGACTGGGGAAAGAAGCAAATCATTAGGATAATAAAGCTTCAAAAAACATACGTGGACCGATTTGTAATAAATAAATATATAATATAAAAAAATCGCTTGTTTTTCTTGTAAGATTGCTTATAGCTTTTCTTTAAATAATTATGACCTAATGATGTCTACCTAGTGGAAACGCACTGCTCAGCAGCTTTAAGTCGTCATGTAGCTTGCAGATATATATTAGTGTTTATTACAATGAGCTGTTTCTTTAAATTTCTGTTCCCTTGTTAAATCTTGCGTAAAAATGTAAAACTTTAATGGCGTCTAAGGCTCTTAGTCTAACCGTCAAACATTTATTTTCTATAAAACTTCACGACGAGCTACTGCCAACTACTCCTAAAATTGGCTGAGAACATTAGGAAAAGTGTTAAACACTAAATAATCCCTAGCGTACTTAATAAGAATATTTTGTAACACACTTTAAATGTATTTGATTGTAGTTAGAAAGGTTTGAATGTTTCCTTTCCTGTGGTTTAATTTTCAAAATATGAATCTTTCTGTCTATTACAAACCACGTTACTCAACTCTTTGTAAGTCTCTAGAATTCAGCTAGTTCTCATCAAACAAGAGCTGAAATAACAGTAATCCTAATGGCAACATTAGTGAAATGGGTTGCAAACGTTTCCGCTTAAGAGCGTGTTTGTTTCTCACTAAACCTAACTATCCTGAGACAGAATATCTACAAAACAATTACGCATTAAAGTTTCAAGGTATAAAAAGGTGTCTAACTGAAGAACCTTAGCATAATCCTTGTATAGAGTAAAAAAAGAAAAATCACAACTGGTAGATCCACCAACTTGTTGTCAGACTGCCGATTTCACAAGAGTGTTTATTCAAAGGGACGTTTAGGTCAAACACGTGGTTTGGGTCAAAACTTAACTTTTTTATGCAACATGATAATAATATAACTCTAACATGTTGAACTGATCAGAAGAAATCTAATTTTGTTCGTGAAAATCAAACTAGTGTTTATTTATTATTAAAATACATCCTTCTTCCTATTTAATATTGTAAATGTGAAAGTATGGATGTTTGTGTGAATATCTGTCTTTAAACCACGTGAAAAACACTGGACAAACTGAGCTGAAATGTTGCAGGAATAGAGTCACTATATCAGAAAAGGACATGCCTATTCGCTACCTTTAAATCCCCTCGGATTACGCCCCGTGAACATCCTTAGTTTCAATATTTACATTTTATAAAGACGTAAACATTCAAATACTGAGTTGAAAACAGCGGAGAATACTAATATTTGACAGTTCAAGGAGCAGAAGTAAGATCAGCTGTAATTTTTATCGTGAGCGAAGCGACGGGCAAGAATAAAAAATCAAGAATCAAGGGCAACTGCTTGTTTAATATACTACTGAAACACGTATCACTGACTTTACCTGCAACCACTTTTCCCTGAAAAGAATTTAAGCATTTCAAACGTTCAGTTAAAACTAAAATGTTTCATTTTTTTAACTTTTAACTCTTTAACCTAGACACCTTTCGTCAGTTGTACACTTGACAATGAGTTACTTTTTTTGGAAGTACATTTAATTTTTTTTAATCTTAAATAAAGTAAATTAATATCAAGCAATTCAACATATTTCGTACTAATTTACATAGAATAGCCAGTGACTCCCGGAGGTTCTTTATTTTGCTACAGTAAAAGACCTCATTTAGGAAATAAAATGTGATTTTTTGTACTCCATGGTTGGCCTTTAAAACAATTTCAAACCTTTACAAATGCTAGCTTGTTTATAAACAAAATCTACTACTACAACAAGCCTAGGGTCAATCTAAACTATACCAGGGTTAATTTTAGTATATTGTCTTCATTTTTGAATTGCTGTATCTATAAGACATGTTTAATAGTTGTAAGTGAATTATTTATATATCTCTCTCCTTCTCAAATTGGCTTTAAAAAATCTGGATTATAGCTACTCAATACATATCTATTCTAGAAGAAAGGTGGGAATTCAATCTGTATTCAATAAAGTTTTGTAAGCATTAAATCTAGCATCAATAAGAGAACGTTTAGTAACAAATAAAAATTTCAAATTCAAAACAATTGGTGGCCAGGCACTCATGAGAGATTTGGCTAGGTACACATTAATTTGCTAACACTATATCTCGTTTAATGCCTAGTCATTAATTACATGAGTCGGCTGTTAACGAACTAATAGTGAATAACAGATCAACAAGGCAGTTTATGAATGAATTAACTATTGCCTCCATTCTTGCAATCAGTGCAGCGTGTCGGGCCGCCCATTTATTATATAGTTAATTGTTGCTTGCAATCAACACGAACCGTCATAATGCGGCTCATTTCCGGTTATGAGAATGTTTCCGTGGCCAATCAATCGTCTGAATGCAAGCATAGTTTATTTTTAGACTTCGTAAATTCATTCCTTGCATATTAAAAAATTCTAAATCCTTTCACGTGTCATGCTGTGTAGGCCTAATTATTTCAAAACAGTTAATGGTATTATTTAATCTGACTCAAATTACAAAATGTATTGCTCAATTACTGATAATGCTGCAATTCATTAAAATGTAACATAATTTTGGTATAAAGAAGCAGGAGTAACTCATATATTTTAATTAGGAGTTCATCTTTATTAATACATTTATTTATTTGCATAGGATTCATAATTTACTACACAAATTTAATTCATTTAAATTAGTAAATTATAAAAGGTTTGCTGCTGTGTTATCTAAAACGACCCTCCCATAAAACAAGAAAATAAAAATAAAATTAGAAAGAAAGTCGTTTTTATAATTATTTTGCTATAAAAATATATAATATTATAAAATCTAAAAAAGAGAAGGACTATATAAATTCAACAACCGGTTTATATACGTGAATGTATGTAGCAAATTACAATTTCAAACTAATCAGTCAATCATCACTTGAAATAAGGCCAGTATGGATACCAATCTTAAACAAAGAGTTGAAAGACAGGGAAAATAAAGTGTTAGTGTATATGGTAATTAATAACAACTCTGTTCGGAATTCTCACAGCATGTTAACTGGTAGCAAGGCCAAGGGGCAAAATCTGGTAAAAAATTAACAAAAAAACACAAACAGACACATGGAATTTGCATATCTTGTGTCTTTGTTACAGACTGTCATTACCGGAAGCGCGCTGTGATTTGGTGGCTGCGGCCGCCAACATTTCCTCTCCTCCCACCAGTCTTAACTCTGATTGGGTATGGACGTGTTCTCTCCTGATTGGCGAATCTTGATACTTGTGACACTTATGATTTCTGTGATATATTGTGTCCATGTTTTCTTTTCAGCAAAGTTCTTTAGTGACTACTTTCACAGTTATCTTTTTTGGCCATGTTTTTTGTCCAAGTTATCTAAGCTGTGTCACAGATGAAAAACTTTACAGATTGGCAACCTTATGCATTTTTTGTACCTGTTTTTTCTAGAGGCGTCAAGTTTGTAGGGATGTTATGCCACCCAAATTGCATTGATAAGAAAGTTATTATTAGCTATATTTGTTCTTAGGGGCCTAAATATTTCAAATTGACAAAATTATCCTTGATAAAAATGCAATATGGGTGACAAAACAACCTAGCACTCTTGACGCCACCTGAAAAAACTGGTATGAAAAATTGAATTGTGTTGCCAATCTGTATAGTTCTTTATCTGTGGCTTTGTGTACTAGCTAGATTCAAGATCGTTGTCTGATTCCAGATTCCGAAACGTCGTGAAACTTGTTTTTACTAATCAGTGGCAAATGTCCGATAAAATAAAAACCAAAGTCTGCATTCTATAGTTCGTCAATTTGTATTTAACTCCTAGTGGCTATCATATAGATTTCAAACAATAGGTGTTATTTGTCTTATTTACATTGATAAACTTGTGATTATATTATATTATATTATTTCAAACTACGTCATAAAGTCTCAAGAATCCGGTAAGTAGGTTAAACTCGTAAAAAAACGTCTTCCGGTTTTAGATACAATATCATAGCCAAAAATAAATCCCCTTAGCTACGATTTATTTTCTAAGGTCTCCTTACCTCTACAGGCCGGAGAGAGCCACGAAAACTAGAAACACGTAAAAAGGTGCCATGCTTCAGGAGAATAATGCAGTTCATTAACATTCACCCTTAGTTCATCCATCATGGTAAGTTTCGGGTTCGTTTATGACATGTAAAGTTCTCTAAGACAAATACGGGCAATCGATACGGATCGGAAACAGTGTTGGATGTACGCCAAATATAGCTTGAGCCGCAGTGCTGGTTCACTGAGCTTTGGATGGGGAAAGATGTTGCAAATTATTCAAATTTTTCATCATGTCGTTATAAGTATTAAACATTCGCAAATCATTTAAAAAAATAAATGATACAACCAACTACTTAACTTTCTTTTTTTAGAAAATTCTACTTTCCCTTAGGGGTGGTCGGTTTTCGGATGTAAGGGTTTCTGGTGGTCCTGGGATCACGAGCCAAGGTGTAAGGATCTTAAGCATTTCTAATGTATATAACCGCAGTGGAAAAATACTATTAATTTTTTTTATCAACACTATGAATATTTTCATATTATATTTTGCATTATAAATAGTAACAATATAATTTTACTCTTTGTATGATTGAAGTTTCTCACGAAGCTCATTAACGATAAAGTATGAGTTCAATGCAACTGACACCATTATAAATCGCCAATGACATTGTTCCATTATGATAGATGCAAACTCAACGTTGTGATTTATTTAGAGCATGTTAGTTTAGTATTTGGTGAAAAAGTGAAAAGAAAATTGAACACACTTCAATTTGTACCCTTTCCAAGACTCGAGATAAAATAAAATATAATTACCTTGTTTATTTTAAATTTTCTTTAGTAAATTTAGGCCGTGCAAAAAATGTAATTAATTCGTCTCATTAAAGCGTTTTTTCTCAGAAAACTAATTAATCAATTTAACATCTTCAATCTTGTTGCAGACAAATATATGAACAATATTAAAACACTCTGCTTGAAGAATGCACACATAACACCATGCAAATATAGAATGAATTGCTACCTAACTTTTACTTAAAAAGAGTGAATCGAAAGAGTCTGTAGTATACCATTAATAGTTGTTTATTTGTTTTTAGAATAACCCTAGACCATAAAAAATAATATAGCTAGTAAGCTTTAAACCTAATTCATTACATTTGCCAACAAATAACATTAAAGTAAATTATTTAAAGTAGTTAAAGAGAACTGTTACAAAAGAAGGTCGTTTAGGCAGTGGTAGGAGCCCAGCAAGCGACTAGTGGCCTATTGTATTCTGCAGTAAGTGTCACTGTATTCTATGCTTTCGTATATATACGATACTGCTAAACACTTTCTTTGTGGCAGTTTGTGACTGCCGTAAAAGTGATATAAATTTAAGCTAAAATACTTTGTTGTTCTAAATATTTCAGACTTTTTGTAGTTTGTCAGGTTAAAACAAAAAAATCATAAAAATTGAAACATAATCTATATTAAAACTTTTTTTTAAAGTTAACTTTTACTTTAACATTAGCCAAAATACAATCATAGAAATACAAAATTTTAAATATTTAATTTTTTTTAATTAAATTTTTTAAGGCGATTATTTGTAAAAAGTTATGCCTCTAAATATTTTTTTTTGTAAAAAACTAAAATATATAAGTCTACACTATAAAGTAATAAAACGTTGTTTCACAGTTTATTACAGCGATTAAAACTGAGCATGTTATTCTGTTACTGAGAATTGCATTACGTGAAATAAATGTTGTCTAACGTATATTTCTTAATAAAGAGTTATAAAACTAAACTGTTATAAACTTATATGTAGATGAAACTAATAAGTACACGTCAGGATTAGTGATTTTAAGACTAACACAAATAAACTAGAACTTCATATTTTTGAAATGCAATAAGAATGCGCTTGACAATCTCGAGAGCGAATTTATCCTGAAGTGACAGATTGATTGTGAACCCTATTGATTTTAACACTTGAAATGTTTCTTAATAGTTCAATGTAATATTTAACGTTTTTAAAGCTGGGAAGTGGCGGAAGAAAATCTATAAAATCAAATAGTATTATCTACCAGCACATTGAAAATGACCAAATGAAACGTTTTAAATTGTTCCATCAGTAAAATAACAATTTTTCATAGTAGAGTGGAGTGTGTAAACCTTTTTCATTAAACGTAAATGGTGTTAAACAAATTGTACTTAGTTAGACTTTGTGCATTTGTGTCGTAAGCCATGTCTGATTAGATTTCAAATTCGCTTGCTCGTCACTTACCTTTCCGTGGCAATTAAATACCACCGTGTCTGGAGGGTAGTAATTTTCATTAGTTTTTTAATGAATAATTGTTATTTTGTCTCAGAAAAACTTTAATATCTTTATGAAAAAACATGACTGTCTGTGTCTGCCATATAAAGATGACATAACAAAACCATACAGGATATCCGAGTCCCACAATGACACAAACTTGGGCGTGAGTATTTGGAACTCTTTCCTGTAAGGGACAAATACTGTTTTTAGCTTTTAAGCTTCATAATAGCAGTTTGTACTTAGTGAGAGTATAACAGAAGGAAGAATTTTGTTAAAGTATTAATGGGGTCAAACGCCGTTGTCTGCCCACATAACAGAATAAACTTGTTACTATAGGCTTTATAAATGTTACGCCCACATCTATTGGTTACTGAATAGTTTACTAAGCATATCGGGATCATTTTTGGATAATTCGGTTGGCATTGTTGCCACTCTTATACCTTATGTGTCGGACATGCAGATAAAGGTATCGCCAACGACGCACCACCGTGCCGTCCGCAGGTGGGGTTGGGTTAGGTTACTTTAGGTTAGTATATTCTATAGAATAAAGTACAGTATTATAAATTATATTAAATTTGATCCTAACCTAGCCTAAACTAATCCAACCCAGCCTTACCAAACCTTTCGTGTTGCCGCTACTACAGGACGCTGCAACACGAGGTAACGGCTCATATTATTCGGACGTGAAATGAGGCCGTGTGGATACAATATGTTTCTATAATTTGTCTTTTACAAATTTTATTACCTCAGCACATCCTATTTATTTGTGATATTTATCTGGATTAAACATACAGTTGTGGGCAGATAACGAAATTTGACCTATTAATGATTTATAATTTTTGTCCTACCACTATATGGAAATAATCATATTGCCACACCTTTAAACAGTACGCAAAACGGTTTATTTCCGCTTTCATTTCATCTGCCTATGAACATTACCGCTAACTAAATTATATTATTTATATATATATTGCTTAATTGAAATGTAGAATAGGTTAAGGTGGCACACAAGAGAGATAACTATGACGTCAAACACCACAGACCAGTTTCTATCGGTCAGAAATCCCATGACACTCACCGCATTTTAAATTCTAGTTGCCTTGTTCTAAATCAGCTGATTTCATTGTCACCGTTTCTATCTCAACTTCCGGTTCGTTCCAATAGAATAACAAACATAACCTCAAAGAACTTTTGTGTACAGGTTAGTTAAGAACTTATTAAACAGTTTAAATAATGGTGGTAGGAAAAATATTGTGTGTATTACGAGCACAAGTGGTCATTTCCGCTCTCGAAATGTTTGTCCGAACTCAGCTATCGTTTCGTGCGGCCATCTACAATTCTCGACATACTTTACGCTCTTAATACACAAATAGCTATTACTTTGAGGTAAACACCAATATTTTAGATAATTTTATTGCGTGAGGTCTTTCATCAGCTATGCAAGCTGATACGGTGCAACGGAAAAAACAAAATCGTGATGATACTTACGTACTTACTTACTTTGATACTTGATCCTCTTTCCCGTAGGCTCTTCCTGAGCTTTGGGAGCGTCATCCTCTTCCCAGGGGGAGGGAAGGGTAGGTTAAGTTTAGGCCTAAGGTGGGATTTGGTTTGTTTGGCTGGCTCTGAGGGAGAAAAAGTCATCCAGACTGTAAAAACAGTTTTGGATGAGGAAACACTTTAGCTCACTCTTGAATTTGATTATCTTGTCTATTGTCTGTATTTTCTTTGGAAGTGATTGAAAAATTTTCCTACCTGTATACTGTGGTTTTTTTCATAAAGTTTAAGATTGTGCTGTTCAGAGAAATTGTTCTTAAATCTAGTGTTGTACCTATGGGTTACATTTATATACTCCGGAAGAAAAGATTTAACATATACTGCAATTTCATAGATGTAAAGACAAGGAACTGTCAAAATTCCCAATGAGATAAAATGCTCCCTGCAATGTTCCCTTGGATGTAGTTTGAGCATTGCTCTTAAAGCTTTTTTTTGGCGTGTGAAGATTTGTTTTAAATTTGTTTCCGAGGCACCCCAGAGCGCGATGGAGTACGAGATGTGCGACTCGAGTAAGCAGTGGTAAACACCCTTCAACAGGCTTAGGTTATCCAATGTCCTGAGAGTCCTCAAGACAAAGGTCCCCTTCGCCATCTTATCTTTGATCCTCACCAACTGCTCACTCCAGCTCAAACCATCGTCCAACACCACACCCAGAAAGTTTGCTGACTGAGCCTGACACAACTCTGCATCACCAATCTGTAGGATTGATACTCTGATTTTGATTGCCGCTTTTGATCAGTTTGAATACAGAGATAGTTTGTTTTGTCTGGGTTCAACTTAAGCCGGTTTTCCTCAAAAAATTGCGCCAATTCGTTTATTTTGAAAAAGGATTTTTGTTCTAGAGTATCCAGATCTCTGTTATTGGTGATCAGGGTTGTATCATCGGCAAAAATGAAAAGATTTTCTTCTGGCGTTTTTACTTTGACATCATTTATATCAACTAAAATAACAGGGGCCCAAGTATTGATCCTTGGGGCACACCTGCTATAATTTGTTTTTGTGTGGATCTAACTGATTGGATTCTATTGGTTGTATCATGATATATTTCTGTAACTTGTGATCTGTTCCTGATGTATGATTTAACCCAATTTATTGCCTGGCCACTGATTCCCAGACTCATCAGTTTCCTGAGCAATATGTCTGTATCAACACAATCAAATGCTTTTGATAGGTCAGCAAAGCAGCTTATTACTGACTCTCCTGCATCCATTGCATCAATACAGTCGTTTAGAAAATCAATTAGTGCCAATTTAGTTGATTTTGATTTACGAAAGCCATATTGCTTCCCACATAGCAGGTTATTACCCTCCAGGTAGGTCACAAGCTGTTCGCAAACCACTTTTTCTAACAATTTTGAAAAATGGGGAGGAGTGATATCGGACGATAATTGCACACCTCGAACTCATCCCCCTTCTTGAAGATTGGTCTGACTTTCGCCATTTTGCAGCCATCCGGAAATATTCCGGACCTCAGTGAGGAGTTGATTATATGGATCATTGGTTTGTCAAGTTCCACTTGGCAGTACTTCACCATTTTCATATTAATATTAACTATTCCTGTAGAGATTTTTGGTTTAAATTTTTTCAAGATACTTATCAAATCATTTTCTGTTATTTCTTTAAAACTACTAAGGCTTATTCTATTGTTTTGACTATTTCTGGGGTACGGGCTCCCTTGTGGTGACCTTGAGTCATTTAACAATTCTTTTGTAACATTTACAAAATAGTCATTTATTGTTTCACAGACTGTTTTTGGGTTGTCTATAAAAGCGCCCTTAACTCTAAGTTTAATATTTTTCTCCCTCTTGTTTGCCTTACCTCTATGGTTGTTTACAATATTCCATGATTCCTTGGCCTGATTTTCTGCCTCACCTATTCGCCTATTGTACCATTCTACCTTTGTCAATTTTATACATTCTCTATATCTACCCTGTGATTCTTTCATCTGTTTTTTGTTAAAATCTGTTTTATTATACTTCCACCTTTTATGATCTTCTATAGAAATTCTCTTTAGTTCCTTTAACCTTTCACTTCTCCATTTACGTTTTGTTTCGCTTTTAATTTTAATTTCTTTGAGAGGACAGGCTACTTCTACATAATAATTCATTGTTTCGATAAAAATCTTGTATTTTTTATTAACATCATTTTCATTATATATTTCATTCCAACTCTCACGCCGCAGCCTAAGTTTCAGTTCCTCAAGATTTTTTTCTCTAACAGACCTAACAGTTTTTGTTTTTGTTTGGATCGAGTTTGTTTTTATCCCTAGCAGGCCTATTTTTATTGCCATATGATCTGAAATTAATGGTTCAAAGACACTAAATTCATTATCTGTGAAATTTGTTACAAAGTTGGATGTGCAACGATGCGATTATAACAAGGAAAGAATGAAGTGGTTTTAGCAAGTTTGTGATGTGTCTGTTGACGCCAGCATGGTAAAAGGCCTCACGCATTATTTAAAATAAAATTATTTTAAATATTTGTGTAATTCTTAATGTAAAATTATATAAATTCCAATATTAATAGTTCATCAAAAGGAAATTAGTAGGTTGTTTTTAGTTTTATAACGAAGGAAGGATATTTACGTACTTAAAAACTCCTGCACATACGCATCTCGTATAAATTGTTTGTTCAAACAAAAAATACAAGTCTAGGGTTGCCTTTATGGGGAAAATATTATGTTGGCTTTTGAAAAATATTCCCCCTTTGCTATCTTTCTCCCAACATTCCTATCTGGCTCCATCCTAAACCTGCAAGAATGCAAATAAGGTTCCAAAACACCAATGCAGTGTGTATTGATCTTTTTACAGAAAGGCGATCTGATATTTCCTGACATCTCTTTCATCGGAATGAGTGAATGGAGTAGCATTTTGTAGAACGAGTATGTCCAAACATCTGGAAAAGGATAACCTGAATCGATCTTAAGCTGTTTGATCGCCAAGCTCTTCCCAACGAAAGCTAAATTATTAATATCGGTTCAGATCAGTGAGAGGTGTCTTGATAAAAAAATAACCCCTGGTATTTAAAGAAAGTATATATTTCAATATGACATATTAACTTTTTACGATAGTTTTTGTGTTTACAGACGATTAAAAAAAATACAAATCCATTTCCAATTGAAGCTTAAGTCAGATGTTGAAATCTATAGTTATTTTTTCAGGTAAATATGTATGTCCACACAAAACCCAATTCATATCAAGAAAGTAGTTTTTAATTAATATAAGTCCTAATGAAAAGTATAAGAATGCCTTATGCAGATATTTTTATGTCTCTTCTGATAAAACGACGGTACTGCAACACCACAAGAAATTGATTACCTGATATTAATTACCTAATGAAAGTACATGTTGTTTTTTTTTTAACGCAACCCGTTTTTAAGATTGAATAATGCACATATAAAGATGAGATGAATATTGTTTTTTTAATCTTTACATTTTATACAACCTATTATTTTAGTTTTATCACATTTGGCATACCTTACCTATTCAAACAGTATCCATTGAAATGTATATAAAGTTCTGCTCTCTGAATAAAATTCCTGAACACGTTTTGCCAAGTACCTCTTTGAATTTCTTGTATTAAATTTGTTATGTTTGTTTTGAGGTGCTGAATGTCCTGTGAATTGTTTTCGTAGACTTTACCTTTTTTGTATCTCCAAAGAAAATTATGAAGTGAGGTCAAATCCGGGGATCTTGTAAGGAAATAATCCTTCACTGATAAAATAAAGTTTTGGGTTGCGTTTAAAAAAATACACCTTGAATGTGAGTATATGGAACATTAAAAGTCAGGGGCTATAATGGTGCGATTACACTGATATTCAGCCCAGCTCGTTACCCTCAGAATATATTTGCAATTGTCTCTTAGTGTAATGGTGATGCAACCTGTTTTGCTGCGCGAGATTTCTCCCATTTTCATAAAACTCTATATCTGTTTAAGAGTTGTTTTGTTGAAATTTACTTCTCACAATATACTGACATGATGTTATTATCAGTGGATTTAAAAGTTAAAATAGTTAATTTTCACTACGACTAAATCTGCGATTTTTTTTGAAATGTAATAAGTTGTGAACAGTTTGAAATCAGGCGATCTACATATCAAAACACCGAGAGAAAATACACCCAAGACTATTTTTCTAGAGACTCTTTTCCGCAGGACAGTAATAAATTGTAATATTTTCAGGTCTGGGAATCAAAATTGAATCTTTTACTGTTTCATAATCTTTCACAGTTTGACAGTAGATTCTTAATGAGTTGAATTTCATTTATTAGGGATTTTTTACCATATTATATAGCGTCATTAAAGATTTTGGTTATGAAATTTTTGTTTTACTAATTGATGGTTTAAAATTTTCAGTTGTATACAATTCCCAAATATTTTCACTAAAACAAGTTGATGATGATTGTATAACGTCCAAGCATAAGGGGAGCTTTTTGTAAAAATATATTAGAAAATCATGTTCCACAGACCATACAATGACTTATAAACTGAAATACCTAAACATTTAGGGTGCTATACAAGAAGAACTTAGTTCAGAATTTACTAGTTCTTTTAACTACCCTTGTTTTAATTACGCTACAATAGTTGGATGAATAGCTTTTCGACTGGCATGATGCAATTGTTAACCGAGATCAGTGATATAAGCAAGTATGAATACTTCTGCACATTGCACATCAATAAAGTAAATTTACAGACAAACCACACATTAATTTGGGTCCTTGAATAGTTCTGTTTTTAATTGCAATAGTCTTGCAACCAATTACCGAACAACAATTAGCATTTTAACAGCAGATATAATATTCATATTTGCTATTTTTTAAAAGAACTTAGAAAAAGAGCCGAGTTTCTCGTTGTAATAGTTTTACAACAATCACCGAACAACAATCATCATTCGAACAAAAGTTCTTATAATCATACTAGATAACCTATTGCTCGAATTCTAGCAAAAAATCGTATTATAAAAGAATAAAGGATGAACAATTATGCTTATATGCTTTGAATTAACGATAAATTTATATGATTTGTAGATTTAATTAAAGGGCTAAATTTAGTAACAAAATAATGCTTAAACTACTGAAAATTTTGAGTTCATTTGATAACCGAAGGAGTTCCCGCAAACGATATTGTTTGTGAACACATGTTCAGTTTTCTCCATTTTCTTTGATCTCTTGTTTCTGAAATGTATGTTTTAATACCGACAGACGATCGTGCTCTGCTTACAGCAACCGTCGAATGTTAGTGGGGGAGGGTTAGGGGGGGGATAGTTCCTGGATTTAAATCTAACAGCTCTGTTCTCAGATTGAGAGTTTTATGTAAGCTCTTGAAAATATGGCGAAATCCGCAAATAAAAGCACACGGACCTTTCCTTTTGCAAAAACGGGTAAATGATGTATTATATCTAGACAATGATGTATTATATCTAGACTTTGGGGTAGCTGTGCTAAACTGAGGCAAGAAAGGGTTTTCAGACTGCAAAAAAAAGCAGTCAGAATTATTTGCAAATTGCAATCAAGAGAATCTTGTAGGGAAGCCTTCAGGGAGCTTGGTTTGCTTACATTGCCCTGCCTTTATATCTTGGAGGTAACACTGTACTGCAAGTATAAATGCTCACTTGTCCAGGGCAGTCAAATCCACCAGTACGATACTAGGGGCAGGGACACTTATCGACTCGGGCAGCACAGAACTGTGACGTTTGAGCATTTGCCGTCGCAAGCTGGAGTCAAGTTCCTAAATAGGCTCCCTGAAGGTATCAAACAATCAGAAAATCAAAATCAATTCAAAACTCGGCTAAAACGCCTTTTGGTGTCTAAAGTTCTGTACTCGGTTGATGAGTTCATGATGAGCCGCTGGGATATTTAAATTCTAGGCATTTCACGCGAATTAAAATTTGGCACTGATAGTAAGATAAAGAACATTGTACTTTATACATATTTGTACTATTGTAATGACGTTTGCAATGCAATTCTATTGTCGACTGCAATAAAGATATTATTTATTTATTATTTTATTTATCATTCTATTATGGCTGAGAAGCAAGCCTGCGCAATGCATACATTTTACCATTGGTCCGAGTCTTAAAATAAATTGGCTGTTAAGTGTAAATGAGTTAAGTAAAATTACATTCAACCGTAAATATGAAATTATTGGTGGTATGTAATTTCATATGCGTCAGTTATTTAGGACGCAGGCTTGAAGGTTTTCCGAAGGAAAAATTAATGAAGTGTACATTTGTATACCCAGGGCACCACAAACGTTCATAACGGGAATAATGAGCTCTTCGAGTACGTAAAATATGAGCATATCGTTCGTGGTGACACCGATCTAAGTGCAGGGCAAGATAGAGGCGCTTACAGACCATGGCGCCAAGAGTTTGACATAAATAAATAAATAAATAAATAAATAAATAAGGTCTTTATTTAGCCAGCGTTCATCAAAGTACAAACTCTGTTTTTCATGACAACTTTTGTCAGATAAATAAATGAACAGTATAATAATATAATATAAAAACAAAAAAAGTATATATAAGCAGTTTAGATAAACACTTCTCTTACACATTTCTTAAACCTATTACAATTGTACTCTTTTAAAGTGGGTGGCAAAGCATTGTACTTTTTTGGGCCAAAGTAGCTAAACCCCTTTTTCCCCGTTTCCAGTTTAGTCTTTGGCAAGTGCAACAGACTGTCCTGTCGGGTACTGTGCTCATTGATTTCATGTCTAAACACCAACTTTTTCCTAAGGTACTCAGGCTTTCCCGTCTGAAGAACTTTATGGATCAGATTGACAGTTTGCATGTCGGAGGAGCCCATAACTGACAACACATTGGAACGCAACCTGTACTCGCTGATGTGATCAAATCTTTTCAGATTGTAGACGAATCTAAGAACTCTGTTCTGCAGCCGGGTAAGGATCATCAAATTTTCCTGAGTAAGACAACAGGCAAAAGCAGGAAGAGCATAGTAAATCACAGGAAAAATGGTTGAACGGACGATTTCCAGCTTAGAAAGTGCTGGCAAAATTGAGCTTAATCTGCGAAGGGTTTTTAAACGTATTGTTACTGTTTTACAAATAGCTTTGACATGGTGAGAAAAATCAAGTTGGGAATCGAGAGTGACACCGAGAATCTTAAGAAT
Organism: Flexamia atlantica; assembly: GCA_035578135.1. Lineage (NCBI taxonomy): Eukaryota > Metazoa > Arthropoda > Insecta > Hemiptera > Cicadellidae > Flexamia > Flexamia atlantica. Next base: position 24,560,737 of record JAQJVK010000008.1, read on the forward strand.
ATTACTTGAAGTCAACGGTTTGCCATCAACAAAGATACACTGTTCAACACAACTATTCGTTGATTGGGCACCAGAAGATGACCTATCTACAATCAAGACAGAACATTTACTAGAGTTCAATAGAAAACCATGATCGTCCGACCATCTATTTACACTCTCTAAATCAGTGTTGATACAACGAATAGCTTCAGCGGTTTCAGAGGGCTTAAAAGAAATTAACAGTTGGGAATCATCTGCATAAGAGTGTAAAGAACAGTGACTCAAATTATCTTTTAAATCTGCAGTGTATATAAGGAAAAGAATCGGTCCCAAGCAACTGCCTTGAGGAACACCAACAAACCTAGAAAGTGCTGACGAGAGCTGTCCGTTAACCTTTGTTCGTTGAGTACGCCCAGTCAAGTATGATGGAAACCACCTTACTGAGATATCGTCAAACTGATAAAACCTTAGCTTTGCAAGCAGCAAATCGAAATTTACCGAATCAAAAGCCTGGGAGAAGTCGAGAGAAGTCATCACACTCTCTAGGCCATTATCTTTTGCTGTGATCATTTCGTCAATAACATTGAGAAGTGCTGAGCAAGTGCTAAACCCCTGCCTAAATCCTGATTGTGTTTCAGGAAGCAATCCTTCGGATTCTAAATAGAAGACCAATTGCTCTGCTACAACCTTTTCCAGTATTTTGGATATGACAGGGAGGATTGAAATAGGTCGGAAATCAGAGACCAAAGAAGGGTTTAGGGTTTTTGGGAGAGGAACTACCACGCTCTGCTTCCAACTAGAAGGAAAATTGCCAGTGCCCAGTGATACATTGATCAAGTGAGTAACTGCTCCAATACAGAAAGGGCTCAAACCTCTGACCATTTTTATGGATATTCCATCCACACCAAATGCAGTACTTGTAATACTGTTCATCAACTCCTTTACCTTACTTTCTGAGACAGGAGAGAAAGTAAATGGTGATTTTATCCCTGCACATTTATTACTGTTAAAAAATCTCAGTTTTTCTGTGCTCACAGTCTTGCTACAACCCATAGTTGAGAAGTAATGGTTTAAATCTTCTAGTCCAATAGAATGATCTTTTGTTTCAACTGGACTCATTACTCCTCCTGCTCGTAAAGTAGCCCAGAAGGTCTTAGGGTTTTTTGTATTCAGATTCTCAGTAAAATACTTTCTCTTCGCTAATCGTATGGCCACATTTAGCGCATTGCGAGCTCTGCAATAAGCATTTCTTGAAGCCTGCGTTTTCAGAGTCATATAGTCATTTTTACATTTATTCTTTTTCCTTGTAAGATATTTTACATTTGAGTCTCTCCAAGGTGATTTCTTTCTTGTTATTCTTTTTCTCACCATGGGAGCACATTCGTCAAACACTTGAATTATATTTGTAGTTATTACATCAGCGATGTCGTTTACGTTGTCCTTTGTCTTTACGTTATCCCATTGTAAATTGGAAGCAACGTCAAGAAACTTATCGCCATCAAAATCTCTGAAATTTCGATATGTAATAAACTTTGCTTTAGTTTTGGGCTTATTGCATGGCACCTCACAGTAAGTCAGCTTATGGTCAGTGATCCGTTTTCCATTGTGAGTAAAAATGTTGGAAGTGTCAACCATTCCTACTTCAATATTGTGGGCTTTATCAACAATTATCAAATCAATCAGAGAGGATGAGCTAAAGCCCGGACATATCACCTGAGGACGATGTTGAGAATGTGAAGACGGGAGATGCGAACGGAGACGGCGTACATTCCGAGAGAGAGTGGATCAAAATAACGATTAAGAAATACGTTCCAGACTTTAAAGACGGATTTGGATTGTTTGACAGAAATTGAGATTTGGAGATAACAGAGCGGGAGTTGTTGGAGGTTTTCAGAAATGTGCGGAAGGTTCAAAGTTCCCAGCATGTGGCCAGGAAGATAATGGAATTTGAAAGTGACGGAGATAATATGTGGAACTTTAGAGAGTTTGCAGTATTTTTGGCAAGCCGACAGTTAGAAAGAGATGAGGACTATGACGATAATCGGAAGAGGATAACAATGAAGTATAGGTAACCAGTCTCTGGAAGTAGAATACTAAAATAACAATACAAACAAAAAAATTACAGGATTATTTTTGATAATAAATAACTATTTGTATTTATTAAATTAAATTTATCGTCAGCACCCAATTTTTTACTATATTTTTATTGCCTCTGAAAATATTATAAGAATCAAAATCCAAGCAAGGCAGCCTCCCGTCAATCAGTTTTTTTATCAGCGGCTAAACATGTTTCGGAATTGCTATTCCATTTTCAGGTCGAGTATAATGTAACAAATTTATCTTATAGTGAATGATTTAATTCAAAGGAATATACACTCAGAAACTGCATGCTTAAGGACATTGAAAAACGTTACCCGCAGGGTTGGCACCACAGATAAAAAACATGTTTAAGAGGTGTTTTAATGATTTGGGAGTAAAACCCCTTTTAAATCATCATATACTCCTCCTACTTGGATATTTTTTCCGGTATTTTAAATTTGTTTATAGCCACTTAGTCAAAGTGTTGGTTGGTGTAGTTTATTCATTGTTACTGATAGTGATTGTAATTGATATTATTGAGGCAGTAAATGTCCTTGTGGACAGTTTTACAATTTCTAACCTAACCTGCATTAGAAAAGTTGTGAAATTTTAAAACAATTTCAGGTTAGGTTAGGTCAATTTAGGAGTTGTAAAACTGACCAACAGTAAGTCTACGAATAGGAAAACTCCCCAATTCACGATAATTTATAAAAATAAATTTTACAAATGTATTTGAAATTACTTTGAAGTACCTTACAAATATTTAAAAATTATTTATTTATTCTAAACTTTTGATGTTTTCAAAATACATTTTAATTATTTTTCTGCTTCTTACATATAATAATTCCAAAAAAACTAGATTGTTACATCCACCCAAACTTTTCAGTACATTACGAAAACTCCAGAAACATTAATCGTGAACTTACAAGTGTTGAATTTTCAACAGCCTCGGTTGCGTGAGCCACAACACGCAGGGCTGCAGCAGTCTTGACTGAACACAAGATAACCGACTGAAGGCTTTGATTAAATCACCCGCTCACCATGTTGAAGAAAAGTTTAGCTCTTTGACTGTGATACTTTTCAAAATGGCTAAGGTATAAAATTAATACAAACAAAGAAAGCATAAGCAATTTATATTATTTTTAAGACGATGGCTTTAATCTAATAATTAGAGGTTAAATGTTATTGCATTTAAAAACTTTGCATAAAATCAAAACACTGCATATTAATAAAGGGGTTGGTTAAAGCTTCAGGACTCACTTCAGGTTGAAACCGTTTATTCTCACGATTTAGATGTTCAATTGGATATTTTTAGTTTGTTGTGTGCTTTTGATTCTAGGTAGTTTTCACTAACCCATAATATTTAATCTATTCTATCTTTTAGGCTAACACATTTTCTTGAGATACAAATTACTTAATTTATTTATTGTTAGTACTCCTTATGTAAAAGGAAGAAACATTTTAGATTGTACAAAAAATATATGTAAATTTGTTACCGGAATTTAATTTATAAAAAAAGTTTAAACAATTTAAACCAATGCTTTTAATGGTTTGGGTATTTTAATTCTATTTTGAAAAATTCTTATTTCACCCTTTTACCTTCTAAGGGCCCTTACTTAGGTAAAATTAAATAAAAAGCTTCCAGTGTAGATTATAATTGAATGAAATGAAATGAAATGAAATTCGTTTATTCCTTTTAACAACATTACAATATACTGTTCACATAACATAAATTATCAGTAGGAATTAGTTCCCCACATGGGTCAAAGCCTGTGGGTGGGGAACGAGTCAAAAATCAACCACTTTAGAGGAATTATTATTAGTAAAAAAAGTGAAGAATATTAAGTTTTAATTAAATAACATAAAAGTACAAATATAAATTTAAACAAAAACAAAATATGCACGCAAATACAACTGGGACAATAGTTTACATTTAGGACGGAAGTTCTGGAGTACAACAGTAATATAAAAGTAAAAATTAATTAAAAATTATTAAAATTAATTAAAATTAATTAAAAAAAATTAATTATACATAATAAGTCTCTTCAACAGTCTAACCTTTTTGCAAGAAAAATAAATTTGTTAGCAATACGATTGGATCGACATTATAAAAGAGTGTAGATAAATCCCAATGAAATACAGAGCCAATATCATTGACAATCTTAAGTGTGCATTTGTCTCGAGCAGACGGATTGGATATCTCCCCAACTGTGTTCAACTCTCTCGACGACTTACATTAAACCAAATTCTTGTTATTATTTTAAAATTTCATTTGTTTGAAAGGGTTTAGCATACGTCATAGGAGTGGAAAATAGTTCCTCGAAGATTCATTTTAATTAATTCGATCCTAATTCCAAGTCTAAACTTTAAATGATAGAAAATGTATTTAATTTTGTCTTTTACGTCGTTTGGAGTGGATATTGTTAAAAAAAATTTTAACAGGAGTCTTTTCACCGTAGATTGTTTTCTAGGAACAAAAAAAACCTAAAGTAGTGTAATACATATATCAAATATGGAATATATGTATAAATAAATAAATATAATATATATTTACACATTTATATTTATATTTATATATTTATGTAAGGCTTTATTTTCCCAGGAACTTTTGAGGAAACCAAAATTCAGAAACACATCAAACTTACTCTTTAATTAAAGTTCTCGGTGATCAAATTTTAATTTTTTGTTTAACCTTTCCGTAAGGTCGAAAATATCAACGAAAAAATTGATGAGTTTACCTGGAATTATAAATGTCAAGGAAGAGCTGATCCAATAAACAAAAGCTGCTGAGGAGCTTTTTTTTAAATGCGTGTTCACTAGAATAAAATAACTAAATATCTAGTCTGTTTTAGTGCTACACATAATTAAGCCATGTCTAAGCATACATCCACTGAATTTTTAAAATCTATATAGGGGTTTTCTTTGAAGCTGAAGTGTTTCTTGGCTAGTTATTTATCTGTAAAACATAGGAAATTGCTAAAATATACGGTAGAACTATATATTTATCTTTGTGAACCGATATCGAATTTCTTGGGATGTACAACAAAATATGAAATAGAAATAGAAATATTGAAAATAGAAAATATTTTATTTTGTGATTTTTTCAAATGTAAAATAAATATTTAAATTCATAACCTTATACAAAATTATTATCGTATTGCAGTATCTAATGTAAGTCACTTAATTTATCCCACTTAAGCAAAAGACGTAAAACAAAGTATAATCACAAATTAACTTTCAGTAGTAATTTTAAAACTTAATGTGTCAGACTGTATTCTAGAGTAAAATAAATAGGGATCCCCTGGGAAAATACCTGTAAGGGGATAGCCATCTCTTGAAAAAAACTTCAATAAAACTAGCAGCAAAACAATTAAGTCGATAAGTTTATAATGTTAATATGTTTATTTAATAGTTAAAAATGATTATACGTATGAATTGTCAAATAAAAAGAAAATATATGTATAAATACCCCCGTTGCAGCAGACCTGCATACTCAGTGAATTTCAAATGCAAAACAACATATTTCAATCCAACATAGCGAGATTTGACATGTTTTGAGAAGCTCCATAAGAATAACATGGGGAATGAATATGCAAATTTGCTGCTACAGATATATTAAAACTGGTTGGTTTTAATTAAATATTTAGTAGATCTGAACTAAAAGAAGCAATTTATAAAGTTTTATCGAGATATGTTAAGAAATAACCGAGATATAGAATTTAATTTATTCCCCATTAGGTTAACATTGGGACAACGTACTGTGTTTACCACGTTCAATACCTCGGTAACCAATGGACGTAGAACAGTGATTCAAGGTATTAAATTGTTTGTTTTCTAAGCTGAATTCATTGGTGCCAACAAAAATGCGATAAATTTTATTTTTCTATGTGAAAAACTAAAAAAAAAACATTTTTGGGGGAGTTTATCCCCCCCCCCTTCCGGTGGGTAGATCGGGCCGGTTCACGAACTCATCCGAGTGATTACCACTTTACAAGTCTGTACCAATTTTCATTAATATTGAACCATTTTTACGGCCGCTATCGTGCTAACAGATATATATATATATATATATATATATATATATATATACAGATAGATAGATAAATTCGAACGAATGGTGTTTGGTGTTTTTTGCTTCTGGTGGCCCCAAAACGAAAAGTTATCATTGTCTCGGACTTAGGTCTAACCATGAGACCTACGGTAATGTCTTCTTCCCTAATGGGAAAATTCGCTAATACAAGATTGTTCAGTATAACGTACATGAATGTAGATTCAGACCAACTGAAGAGTAGCGATCCAAGCTTCACATTTGCTGATGTGTCACACACTTGATCGGGCCCTTGATCGATGGTGTACATTGAGGTCACGTTATTGATTGTTGGAGCCCAATTCTAATAGTTCATGGGTAGACAGAGAAAATAAAAAGGAGGTATTGTTATAGGATAACGAATCTTGTGAAATAAGGAGCACAACGAAATAACCAATTGGGCCAACAAAGATGTAAACGAGTAATTATTCAGTAGTTTCTATCGTAGGTAAAGAGAAAATAGATGTGTTATTCCAAATATCATCAGCTGTCAGTTGGTATATCGAGAAAATATATTTAACGAAATCCCCTTACAACAGGAGGCAATCCTGAACTAAACTCCTGATCCAAGCTCTCCCTAACAAACTAAATGTTACTGTCTACTTTGAGTTCATTAACTGGATTTTGAATATAGGTCTTAAAAATAACAATTGTCTATGTTATTTCCTTAAGAGGTTTTCCACATCGTTTATTTATTTTAGCGTAACGATTTACCTGCCATAGATTATTTACAACCAAAACCTCTTTTAACTGTGGGTTTTAACAGTACGATTCAATTAAAAGTAATCACGTTTCAGCTAGATGATATTATTTATGTATGAAATATAATTTTAATAACATTTATTTAAAAATTATATGTTCAAATAGTTAAGCTTTCATTATTTTGTGTCATAATATTCTCAAAAATTGAAGTAATCGATTGATGATTAACGGGTGGATTCTGATCGAGAAATTATCTAGATAAATAAGTAAAAGCACTTCTAATATAAACAATTCATTGCTTCGGCAATTTCAATGATTATCTGTGCATAAATCGTAATTTATTTGTGAAACCAAAAATGCTATTTTCTGGTAAAAAGTATTTTTTACATGGTTTTAATAGTAAACAGCCTAGATATACACTGTTTTAATAATTTGTGGAGAAAATTAGGATTAAATTTATTCAATCAATTATTGAGTAGCTTCTAATTGGACTTAAACATTATCAATGTACAACTTTATGGTTGTAAATTATCAAACTGATAACAGCTGTTTCTCATTAGTGGATTGGCTTAGACAAATGCGGGCGGTCGATGAAAGAAGAAAAACTGTAATGGACGATTGCCAAAAGAACGTTGCCCAACGCAACACTGCTAAAGAGGAGGGGGAGGGGGATGCAAACAATGCGAGTGTAGTTATGGTCCATCATTCAATTTGTTGAGGTAATATGTGGGTTAAATGTGACTTTTTGATAGATTATTTTTCAGCCTTGGGTATGAAAATTCATTTTCATTTGTAACAGTGTTACAGTAGTTTTGAATCTTTGTAGAAATTCCTAAAATTGTTTAAAGAGAGCTTAATTGAAGCATAGAGTTAAAGATTTAAAATTTTAAATATTCTGTTTTGGATGACACAAATAAATAAATCCAGGTAATATAAAAAGAAAATTTATATGTAAACTACTGGAAAAATACTTCCCTCCCCTCCCAAAGTACGATCAGCGACAGAGTAATACGTTTTCTTTGTTGTTGCATTTTTATTGCTTTGTTGTAAACAGTAGTAATGAAATAGCTACTGGAATAACACCTATCACATGTACTAAACCTACACATGTACCACCTATCACATTATCTAAGTTACTACTGATAAAGGACTTTTGTCATGCAATGCTATCACAAATCTGGTAATGTAGCAAATTTGTTCTGAAGTTCGACTTAAAATATTAAACAATAATATATGATTTATTTTATAGATTTTTTACCAAAAGTAGCCATAATATTTTTAATTAGATTAATTAGCAAACATACACTTAAATAGTAATAATTTTATTTGGATCCATGCACATAAATAGTTAAAAGTTTAAAAAGCATCCCAAGAGTTTCATTCGAAATGAAGGTCATTCAAGTCCGAGCGTCCAATCGAAAATTATATATATGAAGAGAGATTTAAAATTATTAAAATGTTTATCATCCTATTTAATGGTCCATTATTGATACATGTAACATCGCCCATTTTCCCTCAGTTTAAAAGGGTTAGGTAAGATTGATTTATCTCATAATTATTTTTTGTGGGTCTTAGTGTATTATTGTTCACATGGAAATCCCCTCCAGATGATATTTACTTATTGATATTAAACTTTATATTAATTCTTAAGGTGAATGTCAATTGAAATACTTTGCACAGAAAATACATGAATGGAAGATAAAGCAAATTAGAGTAGACGCTATCTTTTAGATACAAGACAAGTGGAGAGCTGTAACTTGATTCATTCTCGTTAGCAGCATGACTCATTTGCCTGGAATGGTGACTCACTACCTTTAACACGCCAATGTTTTTTTATTTTTGAAACACAATTTTTATTTAATTATGTAATAAGTAAATGTTATTAATTAGATTTATTTCCTACACTTGCTATCACCTATAAATAAAACGAGTTATTCTCCCTCAATTGAGGACGGGATCAGATATCATAAACAAATTAATGTTTTTTTTTAAAGTGATAAGAAACATAAACAGAAATCCAATAATTAACAAATTTGAACTAAAAATTTAAATATTGTTATATTGATTTAACGTTGTCCAACATCCAAGATTTTGCTCAAAAACGTACTTATTTTTGATTGTTGGAATAAAAAGTACCCTTTCCCAGTTATCTTTCGACAGGATATTATGATTTAAATTCAAGTTTTAACAGCCAATAAAAAGAAAGCAAATTTAATTTTTCAGTCTCATCATGCTATCATCCTTAATTTTAAGACTATAGTTGAAATTGGATTTAAAACTATAATGAAAGGATCAGTTTCCCACTCCTAATACTTATGGTTTATAATCTTAGTTGAAGGTTTATTTAGTAAAAACAACATTCACGCTAATTCATTCAAATTAATTAAAATTAAATTACTTACTGATTATAGCTAGAACCCAAAATTTGGTGTAAATTTACAATATTAACACCAGTATTTAAAGATTTAAAAGCCTGGAATGAAAATATAAAGGTAAGATTTGGATTAATTACATTCATGCTACGGATTGACAATACAAACATATGATATTCTTTATGAAATATTTTTGCATCTTGAGAATGTTTCTGTCAGTGCACTACTAATATAAGTTGTTTTTCCCAGGCAAGGAGACATTTTCATATTCAATATAAATTCTGTACTAATATTCTATTAATTGTAATTTGACCGATACTACAATGGAATTGGAATTCTATTCTGTATATAATTTTAGAATAATTAAACGTGTAAGTAAATATCCACTTACTCATTCGCCTTCAGCTCTAATTACTGCTAACCCAACTTTGTTCGTATTTTCGTTAAATAGTTTTAGAAAATATGACCCCCAGTTAGGTAGAAACTCTTTTGGCCGTAAACCACGATGTGTTTGCTCAGCATGTGGTCGGACATTACCTAAGTTCGTGTTTCTTCTTTTTACTTCTGTTGTATTTCCTTGAAAAAGCATAAATTCCAGTTTCCTCAGATTTTATTAAACCAGTTTGGACGAAATAAAACGAGGAAAAACGCACTCCTGTTATAATCATAGCGTTGAAAAAGTTTATCAAAATGATGAAAAATACATATTTGTTTTATTTATAAATACATATAGAGAAGTTTGATTAAGAACGTAACTATTTTACAAAATTAATTTTAATATCCCTTTTTCTATAAAAAAAAGCAAATATAAACGTATTATCACGATATATAATGATTACATAAAATCGTACGCTGTAGGTGAAGCTAGCCCGGATCATAGGACCAGGTAGAAAATTAATTACAATACCCAATTGTCTGTATAAAAAACAAAAACAAATAAAGACTACATTATCACAGTAAATGATGATCTCACAAAATCGTGTGCTGCCGATGAAGCTAGCCCGGATCACAGGGCCAGGTAGTTAGTGAGCGAGCAATCATGTGGCGATGATGATCCTACATGTGATAGCTTGCTAACTGTATCCCCGCCCCTTGACTCCATTATAACAACCACCTTCATCAGGGATGCAAATGGCTACGTTAGTGTTTTTACATCTCTCGCAGTATATTTACATTTTATTTCCAGGTATGTCTATTTTAATGAATCTCATCCGCATTTTATTAATCATGGCATTTTATTTTAAAAAGGCATTTATTTTATGAATGCCATATCACGGGAATCCTTTCAGATTTGATATCACGAAGTTATTTAGGAAAGAAATATTACTGAGATAATAGTTTTACTCATATGGGTAAGTCTTCTCACTCACGAAAAAAATTTTAATTAATTAGTTTCCAATGAATAAAATTAATACTAAACATGAAAATGATTTGATTGTCTAAAGGAATGCATTCAATTAAAATAAAAAGGTCCTTTTTCATTTCTTCATGTTCATATTTTTTTCATTTTTACTGTATAACTGGGACGGTAGCGTATCGTGTATTCCAGCTACTTGTAGGTCACGAATTGTGGGAAGTTATATGTGATAGCTTGTGGATGCGGTATTCCCCGGTGAAGACAAGCGTCCACACTAGTGAGTGCTACGTTCACACATCAGACTATCCTCATTGTTTGACCAGTTCGTAATTAAAGTTGTCGAAATCGTGGATCCCACTTTAAACTATAGGTCCTCTAGTTGCTATTGGCTATTGGGCTATTAATGTCAGTCCTGTCTAAGAAACATGACGGCCATAGTCAGTAAGACTACGAAATTGCGCCACGATCTTCCTACACTCATGTTTAATTCATACCTGGCTTAAAATATAATATAAAAATATAATATAAATAAAATATAATTAGGCCGCTATCTAAAATTAAAGTATAAAGTATAAAGTATTGCAGACCTAAAAGACACTTGCTTATTGTAATTAATAACATAGCTTTTTGCCTTGCTAGTTAAATAAATGATCAACTTGCTTTTAAATTTTTGAGAATTTTTTTTAAAACTAACATGTATTATTGTAATTCTCGGTTGGTGTCGGGAATCAGTCAGCATTTTCTACGCATTTTACATCACTTTACCAATAATGATCTTTTAAATTTGTTCTGCCTGTTTTCTGTCCACTATACTGTATGCGCATATATCTGGCTACAAAAAAGCCTTTGTCGGTATCATTTGCTTGTTAACATATGCACTTCTTCGTCACATAACAAATGGATATCGTTTTCAGGTTTAATCATGTTTTCCCTAAACATAAATTTAATGTTATTTTGGTTCAAATTTGAATAAAACCTAAACAAAACTCTACTGTTAAAAGTACATATTAAGTGAGAAATATACTTGGAATTCTAAAAATGTTATAACAAATTAAAAACAGGATCATAATGTTCTCCGATATCGTTTATATTGAAGTTCCATCGTCTTACAGCAATCTAGAGTGACATATTTCACTTAATGTTATTTTAGTGAGGGTTCATACTCATCATCTAAATGAGCGTGGCAAAAATATGTTAATAATACAGTCATAATTGTTTTGAAGGCTCTATTGGATCGCATCATATGAAAAAATATACGAATATTTTTCAATTAATTACAAGTTTTACTCAAACGCCAAATATTTACTTTTGAAGGACTACACAAAGCTAAAAACTAAATTAAATAGTATCATTATATTTTTGAACACCCAAAAAGTCTCAAAAGTAAGAGATTTTTAAAGCCTCATTGTACTTTTTTAAGCGCAACATTTGGTATTCATCCGATGTAGGTATCCTATTTCCGGCTAATCGGAAAATCAATAAAACACTTGAAAAACGAGGTGATATTGTAGGTCGCGATTACAATCCTGGCGGAGCGATCCGGTTTTTATCGCTGTTTTCATTGGAAAGTGCCATCTCGGCTTTTCCAATGAAATTGTTTTCCCATAAACGATGGTCTGACAAAATTATAACATTTTCTTCAAATTTCCCATTACTTATCATTTCCTTTTCAAAGTCCTTCAATATTTTCTTACTACTAAATACATAAAATAAATACTCATATATATCAATGGATTTAGGAGAGGACGAATTATAATTTATTTTTTAACTATTTTTGTATTAGTGAGATTTAATTTTACATTCAAAAAATGTATAATAAACGAGTTGTAGCTCGAGGTCGGCCTACATTTGATTTAAATACCAAAATATATGCATCTGATACGCTATACAACAAATTTTATATATTTTTCAATTATTGATGGAAAACAAATATTTGTTGAAAAAGCGGTAATTTGTCTTTAGATTTACGGTGAGACAGAGGTTTGAAAAGTGGAATGAAGTACCAATAATTTATACCTTCATATCAAATATTTGGTCCCAATGCACAGTGGTATTTAGAAGGCCCTGATCAAAACCATCTCTAGTAACAAGGCCAAAAACGGCGCTAGTAAATGGCAACATCGCGCCTAAGGATCCAGCTGATTTGTTTATACATACTCTATTTTGGCACTATGTTTTGTTTACGTGAAACGAGCTGGCTCTGTGTTTTTACTATGCAAAAAACCCTGAGAAGCGGCGCCCAGCGTTGCCAGGTCGAAGGCTGTGGCCTTATTACTAGAGATGGTCATGCCCTGATACACCAGTTGTGTATTGCTACCTTGCTTGAGTGTGCTGCTGGTCATATAATATGGAACTACGTTTTGAGCCATCAAACAAGTATAACATCGTCTCTTAGATAATTTATTTAAACAGAGTCAAAATGACTGTCATCAAAAAGTTGTTGCCAAACAAATGATTTGCCAAAAATGATTTGCCAAGCAAAACTTGTTATCACCTGAAAACATTTTTCCTGTTACTTAGTTTCCTTCTATGGTAAACTAAATTTTAGCTTTTTAAAGTTCAAGGTTTGATTATAATATTTTTATTGATATAAAAAATAATGAAAAAGAAAGGATTAGAGGCACCTGGCCTTGAAGCAATAAACACAGCAGCGCTGGCTTCATGTTGGATCGCGGCTAAAAGGTTTGCCGTGTTAATGGAAGCCGCGGCTTACCCGGTGACGATAAAACAGAGCGCTTCCAAACCGATTGCTGATCAATGAAAAAGCCGTTTTGTAACGTAGCGGCTGAGCATTGTTCGACTCTATTTGGCTAATTCCTGATTTTCAGCAACTTATCAATGATTGAGTATCAAAATGAAAAATATAGTTACAGGATATATGATTGCTCCATAGAAGTAAATCGTTTGCCGAATATACATTTGAAGTATTTTTACGCATTATTATGCTCTGAACCGTAAAACAGTTTCAGTGCAACCGACCAATACGTACAACCACCACCACAAGTCTTCTGGTTATTGTTAATTTAATGACTCAGAACCTTAGGACAACAGTCGAGATGAACAATGTGTGATCGTTCTTAGGTATCCAAGGTAAACTAATGATTATCTCACATAACCCACGTTCAGATTTTTATGGTATTTTAAGGATAGTCATTTTATGTCGTTCGTGTTTTTTTTTACTTCTTAGATGAATCGGTAGACTATTGTGTAACCTCTTTCAAATACCATGAAAATATAAAAAATTCAAATGTTAGAAGGAGACTTGATTTTACTAACTCAATTGATACATGTTTTGACTTTTCTTTTTAAGTTTGAACATTAAAGGAAATGTCAATTATTCTGTAATTTACAATATGCGCATTAATGTATGAAGCCAGAGAGCGGTGTCCCACGATAAATATTTATGTACATGTATTCCACGCCGTTACTGCAGTGTCGCCTCTCTCCACCACCGTTCTGCCCATGTTAACACCTGCATACAAGCCCCATAAGGGGACCTTCTCCTATATATAGCAGCCTAGGACTGTTTACTTATTTTCCTTACGAGTAAGAAAATTAATTTCTCCTACAAAATGTCTTACTTGACCAATAAAATAGGAGTCGGACTAATAAAATTTCAAATAGCACAGAACTGATTTCAAATGTCTTGAAAAGTTCTAAGTTTTTTGACAAAACAGCTCCAAGTGTCAAGCGTGAAGAAACAAAATATTGACACCTAATGGCAATAAAATTTACGTAAGTAAATTAATTTTGAAAAGAGCTACTAAGATTAATTTTCCTTCTAAACTCCTTGCTCTAATTATATAATTGAACTTATAATTTTTTTCTTATGGTATTGATTTTAATATAATTTTTCATTTCACAGATCCATGTTTAATAAAACTTTATTTATTAACTGTAACATATAACTCAGCGTTGGACTTAAATAGCCATAGATAATCTCGTGTGTCATGTCCATCAAAGGAAATGCTCAAGAAAGTTCCTTCGCATTTAAGTAAAATTAATTTCTCCTTACACAATCTGCTTTGTCAAAACATCAACTTCATTCCTTAGTATGTTATTTTTAATTGTTTATTTTAAACAAATCCTTTGAATATAGGAAGAATATTTTTGTCAAAATTAATCTATAACTATGCAATTAACGTAAAGGTATTAATGCTGGTATGCTTAATTTTTCTTGTAAAACAAATTTAAAAAAATATTTCATAAACATTGAACAGGCCAGTTAAAATAACGATTACGTAGGTGCCATTCTAAATATACTCTAAATTATATTTTTACTTAGCAGCGTTAGTTGTCATACATTTTTCAAGAACTTCAAGTGTAACAAAAAAATTCAATGCTTTTAAAGAGCTTTTTATTACAAATTCATAAGTAATTTTTTTCATCTTGTAAAGGTCAAGTAACTGAGCACTAACTGGCGTCCTAGGAGATTACTGGGATTGCTCTCGGGCTGACCTTTGCTGTTATCTGTATTGAATTTCCTTCATCTTACATAATTTGGACGAGTTTTAGAGTAAGTTTTAAATTAGATCCTTAATAATAATTAGCAAAACTACATTTTAGCAATAATAATGTTATAACCAGGTATAATAATTTTAAGGTAATGTAATTTGAAAGATTGATTTTGAAGGCAAATTGAAGTAATTTAATATATTTTTTTAATACATTAGTAGATTTACTTTTAAGATAACTAGTAATTTATGTTCTTAACACTGACTTTTTCTAGTATAACTGAACGCAGTATTCATATCTACAGGTTCCAATCATTTGGTAACAATTTATTGTGCCTTTCAATAAACATCAAATAGTTTAAGAGATTTCAAGTTATATCTAAAATAAGGTCTTTTATCCACCGATATCATTTTTATCAAATAGAAAATAAAATTTCTCATAGTTCTCCAGTTTCGTTTAGTTCAAGTCACAATGCTGTGTGTTTTATGATTTAATAATTTCTCTGATTTTTCTCGTGCAATATCAGAAGTCCTGAATACAAAATGTATCGTTTCCAAACGTTTCTAAACGAAAAATTCTCTGTTTATTTTTTCTTTCTTCACTTTCGTAAAAGAAAATGTATTAAATAATGTTTACAAATGTATGTCTAAAAAAATAAATAAAAACAATTTCATAGCTTATTTTAAAATGTTAAACGAAGTTTCAGAACGTCACTCTAATGCAGTAGGTAATATGTAAGTCGCTGTTACAAAGTCATTTACGGCACTTTAAGCGGAGACAGTAAATGCCGAAACGACCACAACCCTCGTGTGTGGATTGAGCTAAAAGGTTTGTGGCGTTAATGGAACCGAGGCTCAACCTGTCGATAAAGAAGGGGCTTCGAAACCGATTACCAGACTTTTAAATGTCCCGTAAATACATAGAATTTCCTCATTAGTGTGAAAGGGATCTAGTAAAAGGAAGCAGAAAATGTGGAAATCATAAAAGAAAGAAAAAAGGAAATGGAGTAAACAAAATTGTCTTTTGCTAAAGTAAATTCAAATTTATATACAGAAAGTAAAATTTTTTTCGAATTTTCTTGAATAGTGAAACAAATTTTATAATCTAAATTACCTTTTAGTATACTTATGTCACGAAGGCCACCATAAGACCACCATTTCTTAAACAACATAAAACATTATGTTAATATCCCGCTAACATTAATAAACGCTGGGCTAGTGAGATAAAAAATGAGCCTTCGACTATTATTATTTAATCAAATTTATTAAATGACGAATTTAATATCTAAATTAAGTTATAATATAACTTAATTTAGATATTAAATTATGATGGCGAGCATGCGTATTATTACGCATATTATGAGCATGCGTAGCATTCCTTGAAAGCTTGGAATATTTGAAAACGTAGGGAATTGCTAAGCAGACCTTCTATTGCATTATCTAATTTGTACCAGGTTTTGAGTGACCCGGGATTAAAAAGGCTCTTAGAGCTATAATGAATCACCAACAGAGTGTACCTATTACCTATTTATTTTGATATTAAGAAAGGTAATAGATTATTTTTTGACACAGAAAACAAACAACGAATTATTAATTATTAATTATGATTAATTATCGATTTATGAATCGAAGAGCACAAAACTTTAAAGTAAATAGCTAAAATAATGGGATGACAGAAGCACCCTCTGTTAGTAATTAATCAACCTATGTCAAATTCAAATTCTGAGCCACCCAAAACTAGCGACAGTTGGGCTATGAGAATAGGAGGTCTATTAATTATTTATAGTCAAAGATGATACTCTTGAGACGCACGTTTTTCAAAACTATTTGAAAACATTTTAGCTGTATTGACGTAAATAAAATATAAATTTTTTTATGTTATTCTAATAACATTCCGTCTATCAAAATAGCACACAGGAAAGCGTTAAGAGGATTAAGAATACAAAAACTAGAACCAACCAGACTTACCAAGTTAAAACCAAAGCACCTTTTCCTTAAGAGCCAGTTAACGTAAGGTAAAAAAATTCTGGAAAAGATTCGGTCTGATGGATTTGTGGGGAGGTAGAGCCGGGAATCAGTGTCGATATATTGGGATTCTAAACCTAACCTGCATTGCAGCCCACGTCCAGGCTGTTACAGCTGCAACTACATCCATAGAATATCAACTCGGTCAGAAGTGACGTTTATAACTTTTCTTGTAACCAGTTAAGCCAACTCTAAAAATTCCAATATACTACAAAATAGTGTTAAATATTTATTTAGAGTGGATATTTCCTACTAAAATCTTAATAAACGATGTTCTGAGGTATAGCTTTAAACATCCAAAAACATGTATTACATCCTAGACGCATATTATTAATCTTAGCTATCCAGTAATCTGTAATTATGACACAAGTGAAGTCTGTTTATACCTTTTCACCTCACTACGACGAAATCACCTGTTTTAGATATGTCATATGGAAGAAAAAACAGCTCTTTTCTGTCAGAGGGCCGAAAGTCAGCTGATCGTTTATTTTCTGAAAGCAACGTGTGAACAACGATAGCCATATCTAGTGACAAGGCCGCGGCGCTATTAAATGGCAACAACGTGTCTAAGGGTACAGCTGATTTGTTAATTCATACTCTCTTAAGTCATTGTTCTTTATTTACTTGAAATCAGCTGGCTCTATAAGGGTTTTTACCCTGCTAAAAACCCTTTTGTAAACGGCGTTGCCAGTTCCATTGCTGACATTGCGTTGCAACCTTGGATGTCAAATAAATACTCAGTTTTTAAATATTATATAGTGTTCATTTAATTGTGTAATGTGATAAAATAGTGTAGTGTTCTCACCTCCGTCGAAAGGTTTTTGTACCTCTTGATTATTTCAAATTCTTGACTTCGTTTCGAATTTGAAAATAAATTTCGAGCCCGCAAAACCTGATTTTCGGCCCTGGCTGCGAAATATACAATTAAATAGACTACACTCAGAGCTTAAGCAAAAAATTACGTTCCTAGTAACTTACTTTAGTATCTCGGAATAAAATACTGAACTAAGGAATCAGCAAAGTCCCTTTATATAGTTTACTTTTTTACGATTGAAGAGGTTGTGTGTTTGCACTTTTTTAATTACAATAAAAAACTTAGTTTATGATAAATAGGACGGCGGCCAAAACCGCATTCGGCGAAAAGCTAAAAAGTTGGTTTACAATCTAAAAGTTAAAGTGAGTTGATGCCAAATAGGTTTGGATCATTCCCAAGACTTTCTTACGGTCCGCTCTGGCCATGGCCAACACAATATCTATTAAGGCGTAAGGTTTTGTATTTACAGTGAAAAATAACTTAAAATATATATTGTCATCGTTTAATTGTGTTATAATGTAAATACATCCCTTAGTCATTTTTAAAGCACACTTTTTGTCACTTAATACCTCGTAGGTAAAAGAGCAGTGTCATATATTTTTCTAAAATATTAAGTAATAATACTTTCTGCGGCAGACATCGTGTCTAAGTTGAAAAGAGTACTAAAAAGAGTGGTAGTTTTGTTAAAAAATGCCAGCAAGAAAAAGACATTTAAATCATTTAGTGGTTGGAGAACCAAGATAAGTGGTTTAGCTGATAAAAACGGATATCACCAGAGATCAGGGTAGACTCCAGGCTCAAAAGGGATCGAATTCTCATCATTCTTATCACCGTAGTGCTCTCAGCACACTTCCTGATGGAAGCGGGTTATCACGGGTTGAACCTAGTCTACTTCTGCATCTTTCCTCTTACTATCAATTATTTAGTTTATTACTGATTTTAAAATACTATAAAACTCCGCTCCATCAAAAACGGTTGCATATTTATTGCTAGAAATAAAAACGAAACTGATCATTCGTATTTCGCTTAAAGTAAGGTTTAAAAGATTTTTCGTGCAGAGGGTTCCAAAGGACAAATTCCAATAACTTTTTATATTTTAAATAGAACAGTGTTTAAATAAGGAATCACCTAAATTGTAAGTGAAAACTCCCTCTTTTCTCATTAAGGAAAAAAAGTTTCATCATTCCATGATAAGTTGTATTTAAAATAGAGGGACTCATAATTCTCATCAAGCCTCTCGGTCAAGCATTGAATCCACAGTAGTTGGGTCGTTTGATAAGTTGATAGTATCCACCAAAACGGATATCACCGTAAGGCGTATAAGGCGTAAGGCGGTTGTTATTATTTGCTCTCGCGTATATTTTTTTATGTGGTTATACTGCCACTACTCCCTGAGACCTCCGAAAACCCTAAATTGTCTTCAAACAAAAATTAGGCTCCACTGACCTATTCTGTCCTAATTATTACTTTTCAAGTCAAACTCATTGCTTGCCCTGCCCCAAATCACACATTGGCAGACAAACCTTTCCTTATCTACTACTGCCTTGCTATATAGTAGTTTTCATCACTAGGAGCGAAAGTGGCTCTTTTTGGTACAAGATCGTAATTTACAGGCGAGGCGCAGCCGAGCTTGGAAATGCGATCGAGTACCAAGGAGACACTTTTGCTCCTTGTGATGAACAACTATTTTCATCATTATGTATAAATAACTATTTAATCGTTAAAAAATAAACTACATAATTTTGAGGTTGTCCAAAATAGTCATCGTCATTTACACATCTGTCAGTTGTTTACAAACACAAGTTAAGAAATCGTTCTACCTTTCAAACGTAACATAAACAAATTTTGACATTAGAGTACGGCAAAATTACCATATGTTTTTTCAGTACTCCTATTCGAAGAGATCCAAAAACGATCATTTTGCATTCGATTTAGAGAACTAAAAACTGCTGTTTTCGGGACAGTATGATGAAAAATACTTTACAATTACTGCAATGCCTTACCTATCAAAAACAAAACCTTAAAACGTTTCCTTCCTCCAGCTTACTTCATCTCCAAAACAAAGTATAATTCCATTGCATTTTACTCATTCTAGACTTTATGAAATTTTCTCAAAAGTTTTGTTGTTATTTTGATCGCGATAAGTCTCGTTCACTTCTCGACACGAGAGTCGCATTTTCAGAATAGATTGAGTTTTTCGCTCAGTTATGCCTCTCGCGTACATCCTATCACGCTTGAAAATGGGAATTTTCACTATTTCTAAAAGTCTTCAAATTTAAATTCAAATTTAAAAAATTCTGTTCGTACAAATTGTGTATATCTATTAGATTCCAGAAGGAACGGCGCCATTTTTAACCAAAAGAAAAGTCTATAATCTATTAGAGAGATGATTAAAAACACAATTCAAACCTACTCAGCCGTCAAGAAGAGTATTTTCATACAACAAAGGAATAGGAACGTAAGATGAAGATTATGATCTAGAAATTAAATGAAAGATTCGATATTGCAGCTACCTTTTTACTGGTTACTTCTTATAAGGCCAAGGTGGATATACGATTGGATAAAATCATGACTTATTAATAACTAAGAAATTCTACAAAATAGATCGACGTGCTGGTATATATCCTTCCCAATCATAGTTTAGGCTATTCGTGGATATATTTATTGAATATTTTTATGGAATCAAATATTTATCTTCTCAATTCAAAATAATCTCTAGAGTAAAATAGGCTTTGAGCCAGAGTTTCACTAACGAGCTACCACCATGGAAGTCGAGGTAAAGCGCCGGCCCATCATGTCGAGCGTCGCTGGTTCGATCCTAGCAACTGCCTCCTCAACCATAATGAGCGTAACCGCATATCACGAAAGTAACCTATCATTATGATTACCGGTGGCTAGCTAATCTGACTATTGCCGTTACGGTACTTCGTTGTCGCAGAAATTGCAAAGATGTAATTTATTTTTAAATTTCTTTCACCATTCTTTGATAACTTTCACAATGGTTAAATTTGTTTTTATGATTGCCAAAATCATACTTGCTCAAGATAGTGAATAAAAAAGTTACAATTTATGGTTCGGGGTCGTTTACTTTAAACATTATTTAAAGAAAGTTCAAGGTATGAGATATATGTTACATATACTGTAGATTTTTTAATAATCGTAAAAAATATAAAAAGTTCTACAGTTAATTTTAAAAAATCTTTTGTGCTTCCCATACACTCCAGATATGTTATATCTGCGAAATTTTAATCAATTAAGGTGCCAAATGGTAAAAGTAATCAAACTATTACGCAAGGACATCAATGCTGGTAGAAATGACATTAAACGACCGGCAATAGGTTTTCAACCCTTGGTTTTATCGGTGTGATCTAAAGAGCTCCCTCCATTAACACCCCACCCTTTATTCTGAACTCACACACGAGAGATCGTCGCAGCTGCATTTACCTTCCATAGAGGTGGTTTTATGACCAGTCTCAAACACTTTATTTAGCTATACAGTTTATCTGATTTTTATTTGTGAAATAATCTTAACTATAAATATCTGTCTTCGCTGTCCTTAAACCTCAAACACTTTTATAGATCGATTCAAATAACAAGGTCCTGCCTGCCTATAAGACTAATATTAATTTTAGCATTGGAATTACGGTCGGAATGGGGCACGTTATTTGAACTATACATCACAAATTACAATGTATAAGCTTTTATCCACTCTTAAAATATATATTATAGTCCTAGTCAAATGGCTTGGCCCACGCTGTACGTTAGTCCAGTGCTAAAATTAATAATAGTTTTATGGGAGAACTGAGCAATGCCATTTGACTAGGACTCTACTTACTGCCATAACCTAAAAAAAGTTAATCTTTGGTAGTTTTTTTCTATTGTACTGGACACTTCATGGATTATATTGAAATGGCTAGTTGCATATTTCAGCCTTAATATGAGACTTTAAAACTTATTAAAGCTCTTTACCATTTTATTAAAAAGCTAAAATACAAACATAAAAAACTACAAACCCGATTGGCTATCCTAGTAATCATTTTAGTTCAGGATGTAATAAAACTATCAGTGTAAATTGAATAGTTTAATAACGCCTGCAAATTTCACTGCATTTACGATTACCCTTTCCTCGTACATAATTCATATCATTAATGTTTTTCTGCAATTATGATTTCATGGTGGTTTGTTTCACGATACCACGATTGTAGTATGATAAATAACTAAGATATTAATTACAAATAGTTTGTAATCAAAAAAGGATTCAATTGTTCTTAAACTACTAGGAAAATATTCCTTCAATATAGAAGGAAGAAATATTATTTATGTAAAATAATTATTTAAACAAAGCTGCATATGTGCTGAGCTGTAATCAGTAGGTCAGTATCAAGGAACGATAGAAGAAATAAAAAGGTTTGACTCAGCTGGTATTGAGCCAAACTGTTGGAAACGCTTAGACTTCTGAAAGAATGAAAAAGTTAGGTATTTGACATGACCAGTCATTTTATGTAGTCACAAATGAGATATTAAAGTTTTAACATCCTGTATGAAAAACTGAGCTAAAATTTATTTCCGATTTATATGGCTAGGACTATCTATAATAATATGAATTTCTAACTTAAAATTTAATTCGTGGATTATTTAGCGCAAATTAAATTTAGATTCTCCCAAAAATTTAGCTTACAAGACAATTGAATTATCCGTTACTAAACAATCTCTAAATTGATCTTATTGAAAACTTCATGTAGTACTAAGAAAAACAACGGCTACCTAATCGTAAAATCATAAAAAAGGTTAAGCTGTTCGTAATTCATGAATAAAACCATTAACTTCATAACTAAAATCTTGCTTTAGCGAATTTCCCCGATAAGGAAGAAGCTATTACCATGGGTCTCATGGTAAGACCTAAGCTCCAGACTATGATAACTTTTTGTTTTGCGGCCCCCAGAAGCAAAAAAACACCATTCGTTCGAATTTTCAGGTACATACAAATACATATACATACATAAATATCCTCTTGGACCACGTAGACTCGGAGTAGTCGAGCAGGTGACGAGTCAAAGTTATACTAAAAACATCTTAATGACTTTTCACTACTAAAAATTATCTTGATAATTTTTCACTTCAATGTTTCTTCTAACTAGATTAAAACTAGGTTGGCAGGCTATAATAAAAATGTTCAATTAAGTAGGTCTTGAGTTTGGCTTTTAATTCTCCGTTTATCTAATATTTTTCAATTCTGGAGGCAGGTCTTGGTGTATATATATATATATATATATATATATATATATATATGTGTGTGTGTGTGTGCGTGTGTGTGTGTGTGTGTGTGTTTTTGTGTGTGTCTGTTACCACGATACTGCCCGTAAATATGGTCCGATCTAAATGAAATTTGGTACAGACGTGTAAAGTGGTAATCACTCGGACGAGTTCGTAAACCAGCACGATCGGACCACCGGAAGCCAGATCCAGTAAAGGGGGGTAAACCCCTCAAATATGGATTTTTTGAGTTTTTACATAAAAAATTAAAATAATCCAATTTTTACTATCACCAATGAATTTAGCTAAAAAAAATTATTTTGTATTTTAAATCACTGCTCTATTTCCATTGGTTACCGAGATATTGAAAGAGGTAAACACAATATCACACAGTATATACGTTGCCCCAATGTTAACCTCATGGGAAAAATTTGTTCAATTCTATATCTCAGTTATTTCTTTCATCATATCTTGATAAAACTTGGTAAATGGCTTCTCGGTGATCAAATTTTAATTTTTTGTTTAACCTTTCCGTAAGGTCGAAAATATCAACGAAAAAATTGATGAGTTTACCTGGAATTATAAATGTCAAGGAAGAGCTGATCCAATAAACAAAAGCTGCTGAGGAGCTTTTTTTTAAATGCGTGTTCACTAGAATAAAATAACTAAATATCTAGTCTGTTTTAGTGCTACACATAATTAAGCCATGTCTAAGCATACATCCACTGAATTTTTAAAATCTATATAGGGGTTTTCTTTGAAGCTGAAGTGTTTCTTGGCTAGTTATTTATCTGTAAAACATAGGAAATTGCTAAAATATACGGTAGAACTATATATTTATCTTTGTGAACCGATATCGAATTTCTTGGGATGTACAACAAAATATGAAATAGAAATAGAAATATTGAAAATAGAAAATATTTTATTTTGTGATTTTTTCAAATGTAAAATAAATATTTAAATTCATAACCTTATACAAAATTATTATCGTATTGCAGTATCTAATGTAAGTCACTTAATTTATCCCACTTAAGCAAAAGACGTAAAACAAAGTATAATCACAAATTAACTTTCAGTAGTAATTTTAAAACTTAATGTGTCAGACTGTATTCTAGAGTAAAATAAATAGGGATCCCCTGGGAAAATACCTGTAAGGGGATAGCCATCTCTTGAAAAAAACTTCAATAAAACTAGCAGCAAAACAATTAAGTCGATAAGTTTATAATGTTAATATGTTTATTTAATAGTTAAAAATGATTATACGTATGAATTGTCAAATAAAAAGAAAATATATGTATAAATACCCCCGTTGCAGCAGACCTGCATACTCAGTGAATTTCAAATGCAAAACAACATATTTCAATCCAACATAGCGAGATTTGACATGTTTTGAGAAGCTCCATAAGAATAACATGGGGAATGAATATGCAAATTTGCTGCTACAGATATATTAAAACTGGTTGGTTTTAATTAAATATTTAGTAGATCTGAACTAAAAGAAGCAATTTATAAAGTTTTATCGAGATATGTTAAGAAATAACCGAGATATAGAATTTAATTTATTCCCCATTAGGTTAACATTGGGACAACGTACTGTGTTTACCACGTTCAATACCTCGGTAACCAATGGACGTAGAACAGTGATTCAAGGTATTAAATTGTTTGTTTTCTAAGCTGAATTCATTGGTGCCAACAAAAATGCGATAAATTTTATTTTTCTATGTGAAAAACTAAAAAAAAAACATTTTTGGGGGAGTTTATCCCCCCCCCCCTTCCGGTGGGTAGATCGGGCCGGTTCACGAACTCATCCGAGTGATTACCACTTTACAAGTCTGTACCAATTTTCATTAATATTGAACCATTTTTACGGCCGCTATCGTGCTAACAGATATATATATATATATATATATATATATATATATATATATATACAGATAGATAGATAAATTCGAACGAATGGTGTTTGGTGTTTTTTGCTTCTGGTGGCCCCAAAACGAAAAGTTATCATTGTCTCGGACTTAGGTCTAACCATGAGACCTACGGTAATGTCTTCTTCCCTATTGGGAAAATTCGCTAATACAAGATTGTTCAGTATAACGTACATGAATGTAGATTCAGACCAACTGAAGAGTAGCGATCCAAGCTTCACATTTGCTGATGTGTCACACACTTGATCGGGCCCTTGATCGATGGTGTACATTGAGGTCACGTTATTGATTGTTGGAGCCCAATTCTAATAGTTCATGGGTAGACAGAGAAAATAAAAAGGAGGTATTGTTATAGGATAACGAATCTTGTGAAATAAGGAGCACAACGAAATAACCAATTGGGCCAACAAAGATGTAAACGAGTAATTATTCAGTAGTTTCTATCGTAGGTAAAGAGAAAATAGATGTGTTATTCCAAATATCATCAGCTGTCAGTTGGTATATCGAGAAAATATATTTAACGAAATCCCCTTACAACAGGAGGCAATCCTGAACTAAACTCCTGATCCAAGCTCTCCCTAACAAACTAAATGTTACTGTCTACTTTGAGTTCATTAACTGGATTTTGAATATAGGTCTTAAAAATAACAATTGTCTATGTTATTTCCTTAAGAGGTTTTCCACATCGTTTATTTATTTTAGCGTAACGATTTACCTGCCATAGATTATTTACAACCAAAACCTCTTTTAACTGTGGGTTTTAACAGTACGATTCAATTAAAAGTAATCACGTTTCAGCTAGATGATATTATTTATGTATGAAATATAATTTTAATAACATTTATTTAAAAATTATATGTTCAAATAGTTAAGCTTTCATTATTTTGTGTCATAATATTCTCAAAAATTGAAGTAATCGATTGATGATTAACGGGTGGATTCTGATCGAGAAATTATCTAGATAAATAAGTAAAAGCACTTCTAATATAAACAATTCATTGCTTCGGCAATTTCAATGATTATCTGTGCATAAATCGTAATTTATTTGTGAAACCAAAAATGCTATTTTCTGGTAAAAAGTATTTTTTACATGGTTTTAATAGTAAACAGCCTAGATATACACTGTTTTAATAATTTGTGGAGAAAATTAGGATTAAATTTATTCAATCAATTATTGAGTAGCTTCTAATTGGACTTAAACATTATCAATGTACAACTTTATGGTTGTAAATTATCAAACTGATAACAGCTGATTTCTCATTAGTGGATTGGCTTAGACAAATGCGGGCGGTCGATGAAAGAAGAAAAACTGTAATGGACGATTGCCAAAAGAACGTTGCCCAACGCAACACTGCTAAAGAGGAGGGGGAGGGGGATGCAAACAATGCGAGTGTAGTTATGGTCCATCATTCAATTTGTTGAGGTAATATGTGGGTTAAATGTGACTTTTTGATAGATTATTTTTCAGCCTTGGGTATGAAAATTCATTTTCATTTGTAACAGTGTTACAGTAGTTTTGAATCTTTGTAGAAATTCCTAAAATTGTTTAAAGAGAGCTTAATTGAAGCATAGAGTTAAAGATTTAAAATTTTAAATATTCTGTTTTGGATGACACAAATAAATAAATCCAGGTAATATAAAAAGAAAATTTATATGTAAACTACTGGAAAAATACTTCCCTCCCCTCCCAAAGTACGATCAGCGACAGAGTAATACGTTTTCTTTGTTGTTGCATTTTTATTGCTTTGTTGTAAACAGTAGTAATGAAATAGCTACTGGAATAACACCTATCACATGTACTAAACCTACACATGTACCACCTATCACATTATCTAAGTTACTACTGATAAAGGACTTTTGTCATGCAATGCTATCACAAATCTGGTAATGTAGCAAATTTGTTCTGAAGTTCGACTTAAAATATTAAACAATAATATATGATTTATTTTATAGATTTTTTACCAAAAGTAGCCATAATATTTTTAATTAGATTAATTAGCAAACATACACTTAAATAGTAATAATTTTATTTGGATCCATGCACATAAATAGTTAAAAGTTTAAAAAGCATCCCAAGAGTTTCATTCGAAATGAAGGTCATTCAAGTCCGAGCGTCCAATCGAAAATTATATAACTTATGAAGAGAGATTTAAAATTATTAAAATGTTTATCATCCTATTTAATGGTCCATTATTGATACATGTAACATCGCCCATTTTCCCTCAGTTTAAAAGGGTTAGGTAAGATTGATTTATCTCATAATTATTTTTTGTGGGTCTTAGTGTATTATTGTTCACATGGAAATCCCCTCCAGATGATATTTACTTATTGATATTAAACTTTATATTAATTCTTAAGGTGAATGTCAATTGAAATACTTTGCACAGAAAATACATGAATGGAAGATAAAGCAAATTAGAGTAGACGCTATCTTTTAGATACAAGACAAGTGGAGAGCTGTAACTTGATTCATTCTCGTTAGCAGCATGACTCATTTGCCTGGAATGGTGACTCACTACCTTTAACACGCCAATGTTTTTTTATTTTTGAAACACAATTTTTATTTAATTATGTAATAAGTAAATGTTATTAATTAGATTTATTTCCTACACTTGCTATCACCTATAAATAAAACGAGTTATTCTCCCTCAATTGAGGACGGGATCAGATATCATAAACAAATTAATGTTTTTTTTTAAAGTGATAAGAAACATAAACAGAAATCCAATAATTAACAAATTTGAACTAAAAATTTAAATATTGTTATATTGATTTAACGTTGTCCAACATCCAAGATTTTGCTCAAAAACGTACTTATTTTTGATTGTTGGAATAAAAAGTACCCTTTCCCAGTTATCTTTCGACAGGATATTATGATTTAAATTCAAGTTTTAACAGCCAATAAAAAGAAAGCAAATTTAATTTTTCAGTCTCATCATGCTATCATCCTTAATTTTAAGACTATAGTTGAAATTGGATTTAAAACTATAATGAAAGGATCAGTTTCCCACTCCTAATACTTATGGTTTATAATCTTAGTTGAAGGTTTATTTAGTAAAAACAACATTCACGCTAATTCATTCAAATTAATTAAAATTAAATTACTTACTGATTATAGCTAGAACCCAAAATTTGGTGTAAATTTACAATATTAACACCAGTATTTAAAGATTTAAAAGCCTGGAATGAAAATATAAAGGTAAGATTTGGATTAATTACATTCATGCTACGGATTGACAATACAAACATATGATATTCTTTATGAAATATTTTTGCATCTTGAGAATGTTTCTGTCAGTGCACTACTAATATAAGTTGTTTTTCCCAGGCAAGGAGACATTTTCATATTCAATATAAATTCTGTACTAATATTCTATTAATTGTAATTTGACCGATACTACAATGGAATTGGAATTCTATTCTGTATATAATTTTAGAATAATTAAACGTGTAAGTAAATATCCACTTACTCATTCGCCTTCAGCTCTAATTACTGCTAACCCAACTTTGTTCGTATTTTCGTTAAATAGTTTTAGAAAATATGACCCCCAGTTAGGTAGAAACTCTTTTGGCCGTAAACCACGATGTGTTTGCTCAGCATGTGGTCGGACATTACCTAAGTTCGTGTTTCTTCTTTTTACTTCTGTTGTATTTTCTTGAAAAAGCATAAATTCCAGTTTCCTCAGATTTTATTAAACCAGTTTGGACGAAATAAAACGAGGAAAAACGCACTCCTGTTATAATCATAGCGTTGAAAAAGTTTATCAAAATGATGAAAAATACATATTTGTTTTATTTATAAATACATATAGAGAAGTTTGATTAAGAACGTAACTATTTTACAAAATTAATTTTAATATCCCTTTTTCTATAAAAAAAAAACAAATATAAACGTATTATCACGATAAATAATGATTACATAAAATCGTACGCTGTAGGTGAAGCTAGCCCGGATCATAGGACCAGGTAGAAAATTAATTACAATACCCAATTGTCTGTATAAAAAACAAAAACAAATAAAGACTACATTATCACAATAAATGATGATCTCACAAAATCGTGTGCTGCCGATGAAGCTAGCCCGGATCACAGGGCCAGGTAGTTAGTGAGCGAGCAATCATGTGGCGATGATGATCCTACATGTGATAGCTTGCTAACTGTATCCCCGCCCCTTGACTCCATTATAACAACCACCTTCATCAGGGATGCAAATGGCTACGTTAGTGTTTTTACATCTCTCGCAGTATATTTACATTTTATTTCCAGGTATGTCTATTTTAATGAATCTCATCCGCATTTTATTAATCATGGCATTTTATTTTAAAATAGCATTTATTTTATGAATGCCATATCACGGGAATCCTTTCAGATTTGATATCACGAAGTTATTTAGGAAAGAAATATTACTGAGATAATAGTTTTACTCATATGGGTAAGTCTTCTCACTCACGAAAAAAATTTTAATTAATTAGTTTCCAATGAATAAAATTAATACTAAACATGAAAATGATTTGATTGTCTAAAGGAATGCATTCAATTAAAATAAAAAGGTCCTTTTTCATTTCTTCATGTTCATATTTTTTTCATTTTTACTGTATAACTGGGACGGTAGCGTATCGTGTATTCCAGCTACTAGTAGGTCACGAATTGTGGGAAGTTATATGTGATAGCTTGTGGATGCGGTATTCCCCGGTGAAGACAAGCGTCCACACTAGTGAGTGCTACGTTCACACATCAGACTATCCTCATTGATTGACCAGTTCGTAATTAAAGTTGTCGAAATCGTGGATCCCACTTTAAACTATAGGTCCTCTAGTTGCTATTGGCTATTGGGCTATTAATGTCAGTCCTGTCTAAGAAACATGACGGCCATAGTCAGTAAGGCTACGAAATTGCGCCACGATCTTCCTACACTCATGTTGAATTCATACCTGGCTTAAAATATAATATAAAAATATAATATAAATAAAATATAATTAGGCCGCTATCTAAAATTAAAGTATAAAGTATAAAGTATTGCAGACCTAAAAGACACTTGCTTATTGTAATTAATAACATAGCTTTTTGCCTTGCTAGTTAAATAAATGATCAACTTGCTTTTAAATTTTTGAGAATTTTTTTAAAACTAACATGTATTATTGTAATTCTCGGTTGGTGTCGGGAATCAGTCAGCATTTTCTACGCATTTTACATCACTTTACCAATAATGATCTTTTAAATTTGTTCTGCCTGTTTTCTGTCCACTATACTGTATGCGCATATATCTGGCTACAAAAAGCCTTTGTCGGTATCATTTGCTTGTTAACATATGCACTTCTTCGTCACATAACAAATGGATATCGTTTTCAGGTTTAATCATGTTTTCCCTGAACATAAATTTAATGTTATTTTAGTTCAAATTTGAATAAAACCTAAACAAAACTCTACTGTTAAAAGTACATATTAAGTGAGAAATATACTTGGAATTCTAAAAATGTTATAACAAATTAAAAACAGGATCATAATGTTCTCCGATATCGTTTATATTGAAGTTCCATCGTCTTACAGCAATCTAGAGTGACATATTTCACTTAATGTTATTTTAGTGAGGGTTCATACTCATCATCTAAATGAGCGTGGCAAAAATATGTTAATAATACAGTCATAATTGTTTTGAAGGCTCTATTAAATCGCATCATATGAAAAAATATACGAATATTTTTCAATTAATTACAAGTTTTACTCAAACGCCAAATATTTACTTTTGAAGAACTACACAAAGCTAAAAACTAAATTAAATAGTATCATTATATTTTTGAACACCCAAAAAGTCTCAAAAGTAAGAGATTTTTAAAGCCTCATTGTACTTTTTTAAGCGCAACATTTGGTATTCATCTGATGTAGGTATCCTATTTCCGGCTAATCGGAAAATCAATAAAACACTTGAAAAACGAGGTGATATTGTAGGTCGCGATTACAATCCTGGCGGAGCGATCCGGTTTTTATCGCTGTTTTCATTGGAAAGTGCCATCTCGGCTTTTCCAATGAAATTGTTTTCCCATAAACGATGGTCTGACAAAATTATAACATTTTCTTCAAATTTCCCATTACTTATCATTTCCTTTTCAAAGTCCTTCAATATTTTCTTACTACTAAATACATAAAATAAATACTCATATATATCAATGGATTTAGGAGAGGACGAATTATAATTTATTTTTTAACTATTTTTGTATTAGTGAGATTTAATTTTACATTCAAAAAATGTATAATAAACGAGTTGTAGCTCGAGGTCGCCTACATTTTATTTAAATACCAAAATATATGCATCTGATACGCTATACAACAAATTTGATATATTTTTCAATCATTGATGGAAAACAAATATTTGTTGAAAAAGCGGTAATTTGTCTTTAGATTTACGGTGAGACAGAGGTTTGAAAAGTGGAATGAAGTACCAATAATTTATACCTTCATATCAAATATTTGGTCCCAATGCACAGTGGTATTTAGAAGGCCCTGATCAAAACCATCTCTAGTAACAAGGCCAAAAACGGCGCTAGTAAATGGCAACATCGCGCCTAAGGATCCAGCTGATTTGCTTATACATACTCTATTTTGGCACTATGTTTTGTTTACGTGAAACGAGCTGGCTCTGTGTTTTTACTATGCAAAAAACCCTGAGAAGCGGCGCCCAGCGTTGCCAGGTCGAAGGCTGTGGCCTTATTACTAGAGATGGTCATGCCCTGATACACCAGCTGTGTATTGCTACCTTGCTTGAGTGTGCTGCTGGTCATATAATATGGAACTACGTTTTGAGCCATCAAACAAGTATAACATCGTCTCTTAGATAATTTATTTAAACAGAGCCAAAATGACTGTCATCAAAAAGTTGTTGCCAAACAAATGATTTGCCAAGCAAAACTTGTTATCACCTGAAAACATTTTTCCTGTTACTTAGTTTCCTTCTATGGTAAACTAAATTTTAGCTTTTTAAAGTTCAAGGTTTGATTATAATATTTTTATTGATATAAAAAATAATGAAAAAGAAAGGATTAGAGGCACCTGGCCTTGAAGCAATAAACACAGCAGCGCTGGCTTCATGTTGGATCGCGGCTAAAAGGTTTGCCGTGTTAATGGAAGCCGCGGCTTACCCGGTGACGATAAAACAGAGCGCTTCCAAACCGATTGCTGATCAATGAAAAAGCCGTTTTGTAACGTAGCGGCTAAGCATTGTTCGACTCTATTTGGCTAATTCCTGATTTTCAGCAACTTATTAATGATAGAGTATCAAAATGAAAAATATAGTTACAGGATATATGATTGCTCCATAGAAGTAAATCGTTTGCCGAATATACATTTGAAGTATTTTTACGCATTATTACGCACTGAACCGTAAAACAGTTTCAGTGCAACCGACCAATACGTACAACCACCACCACCAGTGCTCTGGTTATTGTTAATTTAATGACTCAGAACCTTAGGACAACAGTCGAGATGAACAATGTGTGATCGTCCTTAGGTATCCAAGGTAAACTAATGATTATCTCACATAACCCACGTTCAGATTTTTATGGTATTTTAAGGATAGTCATTTTATGTCGTTCGTGTTTTTTTTTTACTTCTTAGATGAATCGGTAGACTATTGTGTAACCTCTTTCAAATACCATGAAAATATAAAAAATTCAAATGTTAGAAGGAGACTTGATTTTACTGACTCAATTGATACATGTTTTGACTTTTCTTTTAAAGTTTGAACATTAAAGGAAATGTCAATTATTCTGTAATTTACAATATGCGCATTAATGTATGAAGCCAGAGAGCGGTGTCCCACGATAAATATTTATGTACATGTATTCCACACCGTTACTGCAGTGTCGCCTCTCTCCACCACCGTTCTGCCCATGTTAACACCTGCATACAAGCCCCATAAGGGGACCTTCTCCTATATATAGCAGCCTAGGACGGTTTACTTATTTTCCTTATGAGTAAGAAAATTAATTTCTCCTACAAAATGTCTTACTTGACCAATAAAATAGGAGTCGGACTAATAAAATTTCAAATAGCATAGAACTGATTTCAAATGTCTTGAAAAGTTCTAAGTTTTTTGACAAAACAGCTCCAAGCGTCAAGCGTGAAGAAACAAAATATTGACACCTAATGGCAATAAAATTTACGTAAGTAAATTAATTTTGAAAAGAGCTACTAAGATTAATTTTCCTTCTAAACTCCTTGCTCTAATTATATAATTGAACTTATAATTTTTTTTCTTATGGTATTGATTTTAATATAATTTTTCATTTCACAGATCCCTGTTTAATAAAACTTTATTTATTAACTGTAACATATAACTGAGCGTTGGACTTAAATAACCATAAATAATCACGTGTGTCATGTCCCTCAAAGAAAATGCTCAAGAAAGTTCCTTCGCATTTAAGTAAACTTTATTTCTCCTTACACAATCTGCTTTGTCAATACATCAACTTCATTCCTTAGGATGTTATTTTTAATTGTTTATTTTAAACAAATCCTTTGAATATAGGAAGAATATTTTTGTCAAAATGAATCTATAACTATGCAATTAACGTAAAGGTATTTATGCTGGTATGCTTAATTGTTCTTGTAAAACAAATTTAAAAAATATTTCATAAACATTGAACAGGCCAGTTAAAATAACGATTACGTAGGTGACATTCTAAATAGACTCTAAATTATATTTTTACTTAGCAGCGTTAGTTTTCATATCAAGAACTTCAAGTGTAACAAAAAAATTCAATGCTTTTAAAGAGCTTTTTATTACAAATTCATAAGTAATTTTTTTCATCTTGTAAAGGTCAAGTAACTGAGCACTAACTGGCGTCCTAGGAGATTACTGGGATTGCTCTCGGGCTGACCTTTGCTGTTATCTGTATTGAATTTCCTTCATCTTACATAATTTGGACGAGTTTTAGAGTAAGTTTTAAATTAGATCCTTAATAATAATTAGCAAAACTACATTTTAGCAATAATAATGTTATAACCAGGTGTAATAATTTTAAGGTAATGTAATTTGAAAGATTGATTTTGAAGGCAAATTGAAGTAATTTAATATTTTTTTTAATACATTAGTAGATTTACTTTTAAAATAACTAGTAATTTATGTTCTTAACACTGACTTTTTCTAGTATAACTGAACGCAGTATTCATATCTACAGGTTCCTATCATTTGGTAACAATTTATTGTGCCTTTCAATAAACATCAAATAATTTAAAAGATTTCAAGTTATATCTAAAATAAGGTTTTTTATCCACCGATATCATTTTTATCAAATAGAAAATAAAATTTCTCATAGTTCTCCAGTTTCGTTTAGTTCAAGTCACAATGCTGTGTGTTTTATGATTTAATAATTTCTCTGATTTTTCTCGTGCAATATCAGAAGTCCTGAAAACAAAATGTATCGTTTCCAAACGTTTCTAAACGAGAAATTCTCTGTTTATTTTTCCTTTCTTCACTTTCGTAAAAGAAAATGTATGAAATAATGTTTACAAATGTATGTCTTTAGAAAAAATAAATAAAAACAATTTAATAGCTTATTTCAAAATGTTAAACGAAGTTTCAGAACGTCACTCTAATGCAGTAGGTAATATGTAAGTCGCTGTTACAAAGTCATTTACGGCACTTTAAGCGGAGACAGTAAATGCCGAAACGACCACAACCCTCGTGTGTGGATTGAGCTAAAAGGTTTGTGGCGTTAATGGAACGAGGCTCAACCTGTCGATAAAGAAGGGGCTTCGAAACCGATTACCAGACTTTTAAATGTCCCGTAAATACATAGAATTTTCTCATTAGTGTGAAAGGGATCTAGTAAAAGGAAGCAGAAAATGTGGAAATCATAAAAGAAAGAAAAAAGGTAACGGAGTAAACAAAATTGTCTTTTGCTAAAGTAAATTCAAATTTATATACAGAAAGTGTGGGATTAAATTTCTTGAATACTGAAACAAATTTTATAATTTAAATTACCTTTTAGTATACTTATGTCACAAAGGCCACCATAAGACCACAATTTTTTAAACAACAAAAAACATTATGTTACTATCCCGCTAACAATAATAAACGCTAGGCTAGTAAGAAAAAAAATGAGCCTACGACTATTATTATTTAATCAAATTTATTAAATGACGAATTTAATATCTAAATTACGTTATATTAGCATGCGTAGCATAACAGCCTTGAAAGCTTGGAATATTTGAAAACGAAGGGAATTGCTAGTAATTTTTTGTTTTAGATGTACTTGAAAAACCACGATGCCATTGACTTTAAATCTGAAGCAGACCTTCTATCGCATTATCTAATTTGCACCAGGTTTTGAGTGACCCGGGATTAAAAAGGCTCTTAGAGCTATAATGAATCACCAACAGAGTGTACTAATATTACCTATTTATTTTGATATTAAGAAAGGTAATATATTATTTTTTGACACAGAAAACAAACAACGAATTATTAATTATTAATAGCCCAACTGTCGCTAGTTTTGGGTGGCTCAGAATTTGATAATTATTGATAATCAGAATTATCAGAATTTTATAATTAATTATTGATTTATGAATTGAAGAGCACAAAACTTTAAAGTAAATAGCTAAAATAATGGGATGACAGAATCACCCTCTGTTAGTAATTAATCAACCTATGTCAAATTCAAATTCTGAGCCACCCAAAACTAGCGACAGTTGAGCTATGAGAATGGGAGGTCTATTAATTATTTATAGTCAAAGATAATACTCTTGAGACGCACGTTTTTCAAAACTATTTGAAAACATTTTAGCTGTATTGACGTAAATAAAATATAAAATCTATTTTTCTATGTTTTTCTAATAACATTCCGTCTGTCAAAATAGCACACAGGAAATCGTTAAGAGGATTAAGAATACAAAAACTAGAACCAACCAGACTTACCAAGTTATAACCAAAGCACCTTTTCCTTAAGAGCCAGTTAACTTAAGGTAAAAAAATTCTGGAAAAGATTCAGTATGATGGATTTGTGGGGAGGCAGAGCTGGGAATCAGTGTCGATATATTGGGATTCTAAACCTAACCTGCATTGCAGCCCACGTCCAGGCTGTTACAGCTGCAACTACATCCATAGAATATCAACTCGGTCAGAAGTGACGTTTATAACTTTTCTTGTAACCAGTTAAGCCAACTCTAAAAATCCCAATGTATTACAAAATAGTGTTAAATATTTATTTAGAGTGGATATTTCCTACTAAAATCTTAATAAACGATGTTCTGAGGTATAACTTTAAACATCCAAAAACATGTACTACATCCTAAACGCATATTATTAATCTTAACTATCCAGTAATCTCTAATTATGACAAAAATGAAGTCTGTTTATACCTTTTCACCTCGCTATGACGAAATCACCTGTTTTAGATATGTCATATGGAAGGAAAAAACAGCTCTTTTCTGTCAGAGGGCCGAAAGTCAGCTGATCGTTTATTTTCTGAAAGCAACGTGTGAACAACAATAGCCATTTCTAATAACAAGGCCGCGGCGCTAGTAAATGGCAACAACGTGTCTAAGGGTACAGCTGATTTGTTAATTCATACTCTCTTATGTCATTGTTCTTTGTTTACTTGAAATCAGCTGGCTCTATAAGGGTTTTTACCCTGCTAAAAACCCTTTTGTAAAGGGCGTTCTGACATTGCGTTGCAACCTTGAAAATAAATTATGTCACTCATAATTTATAAATTTTGTTTTCAAGTATGTCAAATAAATACTCAGATTTTAAATATTATATAGTGTTCATTTAATTGAGTAGTGTGATAAAAAATAGTGTTCTCACCTCAGTCGAAAGGGTTTTGCAGCTCTTGATTATTTTAAATTATTGACTTCGTTTCGAATTTGCAAATAAATTTCGAGCCCGCAAAACCTCATTTTTGGCCCTGGCTGCGAAATATACAATTAAATAGGCTACACTCAGAGCTTAAGCAAAAAGTTACGTTCCTAATAACTTACTTTAGTATCTTGGAATAAAATACTCAACTAAGGAATCAGCAAAGTCCCTTTATATAGTTTACTTTTTTACCATTGAAGAGGTTGTGTGTTTGCACTCTTTTAATTACAATAAAAACCGTAGTTTATGATAAATAGGACGGCGGCCAAAACCGCATTCAGCGAAAAGCTAAAAAGTTGGTTTACAATCTAAAAGTTAAAGTGAGTTGATGCCAAATAGGTTTGGATCATTCCCAAGACTTTCTTACGGTCTGCTCTGGCCATGGCCAACACAATATTTATTAAGGCGTAAGGTTTTGTATTTACAGTGAAAAATAACTTATAATATATATTGTCATCGTTTAATTGTGATATAATGTAAATATATCCTTTATTCATTTTAAAAGCACACTTTTTGTCACTTAATACCTCGTAGGTAATAGAGCAGTTTCATATATTTTTCTAAGATATTAAGTAATAATACATTCTGCGGCAGGCATCGTGTCTAAGTTGACAGGAGTACTAAAGGGAGTGGTAGTTTTGTTAAAAAATGCCAGCAAGAAAAATACATTTAAATCATTTAGTGGTTGGAGAACCAAGATAAGTGGTTTAGCTGATAAAAACGGATATCACCAGAGATCAGGGTAGACTCCAGGCTCAAAAGGGATCGAATTCTCATCATTCTTATCACCGCACTACCCTCAGCACACTTCCTGATGGAAGCGGGTTATCACGGATTGAATCTAGTCTACTTCTGCATCTTTCCTCTTACTATCAAGTATTTAGTTTATTACTGAATTTAAAATACTATAAAACTCCGCTCCATCAAAAATGGTTCCATATTTATTGCTAGAAATAAAAACGAAACTGATCATTCGTATTTCGCTTAAAGTAAGGTCTAAACGATTTTACGTGCAGAGGGTGTTCCAAAGGACTCATTCCAATAACTTTATGTATTTTAAATAGATCAGTGTTTAAATAAGGAAACGCCTAAATTGTAAGTGAAAACTTCCTCTTTCCTCATTAAGGGAAAAAATTGTTTCATCATTCCATGATAACTTGTATTTAAAACAGAGGGACTCATAATTCTCATCAAGCCTCTCGGTCAAGCATTGAATCCACAGTAGTTGGGTCGTTTGATAAGTTGATAGTATCGCCAGGCCTATACTGCCACTACTCTGAGACCTCCGAAAATTCTAAATTGTCTTCAAACAAAAATTATGCTCCACTGACCTATTCTGTCCTAAATATCACTTTTCAAGTCCTACTCATTGCTTGCCCTACCCCAAATCACACATTGGCAGACAAACCTTTCCTTATCTACTGCTGCCTTGCTATAAATACTTTAAAATTACTACAATGCCTTACCTATCAAAAACAAAACCTTAAAACTCTTCCTTCCTCCAGCTTACTTCATCTCCAAAACCAAGTATAATTCCATTGCATTTTATTCGTTCTAGACTTTATGGAATCACGTATTTTCTCAAAAGTTTAGTTGTTATTTGAATCGCGATAAGTATCGTTCACTACTCAACACTATTTTCACTATTTCTAAACGTCTTCAAATTTAAAAATTCTGTTCGTACAAATTGTATATATCCATTAGATTCCAGAAGGAACGGCGCCATTTTTAACCAAAAGAAAAGTCTATAATCTATTAGAGAGATGATTAAAAGCACAATTCAAACCTACTCAGCCGTCAAGAAGAGTCTTTTCATTCAACAAATGAATAGGAACGAAAGATGAAGATTATGATCCAGAAATTAAATGAAAGATTCGATATTGCAGCTACCTTTTTACTGGTTACTCCTTATAAGGCCAAGGTAGATATACGATTGGATAAAATCATGACTTGTTAATAGCTAAGAAATTCTACAAAATAGAGCGAAGTGTTGGGATGTATCTTTCTCAATCATAGTTTTAGGCTGTTCGTGGAGATATTTTATTGAATATTTTGATGGAATAAATTTGTATCTTCTCAATTCAAAATAATCTCTAGAGTAAAATAGGCTTTGAGCCAGAGTTTCACTAACGAGCTACCACCATGGAAGTCGAGGTAAAGCGCCGGCCCATCATGTCGAGCGTCGCTGGTTCGATCCTAGCAACTGCCTCCTCAACCATAATGAGCGTAACCGCATATCACGAAAGTAACCTATCATTATAATTACCGGTGGCTAGCTAATCTGACTATTACCGTTACGGTACTTCGTTGTCGCAGAAATTGCAAAGATGTAATTTATTTTTAAATTTCTTTCACCATTCTTTGATAACTTTCACAATGGTTAAATTTGTTTTTATGATTGCCAAAATCATACTTGCTCAAGATAGTGAATAAAAAAGTTACAATTTATGGTTCGGGGTCGTTTACTTTAAACATTATTTAAAGAAAGTTCAAGGTAAGAGATATATGTTACATATACTGTAGATTTTTTAATAATCGTAAAAAATATAAAAAGTTCTACAGTTAATTTAAACATATCTTTTGTGCTTCCCACACACTCTAGATATGTTATATCTGCGAAATTTTAATCAATTAAGGTGCCAAATGGTAAAAGTAATCAAACTATTACGCAAGGACATCAATGCTCGTAGAAATGACATTAAACGA
Organism: Flexamia atlantica; assembly: GCA_035578135.1. NCBI lineage: Eukaryota > Metazoa > Arthropoda > Insecta > Hemiptera > Cicadellidae > Flexamia > Flexamia atlantica. The sequence goes on from JAQJVK010000008.1 coordinate 24,600,347, forward strand.
CCTACAATAGGTTTTCAACCCTTGGTTTTATCGGTGTGATCTAAAGAGCTCCCTCCATTAACACCCCACCCTTTATTCTGGACTCACACACGAGAGATCGTCGTAGCTGCATTTACCTTCCATAGAGGTGGTTTTATGACCAGTCTCAAACACTTTATTTAGCTATACAGTTTATGATTTTTATTTGTGAAATAATCTTAACTATAAATATCTGTCTTCGCTGTCCTTAAACCTCAAACACTTTTATAGGTCGATTCAAATAACAAGGTCCTGTCTGCCAATAAGACTAATATAATGTTAATTTTAGCATTGGGCTTACGGATGGAGTGGAACACGTTACTTGAACTATACATAACAAATTACAATGTATAAGCTTTTATCCACTCTTAAAATATATATTATAGTCCTAGACAAATTGCTTGGCCCACGCCGTACGTTAGCCCAGTGCTAAAATTAATAATAGTTTTATGGGAGAACTGGGCCATGCCATTTGACTAGGGCTCCACTTACTGACATAACCTAAAAAAGTTAACCTTTTGGTAGTTTTTTTTCTATTGTGCTGGACACATTATGATTATATTGAAATGGCTAATGCATATTTCAGCCTTAGCATGAGACTTTAAAACTTATTAAAGCTCTTTACCATTTTATTAAAAAGCTAAAATGCAAACATAAAAAACTACAAACCCGGTTGGCTATCATTGTAATTATTTTAGTTCAGGATGTAATAAAACTATCAGTGTAAATGAATGGTTTGATTACGCCTGCATATTTCACTGCAATTACCATTACCATTTCCTCGTACATATTTCATATCATTAAAGTTTTTCTGAAATTATGATTTCATGGTGGTTTGTTTCACGATACCACGATTGTAGTATGATAAATAACTAAGATATTAATTACAAATAGTTTGTAATCAAAAAAGGATTCAATTGTTCTTAAACTACTAGGAAAATATTCCTTCAATATAGAAGGAAGAAATATTATTTATGTAAAATAATTATTTAAACAAAGCTGCATATGTGCTGAGCTGTAATCAGTAGGTTAGTATCAAGGAACGATAGAAGAAATAAAAAGGTTTGACTCAGCTGGTATTGAGCCAAACTGTTGGAAACGCTTAAACTTCTGAAAGAATGAAAACGTTAGGTATTTGACATGACCAGTCGTTTTATTTAGTCACAAATGAGATATTAAAGTTTTAACATCCTGTATGAGAAACTGAGCTAAAAGTTTATTTCCTATTTATATGGCTAGGACGATCTATAATATTATGAATTTATAACTTAAAATTTAATTCGTGGATTATTAACTTTAGATACTCTCAAAAATTTAGCTTATATAACCACTACTAAAAAACGGCGGTTTACTTGTTTAGTAAACGGCTTAATTAGCCGTTAATAAACGATCTCTTAATTGATCTCGTTGAAAACTTATGTAGTACTGAGAAAAACAACGGCTACCTAATCGTAAAATCATAAAACGGTTAAGCTCTTCGCAATTCATAAATAAAACCATTGACTTTATAACTAAAATCTTTTTTTAGCGAATTTCTCCGATAGGAAAGAAGCTATTACCGTAGGTCTCATGGCAAGACCTAAGTTACAGACTACGATAACTTTTTGTTTTGCAGCCCCCAGAAGCAAAAAGCACCATTCGTTCGAATTTTTAGGTACATACATACATACATACCCTCTTGGACCACGTAGATTCGGAGTAGTCGAGCAGGTGACGAATCAAAGTTATACTGAAAACATCTTAATGACTTTTCACTACTAAAAATTATCTTGATAATTAATTTGTTACAGACGTGTTAAGTGGTAATCACTCGGACGAGTTCGTAAACCAGCACGATCGGACCACCGGAAAGGGGGGGTAAAGGGGGGTAAATCCCCAAATATGGATTTTTAGAGTTTTTACATAAAAAATTAGAATAATCCAATTTTTGTTATCACCAATGAATTTAGCTAAAAAAACAAACAATTTTGTATTTTAAATCACTGCTCTATGTCCCTTGGTTACCGAGATATTGAAAGAGGTAAACACAGTATAACACAGTATATAACACAGTATATACGTTGCCCCGATGTTAACCTCATGGGAAAAAATAGTTTAATTCTATATCTCGGTTATTTCTCATCATATCTTGATAAAACTTGGTAAATGGCTTCTTCTAGACCAGATCTACTAAATATTAAACTAAAACAACCCAGTTTTAATATACCTGTAGCAGCAAACCTGCATACTCATTCCCCATGTTATTGTTATTGAGCTAATCAAAAAATGTCAAATCTCGCTATGTTGGATTGAAATATATTGTTTTTTTTGGAATTCGCTGAGTATGCAGGTCTGCTGCAACGGGGGTATTTTTTTATATTTATAATCAATGTCAAAACGCACCACTTATTACATCGGTTACAACAAAATACTACAAGACCTTCAGGCGAAACAAGGTAAAAATCTATTTAATACAGGTCTTGTCATTGGGTTTAAAAATGACACAGCTTATTACGGAATCAACTCAAATTCAATAGTCATACCATCATCTTTTATGTTGGTACTTGCATTGTCCATGTAGCTGATTATTAGACAGTATGTAGCCTGTCACGTAATGCATAACATTAGAGCGATAATTGCTGTCTACTGATCTAATTATTAGTTACAAACTACTATGCAGCATTTGCGTTTCAACCTATATATTGGGTCAGTTTTCCATATAAATGCTATTTTACATTGCTGCAATCGAAAAATTATTGATTTTTCAAACCGTTTTAGTTTCTAAAAAGAGCTATACTTCAACATGAGAGATAAACAAATAAACAGGACTGCGGTCTTGAAATCAGTTTAAAAAATAGTTCCAAATGATGGGACTGTTAGATGGGAATTTTTATGTCGCACTTTTATTGCACTCAACTTGTTAAATGTTTTTCATAGTTTAATTAGTTTTTTCTCTTATTATTTTTCGAAAAAGTTCTGTTGTTTGCTAGTTGTAAGAATTTTTGTAATTATTTCACCGTTGATATATGAATAAATAAATAAATGGGGCAAAACACCACCTTTTTATTTGAAATTTTATAATTTATTTCAAAACGGCGGGTCCTAGATGGCGGCCAAAAATTACACATTCGTAAAATTCTCGCAAAGAATTTTCAAAATTTCGTAGCTAGTGTTTAATTGGATCTAGCAAGCATCGTGTTGACATTATCATAGTATATTATTTACTTACAATATAAAAACTGTAAGTCATATTATAAAATTATGATAAATCGAGAATATTAAATCAGCTTAAAAAATTGTTTAAAGTTATGGGTATCTTTGCATTTAGAAAAAATATCGGTATTAAGATGGCAGGACCAAAATGGTGGTGGAAAATTAACACTCCACGTAAAACGAGTGCAAGTTACCCAATAATTTTTTATGGTGGTCTGGGATGGATATCCAAAGAAATATAGAAAAAGTAATGGGGTATATTCAATACTTGTAGTGTAAATGTATTTGAACAAAAACCTGATTTACCACTATTTTTTAAGATAATCGTGAACCCAAGGAAATTTTTCGTTTTTCCCCGGGTGAAACTGGGTTGACCAGCTAGTTATTTTGTAATAAGATATACTGAAATATGGTTTATTTATAGAGTTCACCACTTAAACATATGTTAAAACATTTTTTTGAAGGTATTAACTAAAATTTTGAGTAATTATTTTTATGAGTCAAATGTATATGACCTAAAACTGTAAAAAATATGGTTAAATATACGATTAAAGTGTTTAATTTCATTTACAAAAGCCAAAGATTTTCTTATCCAACAGAATTTTGTTCAATATAGAAGCAACGCACAAGCTGGGGTCGTAATATACCCCTTGCTGACTCAACTCTGTTAAGCTGACTCAACAAAACAATGTTATAAGTTCTACTTTCAGATAATAATATTCCATATAAGAAACAAAATATAAAATGTTTTGAGGTAAAAAAATGAATGAGCCTCATATCTGGTCAATATTATGGCCAACAATAAATATGATTCAAAGCAACCTTGGTGATTAAAAAGGTTGAGTATTTTATGATAAGAAAATTTGATAGTTATAGATTTAGTATACGATGTCCCCTTAAATGATGTGCCAAAAATGTATTGTTTTGTAAGGAGGCCTTAAATCTCTTCTATTTAATAAGAAAATTGTATAATTCACTACTTAGGTCAAAGAAAAAACTCCTAAAAATATCAAATATAACCAATAAAACTGTGGCTTAGTTAAATTTAATTAAAGTTGAAGCAAAATACTTTACCACAAAGGTCGTATGTAGATTAAGGGAACAAAGCGTATTGAAACATAAATATTTGCTTTTAATTTTTAGTGTTTACACTCTGGAATGTTTTCTTTTAAGATATATATTTCATATTCATTCAGCACATGTTTGTATTACCTTCATCTTGATTTAAAACAGCAACACGAACATTCATTCTTTAATCATTGTAGGAAGAATAATTTGGGAAATTGTATTGATGGACTTGTAAACTACAAAATACTTCCATGTTACCTCAGTCATTGGTTAGATCAAAACTTGTTGGATGTGTATTTGATGCATGATAATCAAAATATGTTTATTACCAGTTATGAACAGTAACAATTAATAAGAATATTTCAAAAAACAATTTTTGTTGTCTCTGGCATTACTTATTGTGCAAAAAGTAATATTACTTAATATGTCGAAATCAAATGTTTGTAGTCTCGCTGTAAATGTTTGTTGTGATTATATATAAAACAAAACAGCACGTGTTGCCGTTTAATGATAATATGAAGTAATCCAATATACAGGACAACGCAATAACTAGGAAAATTAGCTCTCGTTAAAGCTTTAATCGGATTAAATTTTATTCAGAAATGCCTTGTTTAACAATCGTTGTTCGAGCGAAACCTTTGCTTGAAAAAGTTGAATGCTAGTATTATTTTATACTGATGACTTTTTATGAAAAAACTCGATGACTCCTTATTATTTACAGATTTGAACCAGGTTATACTTGAACTTTTTTCCGGTACATTAAAATGTCTAATTAATAGTGGTTATTTCAATGAAAAAAACTAAGTATCACTTAATCTCATTTAATTGTTACTTCAACCATAATTATTGAAGCAACAAAGCACTAGTTTCAAGATTCCCTAAGCAGATTTGTAATGTCATGAAAGAAGTAAATCTTCACTATTTTCTGCATTTCCACGTTGTCTGAAGATGAATGGCCTGAGTTAGAGTGAATTGAGTCCTGTAATTTAGTTTTTCTCACAACGCGTTAAGGTTTCATTGAGGTAGATTTATCTGCCAGATATATGAGAATCTTCGTGGTCATCTTATATGAAGGAGAGCTTGAATCATGTGGTCGGGATGGGTTATTTTTACCATGCATCAGAAACGTTTATAAATAACTGACCAATGTTGAGATAATACAAATCTTAGGAAAACAATTTGAGTGCATACTTTCGACAACGTATGTCAATAACCTCCCATAATAGCCCCTAATGTAGATAGTGTTGTCCAAAAGGGAAAAAACTATTTACACGAATGTGAAAGGTAATAAACTACTAACTGAAGTTGTAATCCGCTTTTGTTACAGTAGTTTAGAGTTTATTATTGAGCTTTTTACCTATCAAGGATATAAAATTGTAGTTTTATCAAAAATAAACATAATTATTATGCTGGAAAACTAATTTCTTAATAAGACACACTCTAAAATATAAAAAATATTGACTTCATTAAAAGCAATTTACCTTCGTCAGTCAACTAATGAAGTTTTAACAAATGTTACGGCCGTTTCAGCATCACTGTGCCATCCTCAGACATTGAAGTTCAGCCATAAGGCGTCGTTGAAATATAAAACTGACACAAACACAAAACACATTATTTAAAAAACTTATTTTACAAAAACAAAATTGAAAAAATATATGGTTTTAAATATTATGTTTATGTCACAAAGCTGGGGAAACATAAATCCACACTTAATGAAAAATTATCAATTCAAAACGTCTTAAATAGTTAACATTTACATCGGACTAGCACTGTGTCTATTTTTTGTATTATTATTTGCTGTGTGGTAAACAATACATTTTAACATTATGGTTTGAATTTATATTTACTGAATGGATCAAAAGTGATTACGGAAGGACACTCTAAACATGATACTTTAGTTGTAAGCATGTTTTATTATTCTTAATATAAACTGTATTAAGCTCAACAGCATCAACACAAAATGCAGGGTTTGTCATGAGGTAGAGTTACACCAGTTACGCAGTATCACATTAATATTTATCCTGAACGCGGCTTTCCTCAGTCATACATCAATTTGACGCTTGCTGTAGGGACATTTAACCATGCAGCCTAACTGAATAAAATTCGAGTACGTTTAGGTATAAACGTGGTTGCATCTTCTCGTTTTTTAATGTGGAAAAGTCAGGATTAAAAGTAATTAAGAGTGCTATTGGCTTCTCACCGAAAAATAATTTCAATCATTTTGAATAAAGAAAAAAACACATTGTGTTTATTGTTATAGTGCGGAACAGAGCATAATGCTCAGGAAAATTTGATTGAAATTTTGGTTTATTACCTCCTCATCAGCTGATCTAGTGATCGTGAGGAGTAGTCAAAAGCTCCAAATACGGTTTAGTAATTTTCCAGTAGCATAATTTACTCCACAAATAGCTCACAAAAATGCCTTAGAAAAGTTACTTATGCTCAAAACATTTATATTACGTATTTGTTAAATGGCATATTTGTTCTCAGTGAATGATTTCTTCATTCTCGTTACTTCAAGTCATTTTTGTTGTTTGTTGATTGTCATTTCATTTTTATTAACATATTGCTTGTAAAATTTGTAGTTATTTCCCCAGAGCTCTTATGACTTATATCAAATATTGGAATAGACAACCAAAAATCATTAAATATTCTGTGATGATCTCGTTGATAATATATTTATTTACAGTATGAAAACAAGAATACTAGGTGAACATAGTTTCTTAGTTACTTCAGGACATTGAACATGAACAAATAATAATAAATAACTGTCTTTATAGCGTGAAAGCACTATTCAAGAACGATTTCCCTAAAAGTTGCCAGGCCGAGCACTCAATTCAACAAGGAAGGCGAGTTAATAGACGGTATAAATTGCGTTTTATGTATTAGTCTTGCTTTACCAGATTGACAGCTTAATCTTTGTGAAAGGAATACCTTTTACTCCTACCTTCCGTTTTAAGACTAGTAAATTATACTTTAAATCAAAATAATTGTTCTTAATGAGGTGTAACTCTTCTAGTAAATTTGTTCTTAACCGTTTGTATCAAAATCATGAATTAATATTATGAAAGGTATTATTGAAATAAATACATTGATAATTTAAATATGTTAATAATGTAAAAAAAAAATAGAACATAACATTTATGAAATTAATTCGTATTACCACAGATCTATGGAATTACAAACAGTAATTTTTTTTGTGAAATCTAATTTCACTTGAAATTATTATAATTGTTTGTAAAAAATATGCTGGCTGTTGTTTTCGTAAACTTCGCACCCGTTAATGTTGTTAAAACTTTTACCAGGTTATAAACTACAAAAGGAAAAATAAATTTTCACCAAAATAAATTTTTTGAATTTGTTTAATTTATAACAATGCAATTTATTGTAATCAATAAATGACGTCCTACGTATTTTTCTGACACAATAGCTTACTTTTTTAATATCAGCTAACTAATTTAATCTAATAAATCAAGCATCCGTTTGCAATGCACAGGACCGCAAAATTACTGTGGATTACAGTGAACGGATCATACCATAGACGACTAGCTGCTTGATTGCATAGTGATCGCCCTACTTTGCGAATTGCATTGCACGCAATAATACAACACCCACCTCAATATGTTCCTAAGTACTTTTTGAGTTAATTGTTGCAGTGGATTCAGTTATAAAGCCGTACTCAGAAAAATTATGACCTCCAAATATTTACAGCCTTCCTCTTAAATACATTAGTAGTATATAAAGGTAGGTCAGGTAAAGTGTTAAAATGCATTTGCGAACTGTGTTAAATTGGGAACGCGCCAAAGTCGGACGACGACAAAGTCGGACAGCGCCAACTCTGGACTGTTTTTCCATCCTGATTTGCCGCTGTCCGACTTTGACGTTTCTGTGCAAAAATGAAACAAACCGGGTTTGGCACCTGACGCTCCCGACGAATTAGGACTGTTTCAAAACAGTCCGGGTTTGTCGTATCGTGCACGAATGGAACTAGGCACTTTTGATCACACCCCGATTTATGTCATTGACTGAACTCTCCGCCATATTAGCCACACCCCCAAATTCTATTGATTGTTTTATGAGAATCCGCTCCTCAGCTGCTTGTAGGGCATTTGAAACAGAACAGCTGGATACGTTTACATGATATTTACACCTTATTTGTGGAATATCCTCATGATTTTTCTTGTTTATGAAGTGGCAGTTTTTTAATCGAGTGCATACAATGCGTCATGCACTCATTTTACACTCATTTTTTGCACTCATTTTTGCACTCATTTGCGGCAGGCCTAATTTTTAGATCTGCCAGTAATCCGGTTTACCAAGACAAAGTTAGATAAAAGGTATTCTTAATATATTCTTTAGTAATATTTATGGCATTTTATTATGTCAAACAATTTCTGTCCCTGTATTTGATCACAATCGTTTTACAGAATAATATGCTTATTGAACACAGGTTAATTTGCTCTTTATCAGAATTATAAAACTTTTTAAACGGGCCCTATTTGAAATCTACCAAAGACATGGTTTAGTTAAAAAAAAATTAATTAACTTTTAAGCAACATTTGTTATTAACTCTTGAGTTTAGTACTGTAAATGTTTAATGCGGCGTATCTTAAGAATAAGGAAGTGACTTATGGGAAGGTCTAAACATTCTGAAACCGTTTTGTATTTTTAATACCAGTTTTACCAGTACTACCATTTTGGATTTTAACTACCATTTTGTATTTTTACAAATACCGTTTTGTATTTTTTCTGGTTACTTTTTATTAGCCAGAATTAGAATTGTTTTTCCATAACCATCCCTTAGTTAAAAGGAACTTGGGGTCGAGAAAAGGGTTAGATTAAACGTAAAATTATTCTTAAATGATATACAATCTGATAATTTAAAATCGCATTACTAGCCCATTGTCATCGTCCCCTTTATAGCGAGCCAATGAAAACAAAGGGGTTGAGCCCGGTGCAGTAAGGTTCAAAAACAAAACCGTCCGGGTTTGGCGCCGTCCGACTTTGTCGTTTGTGGTCAGAAATGAGACTGTCCAGGTTTGGCACCTGACACTCCCGACGAATCGGGACTGTTTTAAAACAGTCCGGGTTTGGCGCTGTCGGACTTCATCTCTGTCCGACTTTGACGTTTTGGGAATTTTAAATAGTCCGGATTTAGCGTTGTCCGGCTTTGGTAGCGTCCCGTTAAAATGCATAGTGAGTCGGTGGCGCAGTTGGTAGCGCACTCTGCCCCGGAACTGTGGCCTCAAAGCGTCGCATATCTGACTCATACAACGAAAGGTTGAAATTTCCATTAAATTCTTTTATTTCAAAAACGTCGAATACTAAAAGTATTCTTTTAATCAAATTTACACCTTAATTTCAAGTTACTAGTATTTTCTTTGTATGCATTTCCTTAAAATCACATCTGAATACGCTCAAAATACTATACGAAAACTAAAAATTTAAAGGTACTGTAAGAAAATAATCATTTCAATCATACAACTCCCCTGTTCAACTAGGATACTCTGCACTACAGCGCCATCAGCACACATTGTGAAGGTCTGTAATGAGGTGGTATTACACAGTCGCAGGCGCCACATGCATACATCAAAGTTTGTCGCGGTCGCGGCCACCGCTGCAACAGTCATACGTCAAAGTGACGCTGATGCAGGCCACTGAATCGTGCAACTGAAATCTGCACTTTCCTAACTAAATATTTGGCTGTCAGACAGTACGTAAAATTATTATGATGATAAATTCGTAAATACATGATTTAGTAATCTGAAATCAGTGCTATATCACAAATTAATTTGTCTTATTTATCATGAACATTGAAAAATAACCTGTAGAAGTGATATACACACTTGCAATACTCGAAATGCTCCAAAAGTAAGTCTAGCTTAGTAGATAAGTAAGTATTAAATAATTTCCCAAAAGTAAGTCTATTTGATGGTTTGCACATAAAGTTACTATTAGATATAATACAACTTAGTAATGAATATTTCAAATCAAAACTGGACTATTTTATATGTAAAGAAGCATTTTATTCTGAAGATAAATACACATCAAGGCTATGAACTAAGAAAGACTTTTTAATATACAATTCTTACTGATGTAATGGTGACGAGCCAATGCATTTGAATGAAATGTCTTCTGGCTGAATAAACTTGTTAGTCTTATTATTTATTGTTGTTCTTTTCATGAGTAGATGATTAAACCTGCGGTCACATCGCTCATACAAAAACCTACTTAATTAAGTAAGCAACGAATCCTTTCATTTATTTCTAAACGAAGACAATATCATGTAAATTTACTTAATTATACGTTAGTCCTTTTAAATCTGGAATTCAAAGGATTGTTATGCACAAAATCAGAAATATTTGCAGGAAGTCTATGCTTTCAATTACGTATCTTAATTTATTAGTTATTAATAAACACCCCAAGAAATATAGTGTTTTGCTTGTAATCGAGGAACCCAATCTCATCGAAAACTGAGTTGCAGGAGGTGCGGTCACGTAAGGTATTATAGAGTTTGAAGTTTGGCTGTATAACTTGATTCCGAGTTGAGGGCGGGATCAGCGTATCGGCGAACGGCGAGCACGTGTGTGACGATCCACGGATTCAACTGTGAAACCCTCGTATTGACACCTGACCCGTCTATCTGACACGTTCCTGGTAATCCAACGCTTTATTTTCTCTCACATTTACTGGTCATAACTTCATTACTACACTGCTTCTACATAAAAATGTCATATTCGTAAAAAAATCTTGTTCTGGTTCAACTATTAACCGATATCATTCGTACTATTAATTTGGTTGCCAGTATAATACTTTTACTATTTATTGTTTAACGTCCGCAAGAAGTCAATATCAAGGTTAAGAACATTGGTATGATGTAATATTCAATCACTACCTTGACGGAATTATAGACAAACACTTTTCAAAACGAAAAGCAAACTTTTATTTTCCTGTGTTCGATGTCATTTTAACAGGGGCCAAGAAACGTTTCCTGTATAATTTATTTTTATAGTCGTTCATATCACTGTTAGGACAAATTTGGTTTTGAGGAATACCTGGAATTTAACATCCTTGATATTATTTGGTATAAACTAGTCTACTCCTACTAGCCATATGCAAGCCCGTTACGTTTATACTAAATTATTTATACATATATCCATATAAATATTATATGATCCAATGTATATCCGTTTGACCTTTACGCATTGCCACATCCACAACAGATCGCAAAGAAATTAGAGGAAGTTAAAATATATCTGGAAAAGTCTCTATTATATTCCGGTTCTTGAATTCTCATTGGCTTCGTCCCCTGGAGTATTGGAGTTTTAAAGTTTCTGTGTTAAATATTGTGAAAGGATTATAACTTAAGTAAGAAAAGCTGTGGTTTTTGTAACTTTTGCTTTGCTTTTCGTACCAGGTGCTTTTGAAGAAGCATTTAAGTTATATATTGTCACTTTTTCAACAAGTTACAACTTAAAATTAAACTTGTTAGACACAATAACATGGTGGTATTGACAATATATTAGTTGGTAGATTCAACTGTATCAAAGTTAATATGGAGCAAAGCTAATAGCTTCATGCATTTTCAAAGTTTAAATTTACTATTTAAAATACAATTTTATTGTATTGAATTATTGTTAAAAAGCTATGATGATATCAGTCATGACATTACAGTTATTTTTGAACTTCACTTGTGGTTAGCATTGAACCACAGCGAAAGTAACAATCTTATTGCCCAATAAAAAGATAAAAGCAATTGAATTAAATGAAATAATGGTAAAGATTTATTCGTTTCTGCTATTGGTAAGATAAAAGTTAAGAAAATCCCAATATCTGAATTCCTATTTTCTTTGCTTAGTATTTATCTCGTTGACAAAAAACCTCAATCATAACTTTAAATACTACCCAGCCCATAATGTTAGTTAGGAAAAATTGTAATACCCAGATTTATGAGTCTTAGATATGAAGTTATATCACAGATATGAATATCAGTTCAAGATTCAATTACCAATCAATTTCACACAATTAACAGCAGGAAAAATATTGAAAAAATAGTAAAACAGCCTTATTAGTTTTTTTTATTGACCCTCTAAATAATGTAAAATGGCAACAAGTGAAACATTAGAAAATTGTAATATCTTTCATATTGTGCAATAAAAGGTTGTGAATTTTACTAATAGCATTAACAAATAATTGCACTAATAACGTGTACAATAAAATCAAAAGAGTATTAACAAAACTACAACTTTTAACTTGTAAAAGTTACTGGCACTGTATGTAATTTTGGCTGTAAGATCTAAAACTATTTCTTTCATTAGTGCCAGAGAAATATATAAGTTACAACTACTAGTTGATTTTTCTCTAATATTATTAGACACTAATAAATGTCTTTAAATCCGTGCAAAGAATGAGTACTAAAATTATTTTTATAAAGTAATAACTTTAGTATAGCATCAAAACAGCTATTTTCGTTATAAACAATTTTAGAAATGATTGATATATACAAACAGTACATGGAGTAAATTCATGTAGTTCAGTAATTTTACGAAGTAAACCAACAATAAACACATAAGCTATTCTGAGAATTTTTATTTAGCTGGTACCTGTTCAGGGTTGTTCAGTAGAAAATACAGGCCCCCCAAAATTTCTGATATTGTTTAGGAATGTGGTGCTAATGGATTTATCCATGGGAAATGCATATTATGAATAAATATTTATTACGGATGTGACCCGGGCAAGCTCATACATCACAGCAGCACTTGTGCAACTGTGACATAAATCATGCCACTCGAGAACGTCATTGACTTTCACGGTGCAAGTGTGAAATAAAAGACTCTGTTCATGTTGTTAACTATAACGGCTTTCTATGGCATTCTCACTTTAGCAAGTTATGTACTTACGTAACAAAAAAGAACGCCTAATGACGCGTTAAGTCACCTAACGCCTATGATTTTGTTAGGTTTTGTTAGTGGATATTCACCCAGACTTTTGGAGTTCTAATTAAATCACCTCATCTACTTTCAGTGTGCTAATTATTCTGTTTTAATTGTAATTCTAGCATATAAAGCCCATTTACTTACTTATAATTTAAGAAAATATGAATGTGATCAATTCGTAAAAGAAGTCTGATCAAATCGTAAGAAATTAAAAAAGTTTATACGCTAATATTACTTTCTTTACCTTTTCCCCATAAGCCCACTTTTCTTTCTTTTTCATGTGTCCCATATTACGAGCTTGTACAAAAGTAACAGTAAAGCTTAAAATACGAAAGCTTCGGTACGCTGTAGCTAGGTCATTGTCCTTTATTTTTTGATTACCAATAAATGTTCATTTTAGCTAATAAAGGGAAACTTTTAGCTAGCAAAGAGGGGATATTATTGTTCGTTGAAATATTTCGAGACAGAGTATATTTCGTTGTAAAAAGATTAGCTATTTATTAACATGATCTATAATTATTTGGTAAGAAAACAATAATATTGGTTCTTTGTATAATGCTTTGTAGAACATTAAACACTATAAATTAATATCACATTAAAAAAGTAAGGAAGAACGAATAGTTATGGATAGTATATGTGAGAGATAGTAAAGCGTTGGATTACCAGGAACGTGTCAGATAGACGGGTCAGGTGTCAATACGAGGATTTCACAGTTGAATCCGTGGATCGTCACACACGTGCTCGCCGATACGCTGATCCCGCCCTCAACTCAGAATCAAGCTACACAACCGAACCTCAAACTCTATAATACCCTGTGTGACCTCGCCCCCTTCACCTCAGTAGTGATGATGCGATTAGCAACTCTATCAAAAATTAAGAGGCCTCTCCAGTAATCAAAACACCACATTTACTCTAGTGATTGTCAATTACTATTAAATTATGGTTTTACTTAGCTTCGGATAATCGCAATCATAGACGTCCTGTCGATCATGCTGATTTGTGTCGATTCAATCCCTTGCATTTAGGAAGTAACACGACTGACATTTGATTCAGTGAATGTCAAGCTTGAAATGACATGATGCAATGTCGGGTATTTCGATCAATAATAAATTGTATGGATGCCCTTTCAAATCAATATACAAGGTTTTTCTACATTTATTTATACGATTTCATTCATATTTAATAACATTACGCAAGATCAGTTATATTTTCGATTGTGATATAACATCAACTATAATTAAGAAGTAATTTATGAATCCTCCTTTCAACTTTCTATGTTGTGGCTAGTTTATTAGTCACGATTTCTTTAATGAATTATTTTTAGGATGAAAACATTTAAACCAAACTTAAATCACTATTACATAATACATAACTCTTGCATGATGCTACATAATACTTTCCTGTTAAAACATTCACCATGCTTAATAATTTGAAGATGTAAGCAGTTAATGAACATAAAACTGGTAAATATGTATTTATTACTTGATAAATTATTAAATACATCTGGAAACACCTAAACATACTATATTAAATCATATAACACCGAAATATTATAGTGTTATAGCCTCTGAAAAATAAATAATTATCTTAATTTATCCTTCTTTTTACAATTTAAATTTATGTACCTACATATTTAATTTCCTTTTTTAGGGTAGTCACTATTGGTTTTCTACATTCTACATTTCTACCTTCACAACCTATCGAATAGATCTTAAAGGTTAACGAGGGAATGATTTAAATATAAAAATCAAATATAGAACCTTTCAAAACGGTATACATCAATACATTAAAAAATACTCATAGCTTTTTCTATAAAACCACACCAAACACCTTAAATGTCATTGACCTATTGTTCTGAGGTCGCATCGTATTTTCTCCCAAATGAATACAACATAAATACAAATGTCATAAAACACATACATTTGTTAAAGAGATTATAAGTAAAAAATAAACTACTTAAACGGAGCTTGAAGTTGAAAATAAAGGTGGAAGAAACCTTTCGCACATCAGTATTAAAACAACAGCAGATGGAGCAGTGTCATGCAGTTGTAGGGTTACATAAGTTGGTTTTAACGAGCTTAACACCCACTCCATGACGTCATGGCTAACACCTGCTGCTATTGCGGTCGAAGTAACAGGTTTCGTTTCATCACTCTGACCCCAATTTTGAGTTAAATTCAATTTGCATTCCCAAACCTATATTTAAGCCCGGACTGTAATTTTAAACGTTTATATTTTTCGACACTGGCATTCGTTATTTGATTGCAGCTTCGCAGAAAATTCAAATCATATGACATCTCTTCACAAAATGATAGAAAATAAATGTTCTAAGCATCTAAATTTTGCAGTACAAACTGAAGAGGATTGAATTGAATAATGTTTTTTTTTTCACTTGGTGACGTTGGATAATTTTGGTTTGAAGAATTTTCATTCATTATCACTTGGGATTAACCTTGTCTCCATAAAATAAAGTTTAATTTATTCTTTGAAGATTTTTGGGAATTGGCTTATATCTATATTACATAAATCGTATTTTCGCAAACCTTCGAAAACATTTTGAACGCATCCAACCACCTTTATGTAAACAAATAAATGTTCATTCTTTGATATTATTTCTAATTAACCTAAAACATAGCTGTCTGCTTAGAATTTTTATATGAGGATAGTATTTGAATACTCTAGAGCAATCTTTATAATCATGTAATTGTATTATTTCAGTTCTATTCTACTCTACTTGCATCGTACCATAAAAGATTTAAGTGGCTTTTTTATGTCCTGCTGGATGATTCTTGTGTTTACTTTTTCTTTGTTATTCCGTATCCAACATGCGACTCATATGACCCTATATTAAAATTGTTCAACTTTTAGTTTTACTTTTCTAAAAATTTTGCGTTTCCTCAGCAGATTCAACTACATAGAAACTGTAAAAATAAAACTACACCTACAGTATGTGCAAAATGTTATTACAATCGGTGGAGCCGTTTTCGAGATAGGATTTATATCCAAGAATTGCTCATTTAAAGTATTAGGATTTAAGATTACGAAATTTTAATAAGTAATAATAATTCCCATTAATTTTTAGGGAATTTACCTTGTTGTTAGAAAACACATTCTTATTTAAAAAGGTGGAGACTTTATATGTTGGATGAGGAATAACATTATGACTGTCACATTGCTAAAACAAAATATACCAACTGTAAGATACAAAACCACTTGAATTTAATTATTTCAAAACGCCAAATAAAGATCACATAAGTAAATATCTCTAGGGATCCTATTGAGTTGTTTGTGATAGTACCTAAACAAAATAAAAAATAGATTTTGTTTTGCATCATTACCGACTAGGTTTGAATATCATGTTTATCTTCGGAGGTGTTTGGGATTATGACTGGGGTTATGTTAAATCAGTTGACTTTTTATTTAAAAAAATATATACACTTTTCAAAATGAGAATGGTAACAATTATATTAATTTTATATTATTAGATACAGTCATTTATATTATTAATAAATATATTAAAATAGTTATCGAAAAGAGGGTAACTATTTTAAGGGATTGTATTTTTTTAAAGGATGGGGATGCAATATGTTTGGTGATAAGCTTTTGTGATTTCTGTGGCTGTGTTTGTGTTTGCATTAGTTTTCAGAATTTTATGATATGACTACTTTGCAGTTCTCTGTTTTAGCTATATTTTAATCAGGTTTGTCTGGTTTTGTGTTTCTAATCGTGACATATATTGTGGACCCCTTCCCCACCTGAAGACGGGATCAGATCCCATATCTCAAAATGCCATGAAAATATTAAGTGAAGACCTAAACACCTTTATCCCAGTGAGAACATAAAAGATGGTTTTAATTATAATATGTAAATAAATACCATTCTTTATATAATATATAATATATTTAAACTATTCCTCACTATAAATTTTGTATTAAATATTATTATTGTGATACGAGATTATGACGTAACAACTCTATTTCAGATGAGAGAAAACGATTAAATAACAGAAAATCAGTAATACATGAGTAATTTGTTATTCATGACGCCCTATTTAATATGTAAATGTTGGTGTTTTATTATATATTTTTAACTCCTTTAATATTTTGATCAGGCATGATGTAACCATCAAGCTTTCTTAATTAATTATTAATTACAAATGAAAAAAATAACAAGAATCAGGATTTGTTTTGAGTTTAAGAGAAGCAAGCATCTTCTCGGTACTCAATTACCTGCTTGTGTTTGTTTACGTTTTACTGGGAAAGTTTTCACTGTTGTAGATCCCAGTCGAATTCTTTTTCTCCATAGAAACACAGGTTTTCTTTTTTTCTTATGAAATTAGTTTATAGCATCTAGCAATAATATTTAAACTATAAAATGAACAATAAAAAAATACCGGGTGTCCCATAATAGTCCCCCTTTTCACCTAGCCATCACCTTTTTCCTTTTTTTTCACATGAATCCCACACTGTCCCCGTACAATATTGGGTTGTTAATTTTTTATTTTTAGGCTAATCATTACTGTCTAGCTTTATTTCGTGGTTTTGGATGTATTTTATAAATCTATAATTTTATGATTCGCACAAAATTAATTAATAAAATTTATTTTATTTGACATAGTGGATCCAAAATAATTTTTAAATATAAAATTTGTGTTGCAGCCCAAAGTTTCTAACGAAATCCATCCACTGATTACAATGCTGCGACCCGATTTTAAAATCTTTAATCGTTCTCAATATAAGAACCGTAGTTAAAAACGTGTTATGTGTCATATAGTACCAAGTCAGAATAAGAAATAAATCATATTAAAATGGTAAAGCCAGTATGGTGGCTAACAGATATTTTACATTAATGAAAATAAAGTGTAAGTGGCTCAACGGTGGCTAATCGTTTTTCTCTAGCTTCATTTCGTGGTTTGGAATCCATTTGTAAATATATAATTTTATGAATTGCAGAAGATTAATTAATAAAAATTATATTCAACGAATTTTCATATAACAGATTCATAAAATAGTTCCAAAACCACGAAATAACGCAATGTTTTTTTAATATGGTAACTCGTTTAGGAAAAATTCGTATTTTTAAATTTGTATTAGAAAAATGTTAATATTTTTAAAACTGAATACCATAACTAAAAACGAGCTACAACGTTGAATTCAGCGTTTCAATTTACTTCGGAATTATGGGTTACCTCTTTATTTGAAGTAGCTAATCTCATTTCAAAATTTCGGATATAAGATGGTGTCTGATCGATTTTCATTTGTGCGAATGACGTGAAAATAGCCCAACAATAACCAGTGGAAGTTGATTGTCGGTAAAAGCAATCTTTTTGTGTCTATGGAGTTTTTTTTTAGAATTATAATGTATAAATTAGTTAAAAATAAATAAAGAACAAGTTCTCACACCTGGAGAACTAAATATAAAAGCGGATTGCGGTCTTGTAAACAGGGAAAAAATCTAGTTTGAAATACGTAATTTGTCACAATACCACTTTTACATTTGTAAAATTACTTTGAGGCCAATATGGCAGATACAATATGGCGACTGAAATGTATTCAATTGAAAAGTAAGTATTAACTAGCTAACAAAATAAAAATAAAACAAAAAAGTTAGAGGGAAGAGACTTTTATGGGATACCCGGTATTTTTTTTTAAGTACAAAGATCTAACACATAACAAATACCTTGTACGAAAATCTAAAATTCAAAATTTAAATACGATGTTTTATAAACATTTTAAAACTATGCACAAACCATCAGTACATACATAGAAATTAAACCACTTCTAGCTCCCATGCTAGTAGAAGCATTTTATAAGCTTAAATTTATATCTAAAAGAAAATCATCAAACTCCTTTCAGAGTGTGACCTGTGTCAATTTGGAATTTTATGGACTTTATTCAAGCCCTAAATCATACGAAACAAAATCAATACAGATGCATCAGGGTCAATAGAAACGGCAGATCAAGGTCAAATTCTAAAGTAAACCAGCTGAATTAAAAAAAATAGTAAACCAGCCTTTGAGCTAGCTTAAAAGCTTAACATTGGTCCGCCGTTTCTATTAAGCTGATTATATATTGATCAAGCAATGTATGTTGAAAATAGGTACGCAGTTCACTAACGCTTTGTTTACATAGCTCCCTATCTTAGGGGCATTTGAGGAAAATTTATCGATCCTACAATACTAAATGTTAGTTAAATTCATTCTGTTGCTTTAGCGGCTAACTTGGGTTCTGCCACGGTTTGCTTCATCAGCAATCTGAAAATAAGCCACGTCTTGCTGAGGAGGACTTTCAAGTTAAGGATCGTTAAGTGGTATTTTTTCTTCTTGTTATTAAATTAGCTGAAAGCCCCAGTATATTCTATAAAAGATCTTTGTTTGTAAAATTGTGTTTAGGAATATGATGGAAAGTAATTATATTGATGAAAATATGATGCATTAAACTACTTTATAATAAGCAAGATTTTTCAACGTTTTATTATTGATATTAATACTAAATAAAGTGTGAATTCCCATTCGCTTAGGTAAATAAAACTCTAAACGCCCATCGAAACAAAATGTTATAGTGAAAAAGCAAATAATTAAAAAAACGACGAAATATTTAAAAAGTAAAACGCATTGCATGTACTTAGGTCTTCATGCTGTGAATATATTTAACATACAATATGTTAGTACAACAGTATGGATATGATACAATCTCAGATGAGGTAAAAAATGTTTAACTTAAAATATATTCATGCAACTCTTGTGTGATAAAAATATTTTAAATTTATTAATTTACCATACGTAACTCCCAAGTATTATATACAGTAATAATATTGTGTTTTACAATAATTATTTTTTTGAAGCTGCAGAACATAGCATTTTTGTTATAATGAAAATATTAAATAAGCCTTAGCCAACACAGACTCTTAAAGATATTCTGTTAATAGAATCGATTTTTTAAGTAGTTGGGCAAATAAAATATTATGTCTTGAGCACACGGTTTTTGGTCAATTAATAGTTGAGGCCTCATTCAGGCTCTTCAGGAATGCAAATGCACCGTAATTGTTAATTTATTAAAATGATAGATAACTATTAGTGAAAAAATGACTTTTTTGAAACATTAAATATTACATTAAGCAATATAATAAAATGTATAATGAAGACATTTTATATTAAAATTCTAAATGTAGTGTGTTTTTTTTTCAATAATATATTTTCCATTCATTTATTTGCCAAGGTTAATGATTTAATTAAATTTGCCAATATAAAGAGTACCATTTGTTGCTTAGAGTACCGCTGATTTTGTAATATCTTAATTAGTATTGGTTTTAAAATTTCTTCTGAGATTGAGATTTGATTGACATTTTATGCTCAACCGTTGCACCGTTGAAACGCTGCAATGTATCATACATTCTCTTGATATCACAAAAACAAACAAACACAAAACATAAAACACGATCGGAAAAAACCAAGTTACATTGGTCCTACAGTCGTTATAGACGAAAACAGAAAAGTCTTTCTTATCCATTCACGAAAAATAAATATAGGTAAGAAAACTCATTTTCAAATGGAAGAGAAAGTTTTTAACCAAGGCAGAGACTTAAAAAATGCAATTGAGTCTTTCACCGAGACAGCGTCTTCCAATAAAAACAGCGATAAAGTACAGCAACGTCCGATCTGCGTCCTGATTGTGACGTGAAATACGGCTCTGCCCGAACCACCGAGAAGTCTCAAACTATGAATAGCTTAATTTATTTACTAGTTTATGCTTTCTCACACACTTCTATGGATAAAGATATTCTGAGTAGCAAACTTATCAAGCATTTGCGAAAAGATTTTAGGTGTAAATGGGTAACAACGAGGCAGGTGGAAAATTATAACATTAAGTGAGGTGTTGGGGACTCACCTAATAATGAAAAATGTCTTTTGTTTTATTCCAGGACTGATTTCGAGGACCATGTCATTAATGCAATGATACATTTAGTGTTTGTGTAGATTGCGTACAATCGGGTAAGTTTGTTAATTTTCACTGAGGAAACTATGTAAACAAGCTCACCATCCATTGTTAAATTTATTTTCTGTTTAAAATTTGTTCCTTTACTCTCACCTTTACTTCTCGTAAAATACAAAATTAACATATTGTTTTTCACTGTGGCAATACTTTATAAGAGAAAATATGTTTTTTAAATGCCAATGTTAACGATGAAATATAAACATTAACTATAACCACAGCCCACATTTTTTACATAACTGGACGACTGATTAATATATCTACTTGAATTTAATTGGTATTATTCTTTTTTCTCCTTCTTATTAATGTAGAAATCTAATAACAATAAAAAAGGGGTTTAGTTAAACCATAGCCGCATTCTCTGACCAGAAAATCGCCACCACCGGCAATAAAAGTCGGCAAAGAGCTGTAGTGGGTCCAATAAAGGCGGGTTCGTTTGACTTATGCAACAATACCGCACCGCGCGCTACGTGCCGCGACTGCAGCGCGTCCCCGGCGCGGCGCGACGGCAGCGGCACGTCGGCAATAAGAGGAACTGTTAGGACCGCGAGAGACACCGAGATCGGGACCGGGTGTCTAATTTCGACACGGTAAAACAGTAATATAAAAAGCCACTTGTAGTGCACGCCAAGGTTGGGGGTCGGCGATCGATGCGCGGGGGCGGGGGTGGGGCTGTAACAGGTGGCGTTAGGCACCGGTCGATAGCAGGGGGTGGCGGGCATGCGCCGCGACGCCGCGCAGAGGGAGTGGTGGCAGTCTCAGAGGCGACGAGCAACAAGTCTTGACGACGACCGTAGCCCAGCTGCGACATCCCTAGTGCCGACTCGGCCCCTTCCTGTCTGCTTCTATTCTATTCTACCTCTACTCTTCGTTTCCGTGAGTGTCTCTTCGTCTCGGAGTCCACCTTCCCGCCCGCTCTCGCGCTTCGCCTCTACACTCCTCTCCTCGCCGGTCTCGGGAAAAGTTTCGTCGCAGTGAACAGTGCGGCTCGACCTCCTTCCGATCGATCTTCAACAAGTGCCGAAGCGCTCCGATCCACAGGTTGGAAGGCCTTCCGGTCGTCGACGGTCCCGAAGACTTCCGTCGAGTGAGGATGGTGGCGGTGAATGAGTCCGGTCGATGCGCGTGATGAATAACACAAGACCGCAACACCTGTTGAAAGATCGATACCTCTAAAACTCCTCCGATCTCCACTTCTCGCTTCTTCACCATGATATTCTGAATTTTACAAGTGCAACGAAGCAATACAGTGCCGAAAGTATACAAATCGATATTCCGTTCCCTTTAGAGCAGATTTTGGTTTCACCCCAGGTCAGGAAGATGCCGCGTTGCTACATGGTGAAGAAGGCGTGTAACAAGTACCAGACCCCAGCTAGAGACAGTGTCTGGTCCCCCCCTCCCCCTGTGGTGCCGGTCCCCCCCTCCGTACCGATTGAAAATAGTGAGTATTTTTAAAACCTATTTATTAAATTTTATAATTTATTTATGCCTTGCTACAAACATTTCTAATTTTAAGTATAGTGCCTGTAGCAAAATAATTCTTTTCTAATAAATGTCGCTGCAATTAATTTTAATTTTAAGTTCTTTTGTTGCAGAATTACTTTCCTTAGTAGGCATACTAAATTTCAAGCCAAATATTAGAAGATATTTCCCTGATGTCCAACATTATTTTATTTTAATCCGATAAACAGTTTAGAGATTAGTTTTCGTGATAAGGTTTGGGCTTGCTTTAGTAGTTGTTAAATACACAACCCCAAAATTTTATCCGTTGCTATAAAGAGACAAGTTACATAAAACAAAGTATACATTTTAATTTCAATGCCGCTTACGATACAGTAATCCAAAATTAGCAACGAAAATGAACAAATAGTGTAAATTAGCAAACACAAATTACGCCTTCTCAAGATTTAATTGAATGATAGAAAATGTATATTGTTTGAAGCAGCCAACATAACAATCCTACGTCTTGTCATCCTCGGTGTATATTTTGCAATCTTACGCGGCATTCTGAGCCGTTGCGGCTACGTTTGCTGCCATATTTAAAGCCAAAATCGTTGCATTACAGCAGCTAAACACTGCTACAATTAATTATGCTGCTAAATGCTGCTAATTTTTTTAGATTTTTATGTGATTTATAACAAGGATTCCATGTAAAGTAATAAAATCTTTTAATCGAAAACATCATATTGTTTTCTAATTATGCGAATTTGACTTTAATTGAAATTAAAGTCTATGTAAGAGTTTAGATAATTTTATCAAAATTAAAAATGTTTGTTACGACAAACTATAGTGTAACAAAAAAAATTAAAAAACCGCACATTTTTATTAGAGTTAAAGTTTCCGGTCAAAATTTGAACTGATTGCATAATTTTTCACCTTCTTCCGTAGGATTTTTTAGGATATTCTAGTTAAAGGCAAAAATAAAACTACTAAAGGTAAATACTATAAATGCATGAAAATGAAGATTTATTATGTAATTATGGTCTTTTTATTGCAGGACTACCATTTTGCCTGAGATGTCACAATTTATACAGCTTAATGCAGGATGCGTTTTTAACTTTTGCAATGGATCGTCAGCTGACAGAAAACAGTACACAAAATGCGTCCTGCAAGAAAATTGAATAACTGTGACATTTCAGGCAAGAGGTTAATCCTACAAAAATAAAATCTTAACATATTTCATTACTATAAAATCAATTATATCTCATTATTTATAGTAAAATGTTACGTGACGTTATTTATTTCTTTTCTCTTCATGTTCGTTTGATAAACTGATGAAATAAAATCATAAGGTTTTATTAATTTGTTAAGTTAATATTGACTTTAAGTATCTTTTAAGAAATTACTAGTGAGTCAGTGGTGCAGTTTGACGCACTCGGCCTCGGAAGTGTGGCAGCCGTGTCACAAGTTAGAGTCTCGTCATATGCATCTTTTAGCATTACCGTTCATCCATGTACTGTACCGGCTCATTCCTTGCTCTGCTTAAAAATTCCACACACAGGCCTGAGGTCCATGTGGGGAAGGGGGCAAAATTTAAGGCAAAAAGAGGCCATCATCCTATTACAAAAATAATAGTAATAGCAATAGCAATTATACAGATATAAAGAATAATTTTGATAAAATTTTCATTTTATTTTCTTACTGGAAGAGCACTTTTGGTACAGTAATTATTAATTTTCTATACCAAGTAATTGTACGGACAGGATTTGCAACAACTACAAAGAAATCACGCATTCTTCGTTACGTATTCTCTCTTTGGTTAAGTAAGGGTGGTGCAAAACGAAATGTTTCATAACGACTTAGTTACACTATCTTTTCTAGTTTATATTACACGCGATCCTCTAAAAGTCGGCCCACGGGCCAGCAAGACTTCATACATTATGGAGTCTACACATTATTCAGAACCCGGGTCTTTTCATATTTCTACCGTTAACCTCACATTTCCCTTCGCCGCCTTTGACCTAACATTTTTAACTTTATATATCTCTCTCAGTTGTAGCGGAAAAGTCTTTTACTTTTAATATCTTCAAAAAACGTTTATGTTTATCCACATAGATAAATACTAATAATCCAAAGTTTTGCCCAGTAAAATAATTACATATTTGGAAAGAAAAAAAATATTTTCAATAAATTAGAATTCAGACGTTTCTAGCCAGAATTGTTTGAAAAACGTGTTGAAGAATAGGCCATAAAACGTTCAGTAAAACCTACAACATCAAATAATTACAATTATAATGCAAAAAAAAACTTTAAAAAACCAGGATTTATAAGTATAAGAGCTGAATTGTATTTCAGAGTAATAATTCTTTCTATATTTTACTGAATTTCGGAATGTAAGCAATAAAATCATATTCCAAATATAATTGTATTAAATGATTAAAATTTTAATTTTGTCAAATTAGATGCAATCGTATCTCGTCTTCATTAAAATTATTACTAGGTTAAAAGCCATGCTTTATAATCGGCGTTTTCTTATTGTGTCGATTTAAAATAGTGTACGTTAATTATAATTTAAGTCACTGGTTATTTGGCAGCAGTAATAGTAAAGTGGAACGTTACATATGCTTTATATTACAAAAATTGGATAATAATTTGCGGTATACGAAACGGTAAATGGCACTGAACATGTTTATGTAAATTTTATCATCATTATAATTCTGATACTTAAAATTTCAATTTATTTCCTAAAACAATCCCAAACAACTCTGACTGTTTTGAAGAGTGTTCTGGGCAAATTAATTTCAGCTTTCCAGCAACATTGGAATTTTATTGAGATGTTCCTCATCTTATTTCTTAGTAGAGACTAAGTTTCGTTCCCACGCCATTTTTATTTTGGTTGATCTATCTTTAAAGCAAAGGCGCAAATAACCACAACCTCAACTAACAACCTGAATGTATTTA
Organism: Flexamia atlantica; assembly: GCA_035578135.1. Lineage (NCBI taxonomy): Eukaryota > Metazoa > Arthropoda > Insecta > Hemiptera > Cicadellidae > Flexamia > Flexamia atlantica. Next base: position 24,625,953 of record JAQJVK010000008.1, read on the forward strand.
TTTCATTCTGTAAACTTTATTTGCTTTTTCAATAATATTATAAATAAAAAACCGTACATTAAAAATAACATTTTTTAAATTAAATTGCACTTTTTATGTATCTTAGGCGTTTAACTGATATCGTATTAGGTACTTTTACTTAGTCACAGTGGGAAACAATATTGATATGAGTTTTATAATTTTTCACCTATTATCTGGATAGTATGAGAAAATCCAAACATAGTTAATGGATTTTAACTATATTATATAAAAGCCAATTGCGATTGATTAATTGAATCTTCGACTGATAAAGATCTTAAAAAATGTTAAAGCCTACGGGCTCTGAAATTTAGCAAAAACATAATTTAAAGGTTGTATATAAGTAGTAAAAAAAATTCAAAATCATTTCCTCCAAAAAAATATAGTGGATGGTAAACCTAAAAAATGCTGGTCGTTTAAAGTTTTAAAAGTTACTACTTAATAATTAATATCAAAGAACTATATACTGTATATATTATATTTAGGCTTACCATATTTTTGTGCCTTTACTTCTAGTTGCCAAAACATTATTCTATCTTTAATTGAATTTAGAAACTGAGAAACTTAGATCAAATCAAATCAAATCAAAATCACTTTATTGACAAATTATAAAGATTTGTAAAAGCGTCAGGGTACATTATTGTTCTTGGAGGTTTTCCTTCCATTTCAGGAACTCTTCCAAGGAGTAAAAAGGATTTCTTGTCAACCAGTTGGTGAGGGCGGTCTTCAGTTTTTTCCTGTTTGTTTTCTGACATCCTCTGGAAGAACATTGCAGAACTTCCTTCCACTGTAAGACGGTGTTTTTTCGTACAGCGCGCTGTGATGATGTGGTAACTGGTACCTGAAAGCATGCCTGGTGTTATGGCAGTGGATGTCTGACCCCTTTAGAAGAGGTTTTCCATCCACATAGAGAATCACCTCCTTGATGTATAAGCGCAACGACTGTCAGTATGTTAAGTTCTGTAAAAGATTGCCTGCATCTTTCTCTTGCAGCTTTTTCTAGATTAACTGTGGTTAACTGTATAGAATTAGTTTTTCCTCCTTTTCCTTTTTACAGATTCACTGTAAATCTCCGGTTGCTGTTTTTGCTGCTTCTCCGATGCAAAATACTTTTTTTTCAAAATATGCTAAATACAGTTGAGACCCTACTCATTGTCATTTATATTATTTTTGAAACCCACATTGTACATGAGAATATTTCATATTCATAAGAGTTAGCTTACAGGATTAAGGCGTATGCGAAATACGATGAAAGATCCAACTTAAATTCCTGCAAGGACACAGAATAAAAAATCAAACTGAACTAAAAACCTCAAGTTGATGTGTCCTATTGATTATCTGGGAAATTCTGTGTTTTTTTTACTATCAATATAGCCAATAAAAAATCTTCTGCAATCAGAAAAAGGGAGGTGAAATAGTAGCTAATTCGTACCGTCTAACAACCTTGAAGTATACGGATAGATCTAAAAAGGAAAATGTTATATCTTATTTCAACCTGGAGTATTAGCAGAAATATTCATGGTTTAATTAAAGCTTGACTAAAAAACTAAGTACACATATAATATAATATATAAATCGACTAGCCGTATTCACTAGGGTGGTGCGAAAAAACTAAATTTTGGAATTTTTTATCGCTATAGGTTTCAAAAGTTGCGAAATAGCATGTAGAATACTGAAAAAATTACTTTAAAAAATATTATTATAAGATCTTCCGATTGCGCATGGACCTTGAGGTTTAACATGTAAACTCCATTGAGAATTAGTGAATACTGGTGATTTGGTTTATGCTGGACACTGATAATCATTCAAAAGTATTGCCATGAAAAATGGAAAAAGCTCTTTAAAACATTTTGAAAAATGTATATTATGTCCGTTTAGGCAACAGTATTATCGATCTATGGCCTTCTAAAAATCCCTTATTTAGGCATTTTTTCAAGTTTTTGGCTTGTATTAAGACAATAATTCTGTGGTCTAATTGAACAAATTATACCCCAAAAAAATATTATAATTACAAACCTTTTAAAGAGCTCTTTGCATTTTTCATGGCAAAACTTTTGTACGATTATCAATGTCCAGCACAAACCAAACTAAGATTATTCACTAATTCTCTTGTGAAGTTTTACATGTTAACCTTTTAACATGTTAAAGGTCATTGCGCGATCGGAAGATCTTGTATGATTTATTTTAAGTTATTTTTTCAGTATTCTACATGCTATTTCGCAACTTTTGAGAACTATAACGATTCAAAATTAAAAAATTTTGTTTTTTTGCACCCTAATATTTAATAGAAATAGTATATTCTTAAAATCACACCTTCCATTGCTAAACTGAAAGAAAAAAGTATTTCTTTCTTTTATTAAATAATAAATAGTGAAGCCTCGAATCTACTTTTTGTATATGTTTAACATGTCCTTCAAAATGTGCCATATTTTTATTTTTTCGTCAGCGTTTTTTAAGACTTAAATAGTGTTTAAAAACTAAACTAACATCTATGTATCTGAATCTTTACACTATTTCTCTATAGAGAATTTATTATTGATTGGCAAAAATATTGACTAAGTGTACTGGCTATAGACATTTTATCACAATTGTAAGAAGTGGACCTGGTTACAGCAGTCTTTAACAGAATTTACTGATGTCAGTTATTGATTTTACTTGCAGGAGATGATAACACAGAATTTACTGTAATTTAAAAAATATTTATTGCATTGTAAGGTGTACATAACTTACGGATAATTCATGTAGCTAAAATAAGGAGCTGTGAGGAGCGCAATCTATGGGTAACTTCACCAAATTTAAAAGCTATCTAAGATAGGAAAAGCTATATAGAGTATATAGATGGGAGTTCTAGAATATCTGCTCTTCCACCAATTTTACAAGTAATATACACAAATTTGTACTTTAAAATATCGTTAGTTAGAATTTTGTTTCGAGTTTTTGACCTTTAGGTTGTTCCAAACCACATATTTATTACCTCTTTCGTTATTCACAGAACCAATTGGACCAATCAAATAAGCGCACGGTTTCATCAGATTAAACTAAATAAATGTTAGTTATTATAAAATAAAATGCATAAATAAATTAATGCTCTCTTCAGATTAACTACCATATGTTTTTACTTTGAGGAAGTGATATACTGCAAATATTGACCAGAGAAAGTAGGTTCTTCAGGTATATTTTAATGCTACAAAAACAAAAATAATAGAAAGAATTGAACCAAATACGATTATTACCGGCTTCTTTTGTCTAACAGTTGAACTATTCTGTGAACCTTATATCCAGTCAAGCTCCTTTTATAGTATTCACATTGTACATTATGCTTGGGCGCTTTTATTGAGTGGAAGAATTCACGGAATCCTCAAGCATTGCAGGGGCATCTTTCATTCCTTGAATACCCAGTGGTATTCCCAAAAGAATTTAATCAACATTTTCGTAGCTTTAGCTGATACGTTTTTGTTTACAATGATTACAAATGTTTTTTATGTCTCAGGAATTTGTAGAGATGCCTCTTTTTTAAATACTAAGTATAGCGTAATTCTTTCTTGTCCGATTATAAATGTTATCTGAGTTTTTTAAAACTATGAAATGTTTTCAGGTTTCTTGACAGACTTGTAACTTTTAATTGGAAATAAATTTTATATTGAGATGCAAATGGATTAGAAATGGTTATTTCCGTCTCCTTTGTAGCGAGGTGTCAACAAGAAGGGCCCAACTTTAAAAAATAAGAAAAATGTATGGACTATAAAAATATTTGACGAAAAGTATGAATTTTTATCTTACGTACAGCAGGTAAAACTGCGAGTTTTACCTAAGATAAACAATAATTTAAGTTTAACACAAATACAGCGATTTTAGACATAATATATGTGTATCAAATGCTCATTTAGTTTAATTACATTTGAAAGTGATTTATCACATTATGGTGAAGGCTATGAAAATCTAGAAGAAAATAAGGGTTTGAACGAATTTCACTATATAAAACAAGCTGTAATACATTGATAAATATTATACTTTCATAAAAATGTATAAGGCCTTGCTTAAACTGTATTACAACGTCTCAAGTTTGAAAGCCGAGTAATTTAATTCACAGACTAAAGTTAAAATGTTAACAATAATATTTAACGATGCGTAACGGGGTGTAATTACTATGCCACCCAGTTTGTATACGGCCCAATTAAATTTAATTGTTATAGCTTTAAACGCAAATTGCTTCTGATTCATACTATACTACAAACAGCCATCGATGGAGTTTGATTTAACGAGAACATTAATTGGTGTTTGTTGTTCTTGTATTCAGGTCAATGATTGCATTCCTGATCAAGTCTGAGTTAGCTTTGCTTATTTAATAAATATAAGATTTTAAAAATCTGATGTATCAAAACGATATATGTTGAAAATATAGAATGAATAATTTTCTTTTTACTCGTATAAGTTTGGTAGGGTGTTCTTCCATTGGTATCTATTAAAACTAGTCTTAATTTCATACTAGTCTTATGGTAACAATAACTACCAAATGTTTTGCTAGCTAATATTTTTATAATACCGATAGGTGCATAATCAGAAATATTTCTCGTCAACGATAAGAAGTTGTATAAGTGCACCATAAGATTCTATTTTAAACATTAATTCTTAAATTTGAAAATACATTGACCCTCAAATACGTGCATAATTAATTCTTTTGAAAATCTCATCAACGCCATGTGTCACAAAGCAGTCGTTAATATTTATATCCTTCGACTTAACCGTTACCTTTCCAAATTTCAGACACATAAAAGCATCTGTCTTTTTGTCATACATACATTTCCAATTCATAAAAAAAGGATTGCGTTTTAAATTAAAAAATAAAATACATAATAAAAGAAGGCTATGGGTTTAAAGACTTCCGTTTTTGTATATTTTACAAAACAAGTAAAAAGCATCTGCAGAAGTATTTTGTACGGTTTTGTTCGTGTAAATTTTACTCGTTTTATGATAAAAATATGAATTAATAATGTTCTTTTGGATGAAACACAATATGAACGGTTACAACAATTTATGAAATTATGCTTTTTGATACACAGAATAGATACTGGCAAAATACATTACAGTTCATACAAATTTCTGATATCTCTCAATCGATTTCACTATCCTTTTCATTACCCGACGCCTATTTATTCTCTTGAGTGAATTCTGTATTTTCTCAATCTCTATTACGTTGATTTATCGATTTAATTTTATAATATATTTTATCATAGGTTCTAATTCTTCAATCCTCATTAATTTACAACTAATTCTCCATCTTAGTTTGAATTTAATGATGAGCCCTAGTTTGAATTTCAACACTCGGCGAGGTATGTAGGCCTAACTTTCTGCAGTTAACGAACAGTTGACTGCTATAACACTCATAAACAAAAACTTACCGGACGTTGTTACTTGATTGAATTCATCACTGCTAGTTTATACAACATTTAAAACAATCTGAAGAGCCTATTATATCCAATATAGCTATCATATCCTCTTTTAAAACGTACTAAGGAAGTTAGTGTCTAAGAAATCAAACAAACTAAAATTCAAATAAATTTATAGAATTTGAATCGTGTTAACTGGTTCATGTACAGTGAGATTATTTGTAATTGATATCATCAGTAGCAATCTTAGGTGACAACAGTAAGTTTCATCCAAATCTGTAAAGCTCCCAAGCTCCATAGCGTTTAATCAATATGATATTTCAGTTGAAACCTTAAACTGTTTATGCCACGTGAGCCTAGCTACCGCAGTTGCTGCTCCAAGCCCCTGCCACTTCTGAGTACAACGCTAATCCCTTCATAACGAGTTCGCCCCTGACTGTATACTGTATATGAGAAGATCCTCATCGGTTCTAATTAAACAATCAGTTAAGGAAATCCGTGAAAAACAATTACAATTAGACTACGTATAAAATAATGCTTAATACATTTTAATTGAAATTATATTATTATAGTTTTAGTGTAAACAATATTAAATCAAAAACATAAAATACATTTTAAAATAAACATTTTTAGTAGTGCGTTAATTTAATTTTTCGCATTTCACATACTATAATTGGGGCTTGTATATTAAAGTATAATATTTTCATCGAATTTTCCCTGAATTTTTTTTATTTTTATTTTCAATATACAGTTATTTCCAGCAGAAATATGTTTAACGCTTAACATTTAATCTTTGACTTTCGAATCTCAACCCTGTAAGTATGAAGAATAGTATCAAGAAACTCAACTGTTAAGGATGAGTTATGCTACAGAACAAGAAATCAACAATACTTTATAACGTTGGATATAACTAAACTGTCATCTTTCCAAATGGATATGTCAATTTGTTTGACACTTTCATGGGTAAATCTCAATATTTTAAGTAAAAACACTCTTGTATGGTTTCGTAGCAAAAAATAATATAACTTGTACAAATCTGGATCGTTATACCATTTACTATATTCGAATTGGTATAGGATTATCTCCACGCTGATTATACAAAAACACGTGCTTTGTATTTAAAAAATATGATAAACTAAAACTAATCCAGGATAGCTTTATTATAAATAAAATATAAATCTGTACACCTGATATATGAATGAGATATAAAGAATAAAAACATGAAAAATACAAATTAAAGAATGATGATTATAAATTAGAACAAATTCAACCAATTGCGTTAAAAAATCTGTATTTGTATTTTTAATCTGGAAGGAAGACACGTACGACGTTTAGAGAGTCAGGTTTGGTTATCAGAGAGTGGATGGGCAAACGTGGCTCCAACAAATGAGCCTCAGGTCTGACTACTGCGTCAGTCGATGCGGCATTGCGTATTAAATTAAGACCAACCCCTGTTCGTGTGATCTCATAAGTACCGAGGACCAAGCGTAGCCCGGTAGAATAAAGTAAACCAATTTAGTCAATTTAGTAAATAAATCTACTATTTTCTGCTTTCTCCTTTCCTTTATTTTATTCACGCATAAGTGGTTCAAGATATGTTGATAATCAGAGTTGGCAGATATTTGATTTTTGTGATCAAATACTTGACATTACTTTTGTTATTTTATTATTCCCTACATGGCAATCCATAAAGCTATATTACATAAAACAATTTCACATTGCACAGAAACAAACACATTTGTTTCTGTTCCTTACCGTTGGAAGGAAGTTTACTCTTTTCCGATACCAATCGGCCTCGTATATGTTTATTCAGGAAACCTTTTTTTAGCTGACTTAAAAAATAAAGTGCATGATACGATGATATCGTGGTATCAGGTGTTAATCTATTGTAATAAGACGACTGATTGATTTAGCAAATACATACTGTGTGAAATAACAAAATTATTAATTATAAAAGGTTTGGGTCTTTAAACGTCAATCTTACGGTACGTCCTGAGTGCACGCCGGTTCCGATTCCGATTCAGTTTCAGATTATAGGCGCCTGTTTAGTCTGATTCAGATTTTTTTTAGGTGGCCATAGTGGAGGCATGAAAGGCTTTGCCGACTCGGCGACCAGACAATAGAGTTGCCAATGTTGTAGATATTATTTCACCAGTACAGCTAATGTAATAAATGCCTAATTTAATAAGTGTTATTCATTAATTTACACGGCAAATTGGTAATTTAGGAGGCCTCTGCGGAAAAGATGTCGGGGAGTGGTAAAAAAACCACGAAGCAATTATTTTATAAAGGTAGCCTAAACGGCAGCAAAGCAAGCTTAACAACAAAGATAATGTACGCTCGTAACTTTGACATAGTCAGGATTTAATTTGTGTACCTTATCTCAAGTATTTCTAGTTCGTGAAAATCAACAAAAAATATATTGAGATAGTGCGACGAGCAGATAAGGAAACAACAATGGATTTACAAAACATTGGAGGCACATAAAGAATATTTTAACGCTACAAACCATTTTAGCTGACGGTATAATAACCTATTATTTCAAATTTTACATTTAGTTCCTGTGACTTGAATCAGACCATTATTCTTTTAATTTTGAATAAGCTGATTTATTTGTAAAAAAATCCTTATTTTGTCTTATCCACTAGGCCTACAGTCATTGTACATAAAATAGGTATTGTATGAATGATCTTGCACAAATAGGTTGTTTTACTAACCTTCAACGCCGAGCTCCAATGAAATTTCTTTCTAACATTTATCTATTATATCTCTGTTTGAATATGCTATGAGTGTTTAATCCCAGATTAGTGGGTTCCTTACAATATGAGAGGTTATAGCTGCTAAATGTATTAAACTGCTGAATTAATTAGATTTCAAAATTAAATGTTGCTATTAAAAATGGAGGCTGGAGCAATCGGAAACTGGAATCCGCAACTGGAATGAATAATACATTCCGGTGAGCAGGCACCTGCGCGCAAGCTCTGCTTCCGGCTGCCACAATGGCCACTTCCGTTAAAATACAAGTGTCATCCCTGTCGCCGAAAATCTGAATCTGAGTCGGAATCGGAACCAGCGTGCACCCAGGACGTACCGTTAGCTAAAGATGCGTAAAGTTAAACTGGGAAACACTTATAATAATAACAGAAAAATCGGTAACGTTTGTAATTAAAAAAAATATTTTAAAGACTATTGCAGTAATTATTGTTGAGTAGAGATTCTAATATAATAAGATAAAATTAGTTTTCATAACAAGCACTTTTTACATTTGCTATTTCTGTAAATATAGCCTATGTAGTACAAAGAAAATATAAAAAACACATATTTAATTTCAATTTCATTAATAAAATTTATACATCGGAAAATATGAATGCAACTTTGTTGCCCAAACCAATATTTTTCTTAGAATATTGTATTATTTTAAAATTTAATGTTTATAACTAAACTTTTAAATAATACAATATTTCAAGGAAAATAATTGTTGGGCAACAAAGTTGCATTTATATTTTCCGATGTATAAAGTTTAATTTCTCCATGATGCCTTCCGGAATTGTTTGTCAATTATTAATAAATTAATCAATTATTATATTAATAAGTGAAGTTTAATAATGAAATTGAAATGAAATATGTATTTTTCATATTTTCTTTGTACTACATAGGCTATATTTACAGAAAAAATATTAATGATAGTAAAATTTCTGGTTACAAGTGATAATAAGAACCAGTTTTAAGCTGATATGCAAATAAATGCTTTGCGGTAATTAAATAATTGTCTAAATACTATATTCATTTTGTTTCAGGAACGCAGCCAGAGAGAAATATGGGTAAGTTTCATCATAAAATGTACTATATTTTAATATCAAATTATTGTTTTATACCTTTTAATTTATTATAATATTTAAATACATTTGATTACTCTCGTTACTCTTATTTATTAATTTTTTGCTATTTCTTATAAATTCGAAATTAAAAATTTTTTAAAGTAATTTTTTAATAATATTGACTAGTTTGTCCAGAAATATTTTTTTTTCAAGACAGCAAGAAATCAACAAGTGCAATTTGAAACAAATTGCCAACTCGTTCTAAAATTTTATAGTTTTGTACCAAAATAACTATTTAAACTACGTAGGCAGGTATTTCTATATCTATATTTAAAATAGTCTCCATTAGCAAACTTAAAGTGAAAAGACGTCTTTTTGTATTTGATCGAACCTTCTTTTAAAATAAACAATACCGACGAACATCAAAAATATAAATTAACCTTACAAACAACTGCAAACGGAATATCTTATATAAAAGCATAAAGTACGATCCAACTTCTTGATTAGCGTGATTTGTGTTGTTGTATAATATACTGGTATGTAATGGACTATATTCAAGACAGAGGAATTCATAAAATAGGCCAGTCATTCTACAAAAATTAACATGGGGAACCTCAAAAAAATTGCAAGAAAACGTTTTTTGATGGAATTCTACTTAAAAAAATATGAATTTTAACATATCCAAAGTTTACCAAAATCGGACCATCGGAACCTCACTAAAATCACGTTTCAAAATGGCGGCTTTTCCCACCATACAAAAGTTTTTGAAAAAAGACATTCAACTGCATTTTGTATCAATGTTTTTCGAGATGTTGACTTTGGACCGCCGCTAATCATCGTTGGGTGATTGGTTTTAAATTTTGACAGAGTTTACATTTTCGGCCGCCATCTTGGATCCGCCATATTGGATATAAATATTTGTTTTCAAATGTAAAGATGGTGTTGTGACGCATCATTATGAACTAGATTTTTACCCTGAACACAATGCTGAAATCCGTTTTTGAAAATATGCATTCGTTAAAAAGATATGCTAAAAATAAAAATTCATCCCTATACATTTCTTATGGACGTTTAATTTTTTTAAAGATTTTTTATGAATTATCTCTTATATCTCCAGTTCTAATTAAGGTATGTAGTTCGTTTTGGTCTTAAAATACTCAGTCATTTACCGGCTTTTATATGAGCTATTGATCATTAAAATCAGACGACTGCTGGACGAGCTATAAGGCTAAAATCGACACGAAAATCCATTTTTTAGAAATTTGTTTTTGTCAAAGATGATATAAAAGAATATAACTCATCCTTTTTTTGTCAGATTTCGATTATCAATATGTCAAATGAAAGCTAATAGTTCAGCGCATGTTTTAAAACCAATCCGACCTGCAGGCAATGTTTGGGACTGGAGATACAAGTCTTTAAATAATTATGAAATTTTGAAAAAAATTAATTTTATGTTGGTTGTAGGTCTGTATCTCACCTCAAACTCAACCGATTTAAATGATTAAGAGCTTAAATGAAAGCCAATGATGTACTGAGTTAATTAAAATATAAGACTGTTTTGAATCTCTGTTAGTTTTCTATGCATGAGTCATTAATTATAAACAATGTACGAAAGTTAACAGATTTTATGGTAAATGAAGGTTCATAACTCAAATTAAGTAAGCCCGATTTTAATGAGCCATAGCTCATATGAAAGCTCATCTTCTGAGTAATCTGAGGGAAGAACGAGCTTTTTAGTCCATTTAGGACCTCCGATATGAATCTTTGATAAAAAACAAATTTAAAAAAAATGGATTTTCGTGTCGATTTTAGCCTTATAGCTTGTCCAGCAGTCGACCGATTATAATGATCAATAGCCCATTAAAAAGCCGTTAAATGACTGAGTATTTTAAGACCAAAACGAACAACATACCTTAATGAGAACCGGAGATATAAGAGATAATTCTTAAAAAATCTTTAAAAAATTAAACGTCCATAAGAAATATATTAAGGATGAATTTTTATTTGAGCATATCTTTTTAACGAATCCATATTTTCAAAAACGGATTTCAGCATTGTGTTCAGGGTAAAAATCTAGTCCATGATGATACGCCACAACACCATCTTTACATTTGAAAACAAATATTTATATCCAATATGGCGGATCCAAGATGGCGGCCGAAAATGTAAACTCTGTCAAAATTTAAAACCAATCACCCAACGATGATTGGCGGCGGTCCAAAGTCAACATCTCGAAAAACATTGATACAAAATGCAGTTGAATGTCTTTTTTCAAAAAATTTTGTATGGTGGGAAAAGCCGCCATTTTGAAACGTGATTTTAGTGAGGTTCCGATGGTCCGATTTTGGCAAACTTTGGATGTGTAAAAATTAATATATTTTTAAGTAGAATTCCATCAAAAAACGTTTTCTTGCAATTTTTTTGAGGTCATCACGTAAATTGACTGGACTAAAAGATGGATAAACTACGATCAATTTCGATTGGTCACTTCATTCATCAACATGAGAGACTCAATCTCGTTTGTATACTTACCGTCTTGTATTGTTTTTATATGGTACAGTACAAGTATAAATAAGTGGTATTATAATTGGTGTAAGGCGTTATTAAACATTCACAACGTGTAGTTATTTTGCAGCCCATATTTTGTTAAATTATATAAAATTATAATATTGCATGATTAAACTGAGTTACCAATTCCCAATTCAGTTACCAATGTGTGATGTACCAATTCAGATTATGTTTTTTAAGCAAACATAACCAATATTTCTTAAATTTAGTTCTAAGTTTTTTCCACATAAGCTGACAAAAAGGTAATGTTGCACTGGAGTTGTAAGCATATGCTTACTTTAAGTCAACAACACAGACATTTGGAGCATACAATTGTCAATCTAAGTATTCAGGTGAAACAATGGTAAGAAATTGGATTTTATTTGTTATATTTGATACCAAATATAGCTTTTTTAAACTTAGAGTTTAGAATTAAGAAATACCAGAAGCTTATATAAAATCTGATATGGTAAGATGATCAACAAAACTGAACGCAAATTAGGGAACTTTATAGTTTAAAAAGGCTCCTAACAATCGACAACTATTTTATTCACCCGTAACGGCTGGTCCTTTTTCGAAACTGTTGGTCCATTGACATTTTTTGGAAGAATCGTATATTATACAGGGTGTTTTTTTAAGATTGAATAATTCACATATAAATATGAAATAAGTATTGTTTTATGGTTCTTGACGTTTTATACACTCTATTATTTGAATTTGATCACATTTAGTTCACTTTATGTGCTCAAAAAATCCGCCAGTGGCATTTGTATGAAGTTATGCTCTCTCTATCAAATTCCCGAACACCTCTTTGCATTACATTTGTTTTGTTTGCTTTGAGGTACTGAATATGCTGTGACTTTTTTTTAGGCCTTACTTTGTATGTGTCCCCAAAGAAAATAAAAATATAGCGTTAAATATAGCGTTAAAAATATAACGTTAAATATATTGTCTGTGGCGTTAAATCAGGGATATTGGGGGAAATAATCCTTCACCGATAAAATCAAGTTCTGGGTTTTGTTTTAATGTGTGTGTCTTTAAGCACGATAACTCGCGTAAAATGGTCCGATCTGAATGAAATTTGCCACAGACATGTTAAGTAGTATTATTCTACGAAAACAATTCACGATATATTAAAAACCTCAAAACAAACAAAACAAATTTAATGCAAGAAATTCAAAGAGGTACCTTGCAACACATGTTCGGGAATTTGATGAAGAGAGCATAACTTTAAACAAATGCCAATGACGGACTATTTGAGCACATAATGTAACTTAAATGTGATCAAACTTAAATAATAGGTTGTATAATATGTAAAGAGCAATAAAACAGTCCTCATTACACATTCATATGTGCATTATTCAATCTTAAAAATGGGTTGCGTTAAAAAAAAAAAAAAACACCATGTACTACCTACTTTTTATATGATCTGAGTGAAAGTTTTTTTTTAAATTTGAATTTGTTGCAGACTTATAAGAAATAAACTTATCTTGTTTAAAAAAAAAAACACAAAAAATAGCGTACATAATTAACTTTCCTTGGTCGCTAGAGGCTCCTCCTCAAGACTCTCGCTTTAGGATTTGTTTAATGATACTACATTGAATGACATTTAATATTCTTCTGAAACGCAGGTGTTGTTAGTGCAAACCCAAAAACTTCACTTAGCCATATTTTGCACATTTGTTAATTTTCCTAAATCTCGTACAAAGTATTCGACTTTTAACACCATTTGTTACTTTTTGGTTTCATATTAAATTTTGTTTCACTTTTTTAGGTGTTAAAATTTAATATTGCAGCTTTTTTAAATTACTTTGGTATGGACTAACTAAACATAATAATAAGTGTAAAGTTTCAAGTTTCTGACTCACCGGTAAGTGGAAAAATATTAGAATATCAAGTCAGTGAGTAACTTACACGGCTTTATGTAATATATGGATTCTAAAAAATGTCAATTACATCACACTAAGGGCTTTGAGGAGCCTGAAAATAGCAAGGGACCGTATTAGCATGAGACTCCTGAACCAACCAACCTATGTCAGACTACTTGGATCCCTTTATTTTTAGATATGGTAACCATTACATTGTTGAAAATAATACTTACTATTGTAAATAGTTTGACATGAAAATATGATCTGCTAACCCGACCCCGTGTTGCAGGTTACCTGCAGGAGTTCATCCCCGAGGAGCGGTGCGGGGGCGGGGGCGGCGGGGAGGTGCTGGGCCACGACGGCGGCATCCCCATCTTCCGCATGCGCAGCGCCGAGGAGACGGAGGCCGCCCACGACCTGCTGGAGCTGTCGCGGTCGCTGCCGCCGCTGCCCGCCCCCGGCGTCGTCACCGTCCCCGAGCCCGCCGCCTACCGTCCGGTCCAGGAGCCGCCGGTCTACCACATATACGAGCCGCGGGCGTGCTACCCCGCACCGCCGCCGCCGCCGCCGCTCACCCCGCCCACCTCCGAGTACAGCTCGGACGCCGAGAACAACAACCCCAACCCCCAGGCGGCAGAGAGTCCGCAGATCGCCGACTCCGCCGTCATCTACACCTACGACGCTCTCCTCGTGTCGGACGGCCGGTCCAAGAACAAGAACACCAAGAAATGTGCCCCGCTCAGTCCGTCCTCGTCCGAAGACAGCGTGTCCGCCGAGGTGGAAGAAGTGAAAACGGGAAGGTACACGTGCAGCGAGTGCGGCAAGCAGTACGCCACCTCGTCCAACCTGTCCAGGCACAAGCAGACGCACAGGAGCCTGGACTCGCAGGCGGCCAAGAAGTGCATGACTTGCGGCAAGGCGTACGTCAGCATGCCGGCGCTCGCCATGCACCTGCTGACCCACAAGCTGACCCACGGCTGCGGCATCTGCGGCAAACTCTTCTCCAGGCCGTGGCTGCTGCAGGGACATCTGCGGTCGCACACGGGCGAGAAGCCGTACGGGTGCGCTCACTGCGGCAAGAGCTTCGCGGACAGATCCAACCTGCGCGCGCACATGCAGACTCACTCGCTCGACAAGAACTTCGAGTGCACCCGGTGTCACAAGTCCTTCGCCCTCAAGTCCTACCTCAACAAACACCTCGAGTCCGCCTGCCTCAAGGACGACGACGGACCCCCTCAAGGGCACTACATCGACGTCGAGTAGCAGCAAAGGACCTTTTCAGTGATTCAGTTCGCCGGTGTTCTTCCCGATAAAGTTATGGCGGACCGCGAATCACTCGAAAAGAGCAAACCCTCCTCGACATAAACTTTTAAAATTCTCACAGTAAAAGTCAAATTGAACTCTTAAAGACTTTCGCAGAAAGTTAGTTTCTTACACGGTGCTACAAGATTATCCAGTGTAACAGTCCAAGGTTACTAAGTATTTAGTAATTCCTAATGCATGTGATATGATTGATTGGATTCGTAGAATACGACGTTTTACACATATTCCCTAGAATTGCGTGTGTATATTTTTTTAGTATCACGAATCGTAATTGATTTTGAACAGAAGAGTGAAGAAATGCGACTATATTTCAATTTGAATCTTTAATAAGAGAAATAAACTTGGCATGAATAAATTTATTTTACACTGATAAGTTTAAATTTAAGAGGACACACATATCAAAAAAAGAAAATTAAGACACGACTTAAAGAAGTACCTATTTGCTCGTTGTATAATTGTGTTGTTTATTAACACATCGTTACGTGTATTTAAAGAAACGCGTCATCCATACTAAAAAGCTCAAATTACATATATTGCGAAGAGGTGATTCTCGGTTATAGGGGCCTTATTTCTAAAACCTACGAACCTCTGTCTTCTTGCTTTCTGAGAGCAAATTAACGTTTCACAAGCTCCACTGAGCCACTCTTTCATCCCACTGTCGATCGTATATTTTCCCTCGTGGTCAATTTATTGTTTGTCAAACTTTTATTCTCACCTACCAATGTGACCGTGTGTACTTTGATCATGTGCTTTAGAAAATGTTGAAGATTTTTACTGTTGCAAATAAACGAGGGAGTGCCAAGCCTCGGCCTGAGGCTGAGCTCGAGAGTGCGTCTCGCATGAACCAATATACTCACGAGTAGCTCGTAATGTTAAGACTCGTCTAGTCAGATGCTTTATAGTTCTCTTAACGTAGAAGTACATAGTTGATATTTGAATTTGTTCGGACAACGATATTAGTAGAGAAATTAGATATCCCGTTTAAGTAGATACAACTAGATTTTTACATAAGTAACAATGAAGGTTTTGATATTTTTCAAGTCATGACGTAATTACTTAGCCTATTTACCTGCTCAAAATATCGTTTATCACCAAGATATAATAACTTATTAGAGTATAAATACGCATTCGGTATGTACTATTTGATAGACTGTATTACTATAGCGATGTAGGTATTTTTGGATAATACGGAGTGGGGTGGTAGTGTCGAGGTAATGCCGGTCCTGTAGCGTACGTCTTTGTGTTTTGTAAATACCTAGTGTTTATTCCTCTCGTAGCGATTATATCGTATAAGATAATTATCTTTTTGAAACCGCTTTTATTGAATAAAAATATTTTGTGATAAACAAGCGACTTTGTGAAATAGACTCTCATTGATGTAAATGATAAGATTTAAGAGATATAATTTTTTAGGTTGATTCGCTAATGTTTATTAGCGCTTCGCTTGAGGCAACGGAATTATTTTGTGTCATTGATATTTTGATGTTGGTTGTCATTCATGTAGATGTGTTGAAATCTGAGTGAAGGAGTCGTAGTCAGTTCGCATATCTTTTGGTTTTTGTTTAAGCGTTTGGTTATTATTTAAGTTAAACGCTTGCTCATCACTAAGGAGTAGTGAATTAAACTTTTATCAACTGGTACAATACAAAGCATTATATATTTTTTGTAAATAACAATTTTAATACCAGTCACCTTCGGCTATATATTAGATGATAGAAAGGTAAAAATACATTTTAACTGGTAACAGTTACGTTGCGGACAATTAATTCTCCTGCATGATTACTATCACATTGAGCTGTACCAACAGCTGATTGTTGTCTCAGTGCTCATATTATATCATTCATTTAGGCCTAAGTTGAATACAAACACATAGTTTGCTCACACCATAATATATGATAAATATAATAAACGCGAATTGCACTACGACTCCTGTTTAGGCCAAGCCGGAGGAATTTGAGCAATAAATGTAGCCGTAGTAAAACGTTTGCTCAGATCCCATAAGCTAGACAATATAGTGCGACTCCATTTACAATTAGACATAAAATTAATGCCATTATACTTTTCGGTCGTTGCTGTCCTTCCGCGTTATCATGCATGCTGTCAGCTACTTCAAATTCTTCAATATGATTTTAAGCTAATACTTGTTAATGACATGAACACCTACTACATTAAGATGATAAAACTTCTGAACTAATCTACTGATTTTACGTTTTCATAAGTGAATCAAATATTGTTATGGTTATTTTTTTCTATTTGCATTCTATGACTTTGTTGAATTAGTTCATTGCTACCTACTATACCTGTTTCGATTGTATTGGGAATGTCAAAAAATGAGTTTAATTATACACACATTCCATTTTTAAATATGTAAACTTTGTAACAAAACATAATAGTACATTTTTAAACTTCAGATTTTCCAACGTATTTTGTAACTTTATAGAATATAGAGTAGAATCGCATGGGTAGAAACATAAAATGAATTTACCAGCTCTGTTAACACCAATGGAAATTATTTTTAATTCGTACATAATATATACTCAGAGGATACAACGCGTTGTTGTTATAACGACTTATGAAAAAGGTAAAATAATGGCAATAAAATAGCAATATTATGTATTCACAATTTAATTTTCCCTTGGAATCCCTTAGATGTATAATGTACTTTTCTAGGAATTTACTTTTGCGATCCTCCATATTAAAATTAATGAGTTAAATACCGCCGAAAATGTGATTATTTCTCAAAATAAATTATACCACAATTATTCGTTGTACTCGTACCACGCATATGTACAGAATAAATAAGATTTACGCTAAATCTGTATTGTAAACTGCCATTGCTCTTATATTATTTTATACAAAACATTCACGTATGTAGTACTTTTAGGATTTGTTGAAAACAGTTAAAAATTCATTAGAAACGTTGTTTAAATGGCACATCAGACTAGACTAGATGAGAATGTACCGGACTGAGGTTCACCAATGGCGACAATAGTGCAACCGCAGAGCCAAATGAGATTGTACTACACCCCAAACTATTATCAAAGGTCTCATGAATGATCGCATGGTTTGTATTTGTAGTACAGTTTAACAATATAGTATATTACATAGTAAGATCTCCAACCCTAAACCCTCTTAGATAAAAAAATCCAAGTACGAGTAAACCGCGTTAATGATATCATATGATAATATAGGTAAAAATGGTATTACCCAAAGTAAATTTGAGTTAATCAAGGAATGACTCATTCTATTTCCACACCTGAGACTAAGATAAATAAAATAATAACAATTTATTGAAAGTAGTTTCTTTAGGTTTGAAGCTTAAAAGATTGAAGTTTATTTTAATTTAACTGATTCTAATCCAACAAAAACACGCCCATGTTTTATTAGGGTATCATTTTATAAATGGAGTCCGACGCAATATAACCAATGCTACAAGGCTGAAGTTTAAATGAACAAAAAAAGGAAAGTTAATTTAGGAGATGTAAACAAAGTTAACAGAGATACAATCGGCAGCTTACAGCTAGCCAGTAGCATCGCTTTACCATGAACGGGCCATTTCTTGAGACCTCGGGATGAACATGGAAGGGAAGACTACGACGCTATCAGGATTCAAGAAGACTAAGAAGCTATCAGGATTCAAGAAAGGTGTAAGGAAAGGATTTTTCTATACAGGGTGCCCGGAAATTATATATTTTAGTATATGATAGTAGGGGTAAAATAAAGAATGAAACTTCATATATGCAGAGGTCGTAAAGTGCTTCGTTTTCCATCTGTGTGTCTGTTAGCGTTTTTACATATTTAATTTTATTTATTTGTTTTATTTTTGTAAATTCTGTATATGCAACATAACAAGTGAGTTGTATTGCATTTTCGCCTCTGCTATTCCTTTTATTTCAAGACTTCACCTAGCGTACTTTCTTCTCTATAACCTGCATTTTAACCAAACCTTTTAATTTAAAGGGCTTAAAACATTCCAAACAATTAATTGTAAAATAAATCTAACCGGATGACACATACGTTGGACTTCAGATTTTACTCTCTTATACTGAATTATTCCGTCTCTTAAAATAAGAGAAATATATTAAATTACAGTAATACTAATTTAAATTAAGGAATCCATTTGATAATTCAACCACATTTCATGCTTAATTTTAAGAAATTTTTTTTACTATTTGTATGCTTATTTTACCATATATATATTTGATCTATCCTGGTGAGAAATAGAATTTATTTCTATCGGGGTTGACGTTTGAGAAAACACTTCCTAGCAGAGTAGAAATTGCCCATTTCATAATGGTGCAGAACACGCAAAACATTTTTCCTACCACTGCATGAAATAATCACATTGCCACACCTGTAAACATTTCGCAAAACGGTTTATTTCCGCTTTCCTTTCATTCCCGCTCGCTAAATTAGGGTTACTTATTAGGTTAAGGTGGCACACAAGAGATATAACTATGGCGTCAAACACCAAAGACCAGTTTCTATTGGTCAGAAATCCCATGACAATCACCGTATTCTAAATTCTAGTTGCCTTGCTCTAAATCAGCTGATTTTATAGTCGGCGTTTCCATACACTAACTTCCGGTTCGTTCCAATAGAATAAGAAACCAAAACCTCAATCAACTTTTATGTACAGGCTAGTTAACAAGTTTAGCGGTTTAAATAATGGTTGAGGAAAAATCTTGTGTGTATTACGAGCAAAAATAGTCATTGCCGCTCTCGAAATGTTTGCCGCTCATCTACAGTTCTCGAGCGGCAATGACGTACTTAGCGCTCTTAAAACACAAATATCTATATCCAATGGGTTAAATTTAAAATATTTTTACATTATAGGCCTACTACACAGGAAGAACTATGTACTGTACTTTAATCATGACGGGAAAAATAATCTATGCATGTAATTGCACAGTAAATAAATTTGTTTTGTACATATAAAATAAAAGATAAAGTAAATAAATGCTGATTTAAACACTACTTAGATTTGAAGAGTTGAGAAAAAAGAGGTTTATGCGAAAAATATGCAAATTAAAGTATGTGGTTTCTGTCCGTTTAATATAATAAGTCTGTCCGTTAAGAATAAGTTAAACCTAAAAAAAACACGGGAAAAAATCAGCCTGTGTAAATTACCAAGTAAATAAGGAAACCACGCTAGTGTTTTTTTGGTAAAATGGCAAAATTATTATTATTGGAGTAAATGCCAATTCCAAGGTAGGCAGGTTTGCTAATTATTTTTCACCAATCAATGTAAATCACTTTTTTAATTTTGTTTATAAAAATGAAACAAAATTATACATACCCTTAATAAAGTGAACTCTATTATTCAACAAACTCTTGGTACTAAGTCAAGATAATTTTTCAGTCGCCTCGATAGAACTGTTAGTTATCGTAATTTGTTTAATTTTAAATGATACTTCAAACCCCCAAAGTATATACCCCGGTACGATATAATAGACCGATTATCATCTACAGTACGCATCTCAAAAGTTGATGACTCCTCAAAATCGAAACTAGCTTACTATATCTAACTAACTACCATAGTAACTACCATAGTAACCATAGTAACTAGCTTACTATGGTTATTATATTTATGAAAATGGCCACGTCAAAAGTCCTATCTGGATATTTACAGCCACCTGTTGTTGATTGTGACGAGGAGGTTTGCAGCCGTGGGTGTTTTGTACTTCCCTTCTCGTCCTGAGGGGGTCGTTGGGGGGTGATTGTGTGGGTGGGTAGGGCGGGGGGGGAGGGGGGAGTTTCCATGGCAATGGCTACGTCCTGGTCCTCTCCCCTTCACGACATAAAGAATATTTTATCGTTCCATAAGCCAGACATTTATACAGTGACACTACAGAAAATATGTGACGTTCCACTTTCGAAGCAAAACTTCATTTCGGTCATGTTATTTCCACTGAGCAAACATGCACGAGGCCTTTCATGATGTGTTTTTTAAAAGTCACTGCTTGAAAAAAAATCTCTAAATATTTGAAAAAAAATATTGAAAAAACTGTTAATCAAATCTATAGTAAGACTTTATAAATGTAAAAGCAAATGAGAATTATTTGTGAGAGTTATGAATAACATATTTTTGAGTTGCTTTTCACGAAAAAAAACACTACTTAAAGTTTCTGATCTGAATTGAATTTACATTTATCGAATATGGGTATCTTTTATGGCATTATTTTATATATTTAATGGGTAACTAAGAAAAACCATTACCACAAAGACATAAACTCCATGAATTTCCATGCATTAGAATAGAACTAAAACTAACGATAAATATTGTTTCACTTTAAACAAATTTTGTTTCGAATCTGTAGTACAGGTAAATGTAAAGTATTTTTACTAAGTGTAAACTGAGACTCTTTAGGCGGAAGTTTTACTCTAACAAAGCTTTCCACTGAACCACCTGTAGCGGAGTTGCACTGCCGATTGTAAACAAGTTAACAATATCTCTACCTCAAACCTCAAGTTAAGCCACCTTGTACATGGTGTTGTTTACATAGTATAAAGCGAAAGTTATTTAGTTTTGAATGTTATATGCATAAAAAGCAGTTTTAAATCCAAAAATTCATAATTCTTGAACAGAGACATAATAATTTTGTGACTTATTAAAAACCTTTACATTCAAGGATATAGTTCTGTACTTTAAACTAAGTAGCCTTTTTTACCACTTTTTACTTTTTTCACCAATACTAAATTTTTTACTCATTATACAGCTTGAAATGTAATAGTTTTGATTGTATAACTTTCGTACAAACCAACTTAAAATGGATTATAATTATGGACGATATTTTACAGATAAATATTAATAATTAGCTTAGGATGGTTTAGATTAGGTTAAGTTAGGTTAGGTGAGGTTACGTTAGGTTAGGTTAGGTCAGGCTAGGTTAGGTTAGGCTGGGTTAGGTTAGGTTAAAATCACAGTAGCAAAATAAGGAAACCCGGACGAAAATAAGGCAGTGTTAGAGTAAAATAGCAACTTAAATATTCAAAACAAATCATTAAAGTAGGGATAAACGTATTAAACGTATTAAGAAGCAATTGGATTCTTCTCTGCTGTTACAAAAAGAAAGAGATAGGCGATAAGTAGCCGAGGGAGCCGAATGACGTCGCCGCGCCGCGCCGGACACTCGTCGCTCTGCCTGTCTCTTCGTGCACTCCGACAGGGCCTCAGTGTTACTGACAGCTGATTGCAGATTGTTCGAAATGATGAGGTATTGGGAAGAAGAAGAATGTTTTACATTATTGACATATTGAATTTAGTTAAACATATTACCAACAGGTAGTAGCACATTCGCCTGGTTACAAATCAATGAATGCATGGCTTAAATGCAATACTAGCTATTCGTGTTTGATCGAAAACCTTAAATTATAATGAATTATAATAATTTATACTAAACTAACCTAACTCCACAGAGTGCTGTCTAAAGAAAATACTCTCCTAAAGGCTAATTCTCTATATGAAATTAATTTGGTCGAACAAGTTAAAATGGAGTTTCGTGAGAAAACATAAAAAACTTAACTATTGTTCGCGCCCAAGGATTCCGATCAGCGCTAAAGTTTTGAGGAATTGGGGTGTACCAAATAGGTACAAAAAACTTTGCTGCATTCAGTGACGTACGCATATTTAGGAATCGTCTATCTCTCTCTAAACATTCATTATCCATCTCTCGCACACGTTCTTTAAAATGGTCGGTATTTTCTCAAGTTGACCTAATCTTAAAAAAATATATATCTTCCATCCAAATAAACCAAGCTATCTAATTAAAATGAAAAAAATACATGTCGTCATTAAGAATTGAACCCGTACCTCTAGCGTTGTATTTTATAAACGTGATCGCTGATAATGTAATTTTTAAGTATTTTTTCACGTGTTTCAATGATCAGCTGTTCAGTGTCAAATGTTCTTCTTCTTCCCTGTACCTTATCGTTTTGAACAATCTGCAATTAGCTGTTATTCTCAAAACTTCCGTATATGACTGTCGGTCTGCGCTCAAGTAATAAATAAGCCGTTGTTCTCATCACCAGTGTGCAATGATCCTTGTGTCGGTACTTTCATTCCAATGTAACTAAACCTAACTTAACACATATTTATTATTTGCCTCCTGAATTGATGCAATCAATTAAAAAGGCTATGTAACTCAAAACTGTCTTCAATTCAGTTGTGAATCATTATTTAGATTTAGAGTTCCGGCATCGAAAAGACGGCATTAAAGTATTGTTTCAAGTGCTCTTTTTAACCGTTGAATATAAAGGATATGTGTTCTTGTGTAGAAACCTCGAGTCAATCTAAATGATTCTCAAGGATTGAAGACAGCTTTGAGGTACGTAACTTTTTTGACTAACCTGGCTTAACCTAATTACTAATATTTATTAAATAATTCCTTCATTAGTATGATACTTGTTGTTGTATTCACTGGATTTAAATAAAAAACGTCTTACAATTCTTAAAAATATACTTACACTTATACTGTATTTTCATACAAGATGGTAAATATACACAAATGGTGGGGAATGGCGATCGATTTCGATCGGTCACACCAATCATCATCAGGCCAATGATCTTGTACGTGTGATAAATATAGTATAAGTGTAAATTTATATTTTTAAGAGTTGTAAGACTTTTTTTAACAACACGTAACATTTTAATCAAGAAATTATTAAATAAATATTAGTAACTAGGTTATTAGTCACACCAATCGAAATCGATCGCCATTTTGTATACCATTTTTGTAATGGTTTAAATACCTGCTTCAAAGTAATCCAGTTAGTTGCTGTGACGACTAGTTTCGGTTCTGGTGAACCATCATCGGGCCTTACAAGGTGATGTCTTCATTTACTTCAATGATGATTGGAGGTCGTCATGTTGTTTAAAAAACACTAACACACACGAAAACTGACACATTGATACAATTATTACGAAAAACATTAAGAACAAATACACGAGCAGGAGCAACGCGACCGGGTGGAAATGAGTTCGTCTATAGACTGTAGACGAACAGACGACTATAGACAGTCTATAGACGAACTCATTTCCACCCGGTCGCGTTGCCCCTGCTCGTGTATTTGTTCTTAATGTTTTTCGTAATAATCGTATCAATGTGTCAGTTTTCGTGTGTGTTAGTGTTTTTTAAACAACATGACGACCTTCAATCATCATTGAAGTAAATGAAGACATCACCCCGATGATGGTTCACCAGAACCGAAACTAGTCGCCACAGCAACTAACTGGATTACTTTGAAGCAGGTATTTAAACCATTAATAGTATTCTACATTAATCCGGAGGCTAAACAACTGAAAATTTTTGTATATTTACCATCTTGTTTGTAAATACAGTATAAGTGTAAATAAATTTTTAAGTATTATAAGACGTTTTTTATTTACAAACAGTAATATTTATTTACAAAAAAATTCCTAAAATTTTCTACCCATTTCAAGTTAAACTGCACATTCGTAGAAAATGTTGGAAGACGACCCTATAGCAGTCACAGACGTCCTCCTCATCAGACTTTAATTACTATTAGTTATCTATAAAAAACCTACAACTATTAATCCCTGTCTCAGGAGAGAGGGGCAGTGATAACGCTCGGGAACCAGGTCGTTAGTACGCGGCCGGCCGAAAATATTAAATTAAATTCGATTTTATGTGTTGTGTCTTTGTAGTTTGTTTTAAATGTGAACTTTATTGTAACAGTACGACAACCTTCATTAGAATGAAGTGAGAAGAGATAGTTTGACTGGGTTTGAAAATGGCCCTTTGAGGTCGAAACTCAGAGTAACCTAAAGGATACTTTTAGAATCGTTGACGGAACAAGGTTAGTAACCTATTATAATATTAATAGAATTTTGTTTAAGGAAGCAGCTGAACAAAGTATTTTGTACTCTTGCCTTATCAGAATAAAAATATAGCTTGGTTTAACACAACCAAATACTTAACACTGTAAATATGAAAAGTCTTTACACTACACAAAGCTTTAATATGATTTAAAAAATCCAAAAAAACTACCTAAACACTAAGTTTTAAACATACCAAGATTACTTTTAAAAGAGTAAGCTTTGTTTAAAACAAGAAAGGCCGCAAACGAGAAGCCATTCTCATTTCACGGTGTGACGAAGAGACTTTCTGAATACCAATGTGAACACGAATGAGTTTTCAGTTGGAAAAACTGTAGACCAGACTAGAATAAAAACTCTCGGCATTTCCTTAAGAAATGTAGATTAAGTACTTAACAACCTTCTAAATACAGCTATACTTGAAAAGTTTAGCTTAACGTTTTAATGTTATAATTTCACATTAATTTTGCCACAATGCGGCATGTACACAAAAGTAAAACTAAGAGATAGTAAAATTTGATATTTGTTCTATTTAAGTTTCAAAGCTCCATGTCAGTACTTGGTCTTACCATTCAAAGACGACAAATTCTAAAGTAAAAGTTAAACATAACAAGTTTTTGGAATTAGATATACTCTTGAAAAATACCGTACGTATATTTTTATGTGGCCTTCATTTAAAAACCTAAAAACTCTAAATCTCTTATTTACAATTAGAAAAAAATTTAAATTCAGATTTTTTTATATCACAAATAAGACACAAAAGAGCACTATAAATGAATTTATAGCAAACTTCATCAAAATCGGATGACTTATGTGGATTTCGTGTAGAAACATGGCTACCATTTTCGGATGGTGGAGTTAGCTCACCTCACCTGAAGTAGGAATTGTTTTTGTTTTACTCCAAGCGTCTCGGTTCAAATTTCCTAATAATAGCATTTTTGCTCTAAATTATTTTGATTTTCATCAAACCTTTTTTGACTATACTATATTTACCTATTAATAATTAACTTAGAATTTATAAATAAAATACAACCTTAAAATTAACGTGCATAATTAATGATAATTTTATGAATAATTCAGAACGTTTATAAAACATTAGTTATAAATATACCCAATTCTAATTCATACATTAATATAGCGTCGCTTGTGATATTAAATTACAGTTATAGTGAAGCTTTGTTCAGTAACAATGCTTTGTTCTTTGAAGGCACAAATTTGCAACAAAAATGTGTTTCTATGTGCGTCACGACCTTTAACATTTCAAAACAGCTAGTTTTCTAACACGATCTTGTGGTGAAATGGCCATCTCATTTTTTAAATCGCTGTTTTAATACACCCAGTACAAGCAGGAAATCTACACAAAATATCAATGGCCAAAATCTTATATTCGGCGTACTTTTCCTTTTCATTTTTTCTATTGATTAAATATTTCAATGTGTGCCTCTTTTTGAAAAAAAATAAAAGTCACTAAACGTAAAGCCACTCTAATTTCACGGTAGAGAGAAAGAGACTTTCTGAATACAAATGTGGAAGGAAATGAGCTTTCAGTTGGAAAAACTTAGAAGCAGAGTGGAATGGGAAATATTTGATTCCTTCCTGAAGATATCTGCAATGTCTAGCAGCTTTGTTTTAAGATCAATGTGCTAGACTGGGATTCAGGCTCGGTGATTACAACATCCAAATTATAATCTCTACCTAAACTAAATTAGTCTCTACCTGTTATTATAGAGAGTCAAAAGCTATAATCCAACAAAATGTTTTTATCTAATAAGTAAACGTTTACAATCACTTATTTTTTCATCAATCACGTTTAAGGGGCGACGCCTCTAATAAATCAAAGGATTTGTGAAATAGTTTTTTACTGAACCGCAATTTATAAATGTTTATTAATTGTTTATTGCTTTGTATATATATATATATATATAAATATATATATATAAATTGTTTGTCAATATATAACATTTATTTTTAGATTTGAATTCGGCAACTTGTTTTTAAGTAAACAACACAAGCATTTTATAAACCCATTCCTTTAAAACAGAAGGCATTTCACGTTATATCTAATTATAATTTATTTTTTTCTGCAACCCAGTATATTCTCAATTTCGGTGATTATATCCCTTACCTTTGGCCTCCATAGTTAC
Source organism: Flexamia atlantica (assembly GCA_035578135.1). NCBI lineage: Eukaryota > Metazoa > Arthropoda > Insecta > Hemiptera > Cicadellidae > Flexamia > Flexamia atlantica. The sequence goes on from JAQJVK010000008.1 coordinate 24,652,896, forward strand.
CATCATATTTTCCAACTTCACCCAATGTTAAGAAACAATTTCGCTTTCGTATTATGCGATTTAAGCAATGAAAAATCATTGTGCTTTTTTCTGTAGTAAAGCATTTAATAAATGTGACATCAGGAGTATACGCATGAGGCAAGCCGCAAGACAATAGGCTTATTTGGTCTTGATCCTGGGGTCTTGAGAAAAAATAGCAATGCTTCTTAAAGGCATCGTACATCTAAAATAACCACCTTAGGAAAAGCAAAGGAATATCAGGCCTATGCTTTAGAAAAGCAACAGCGTCTGCTTTGTCCATGTTAAATCATGAGCTCTTAAAAGTTTATCAAAAGTAAAGTGCTGATACTAGCTTAAATTATGGCATCAGCAAGTCAGCTCATTTACGATCATGTACTATGTAAGAAATAATAAAAACAATAAACATAAAAATAATATTTATACAATTCAATATTAAAAAATCACTAAAAAGCACAAATCTTGTTAGTAGAAATAATACTGTCATTTTAACCAGTTCTGTTGGCAAACCAAGTACATTTCCCAGGACTATCAGTTCTTCACATCACTGTTAAACGTGGGTTACGAAAACTTACATGTCAAAGCATCAATTTTCATGTTGGACAACTTAAAACTACAGAATGATACACAGTTTTTGTAGGGAATAACAAACTTATTATGCAATGGCTCTCAAATAAAAAAAAACATTATTCATAAATTCCATAAAAAAATTTCGATATTTGTCCTTCGATATTGTCCTAGAATTAGTAAAAATGTTCTCTACAAAAAGTTATATTTTGATATAATATGTATTTTTTACTTTTTATTTAATTTGAATGATACCACCCACATTAAAATATCCTTACATTTCTTGATAAATATGTCCGCTTGTACAATAATACATTGCTTATGCTCTGCCAGTGAAAAAATTCTAAGAAATTTGAAAAAGGTTCTTGAATGTTCATGTTTGTGTTTAGGCAGTTTCAGCTTTTATTGACCAAAGTTTAAAAAAGGTATGAGAACACTGAATATCTTTCAGTGGCACCACTGTACTGTTTGTATTTGTAACATTCTTGTTACTCAGATCAGCAATTTAGACAGCCAATTTCAATAAATACTTTTCACATGATTACAAAAATGGCTTAGGCAACGTAAAAAATAATATAATTTTAATATGTTTAAAAAACGCTAAATATATTTAAGCTATCTAATAGTTCAGTTAACAATTTTAATCTTATTAAAAAAAACTGAATTACGACCCATCACAGAAATCTCTGCACTTTCCTGACAAAAAAAACTCATTCACATTTTAAATTTGCATCCAAAAAGTCTCTCGGTGTCGGACGACAAAAGAGAACTCCTTTCATTCGTAACCTTTGTTCTAGCCTCACAATTATAAAAGTAATGTAAATCTAGAAAAAAACTAATATTCTAAATTCTTAAAAACTCTTACTTATGATTGAATATGCATTACCTATTTTTTTTTATTTATTCATCGTATTGTATTGACCACTCGGTAACAATAAGTAGTTGAATATTTAACCAATTAAGATTATTTTTTTTGGATGTAACAGTTATGACTCTTCAGGAAAAGATAAATCCTCTTCTTCAAAAAATATCTTGGATCTTTTCCGTTATACGTATACCACTGTTTCAGGTTTGTTTTTCAAGCTTGATTTTGGTAACATGTCAACCACCACGAACAACCGTCCATCAATTCTACCATCAACCATCTATCATCAAATCTTGAATACAGTGTCCCGGCTGCACCGGACACTTGACAACTCCAACGCCGCCGCCGCCGCAGCGGCCAGACGGAGGGAACATGGCATCAATAGGTACAGGGTACAAGGTAGGTGGTAAGTTTGGTTAGGACAGGTTAGGTAATGTAACCTAACCTAACCTAGCCTAACGTAACCTTACCTAACCTAACCTAGGAAACTGGAAGTGGGACCGCTAGACGGGCAGACGCTGGCTTCTCGTGTGTGGGCAGATAACAGGCAGAGATAACGGTAGATAAGATAACGAAACCGTAGGTAAAATATTCTTTCAATTAATTTCCACTTTAAAACGATTAATAACAATTATTTGACCTATTTCATGGTGCTCTGTCAAATATCAAGCTTGAAGGGTAAATTTGGAATGGTGGTATACGTATAACGGAAAAGATCCAATATGTTTCGTAAAAGATCCACAACTTTAATAAAATACTTGCCTTTGACACGTAAAACTCAAGTGGCTGAACAATATTGGATTCAGACCAGCCTTTGTAAAACTACCCAACTGTGTATTGCACCCAAGAATATGATGCTAGGTCAAGGTAAAATATTCAACTAAAAAGAACTATTAGCGTATTTTTCCCTATAGGGAACTAGCTATTGCCGTGTGGTAAGACTCAAGCCCTAAACTATGTTATTATTCCGTTTTGAGGTCCTTAGAGCCCAAAAACACCGTTTGTTAATTTTCATAATACATATATGCAAATGTCGTGGGCGCTTATAACTTTCGTAAGAATGGTCCGATCCTAATGAAATTAGGAAGAAACATGTAATGCGACATTCATAACTTTGAGTTCAAAAACCATCAAGATAGGGTCCGTCAAAGCCACCGGTCTGACACTTAAATGGAGCCAAGTGGTAAGCTTGATTGGAGCGGGTTAGTTCGATGCAATTTATTCATATGGCGTTGTAAAAACATGATTTTCTTTTTCTTCACTGATTCAGCCAATCAGAACGACGATAACGATCTGCTTCCTGTTCCGTTTCCCCTGATTTTCTGTCACGACGCGGCGTGTACACAACCATAACGAGTTGGAATTAATTTGAGTGTGGGAAAATACCTAAAGTACGTTTGCACTAAGTTCTTCTAGTGTAAGTCGTTTCGTGAAATACTGTACTGCGTGATTCATGTTATGCTTGAAGCTATTGATGGAAAATAAATACGTAGATGTTTACATAAAAGCACTAAATAAAAATCAACTAAGTTAATTATTATTAAGTGCTTTTATGTAAAGATCTACGTATTTATTTTCTATCAATCGCTTTAAGCACAATAAGAATCACTCAGTACAGTATTTTGCGAAACAACTTGTACTAGCGACAAACGCACTTAATCTAAACAAACCGGTAAAGTCATTAAAATTGAAAGTCTAGCAAACAAAACAAGAAAACGAAAATAAAAGCAAAGCAGACGACGACGATCGATATGTCGCATCGACGACGATCGATATGTCGCATCGATGACCATCGATATATCGCATCGATCATTTTAGTTCGTTGCACATTATTCAGATAGCGCTGCTGTCTCCTTACCACCGAGTTAACATGGGAGTGCCATCTCTTTACGAAGTTCATTATTACTCTATGGTCAAAGCAGTTTTTTTTACTAAACAAAATTCATTTCCTAAATTTAACATATTTGTATTAATTTTATGCTAATTTTATCGTCAGAATTGAATCAAGCTTAACAAATTAAACAATATATTATTTTGAATCATAATTGTACATCAATCAGTTCCTGAGGTATTGGATCTGGTAAATGCAGTACATCGTCTTTTATTTCACTCTGAAGGGGCAAAAACTATCCAAATTCGGGGACAAATATCCACATTTTTCGTAAAATTTCCATCACAATGGGATTTGTTTAAATTTAATACAAACCATATGGTTGAAGGAGATTTTTTCATTAGATGGTTCGATTTGATTCTATTCCCTGGATTTGAGTTGGTTGATAATAGGTTTGCTGAAATTTATGTCCTGTAACAAGAATATATTTATTAAAAATTGTTAAACTAAGAACAATTATTGATAAATAAGCTCTTGAATGATAAAATTTACTATATTTTTATTAATATTGACACAAAATATAAAAAAGTCCCTAACATATGTAGAATATGCCCACATATAAAAAATATTGAAACCCACTGAGTATCTAGGTTTGCTGCGACAGATGTTTTTAAATTATAAGATAAATCATATAATTGAATTTAATTTTTCATCTCATTATTTTATTTTAATTTTGACTTTCTTGGATAGTTGATTATAATTACTTATATTTATTTACTATAGCAATAATACACTTATAAAACATTATAATACTAATAAGAAACACAACAATTGTATGATTGTAATTAATACCGATGTGACTCCCATGATCATTGCCTTTACATGTGAATCTCAAGACTTATTATGAAATTCACTTTTTGTATCATTTACATAAAATTTCAGAAATTTTATTTTTGCTTACCAAAATAGAACAAGCACAAGTATATGAAAAATATATGAAGTATATGAAAAATAATTCTTTAGTAATTCGCTGAATACGCAGGTTAGCTGCGGTTATCGTATTGTTTATATTAGTCAATATTTTAAGGCGGTGAAATACTATCATACTTTTCATCACACAAGACATCACGCCGCGCAGGGAGATAAAATAGCAGCAAAAGTTTACTCCACACGTTTCCCCGAACAAGACATCGGATCACACAAACCTCCGAGCTCAGTAAAAGGGAGTTAAAAGAGAGATGGAGAACGATATCAAGAGAGAGGGAGGGAATGTGTGTGGTGATTGGTCCGCTCTTGGAACCCTTCAACATTCAAAATTGAATGTTCCCCCGGGAACGGAATAAATATCTCGAGCTAATTGGTGAAATTTAGATGCCCCCTTCAAACAACCAATTGATCTAAATACTTTTTTAATTAAATAATATAATGGGGTCAAAGATTACACAATAATTTATTATTATTATACTATTTTGTCGGTAGAAACGAATCAGGCAAATGGTTAATTCATTTTCGTTCATACTAGCATCACTGCTTAGAAACGACCTTACTACTAACATACTGTACATTACAAGAGTGTGGAACTGAGACGATGCAACCCGCTGAGCACCCCCGTATCGATAGCATGGGCTGCTGGCTAGCGCCTTCAAATCTTAGTCCCACACTCGTGATCTCACTAGCTGGGGGTCTCAGTCTACACACTTAGCAAAACTCAACACCATAATGATTTACGAGTTTATGTAATGTAATTACATGTTTTAATAGTTATTATCCATGCTTATAGCCCCTGAGCTGTGTGATTAATGTAAGACTGAATTACTTACTTGAAATCCGTCAGACAGCTCAAAAATGATCATATACTTGTTCAGGACATGTTTCGACACAATAGTGTCATCTTCAGCTGAGAGTTAGTGAAGTTCATAATCCACCATTTGGCTTCATCAATAAATTATAAAACACAAACACAAAACAGTCATACATTTACACGGACACGGGTACATTTAAAATTGTTAAAAACAAACAGGCCTGTTCTACAATAATAACCAATCACGACACGCCGGCGGTGGTAGACCGACTGAGGCTCATTTCATTATCCATCAGGTGTGGTTTGGTTATCAGAGGAGCAAAGGTCAACAGCTGGGCTCTGGTATTGATTGTAGGCAAGAAGGGAATTGAAGATAGAATTTGAACTAAATTGGAGCTTGTCATTTATTATTATTTCATTTTGGTTATTTTTAAAATGTTTATAAATTTCATATTCTTCTAGCGTGTTCATCTTTCTTCCCTTATTACAAAAATGAAGGATTTCAAGTGTATCATGTATGTCTCCAATAGAGTGGTTATGGTCCAATAAATGCTGACCGAACGTGGATTTTTGTTTTTCCAGCTTATGATTGGGGCGGTGTTCCTTAAACCTAGTATTAAATCCACGTCCGGTTTGGCCTACATATACACTTGGGCATTCTGCACATTTTAATTTATATATGCCCGTTTTATCATATTTATCTATATTGCCGTTTTTGACCTTCAAGATATGTTTGGTTCTGTTCGTTGTGCTAAAGGCTAGTTTTATATTATGTTCCTTTAAGTGTTTATTTAGGTTGTTTTGTAAATTATGGCTGAATTCAACGCTTGTATATTTAATTTGATTTCTATTGGTGCTGGTGTTTAGAATATCTGGGTTGTTATTTCTGTCAGCAATTTTTCGTTTTTGTTTATAAATTAGTCTATCTACCAAATTGCTTTGGTACCCATTAGCTAATGCAATACGTTTGATGATATTAACCTCTTTGATGTAGTTTTCCTCATTTAGCGGTACATTCAGTAGTCTATGCACCATTGAATTATATGCCCCCATTTTTTGAGAGTGGGGGTGGTAAGAGCTGGAGTGGATGGTTTGGCTAGTAGTTGTTGGTTTCCGGTAAATGCTGAACTGAAATTTATCAGGACCATAACCACTCTATTGGAGACATACATGATACACTTGAAATCCTTCATTTTTGTAATAAGGGAAGAAAGATGAACACGCTAGAAGAATATGAAATTTATAAACATTTTAAAAATAACCAAAATGAAATAATAATAAATGACAAGCTCCAATTTAGTTCAAATTCTATCTTCAATTCCCTTCTTGCCTACAATCAATACCAGAGCCCAGCTGTTGACCTTTGCTCCTCTGATAACCAAACCACACCTGATGGATAATGAAATGAGCCTCAGTCGGTCTACCACCGCCGGCGTGTCGTGATTGGTTATTATTGTAGAACAGGCCTGTTTGTTTTTAACAATTTTAAATGTACCCGTGTCCGTGTAAATGTATGACTGTTTTGTGTTTGTGTTTTATAATTTATTGATGAAGCCAAATGGTGGATTATGAACTTCACTAACTCTCAGCTGAAGATGACACTATTGTGTCGAAACATGTCCTGAACAAGTATATGATCATTTTTGAGCTGTCTGACGGATTTCAAGTAAGTAATTCAGTCTTACATTTTAATAGTTACCATGAAAGTATGTAGGTACTCATCTAAGACTTATCTTATGGCAGTCCAGTAATAATTTATGAATAGAAACAACGTTACTGAACGACCTATTTTTTAACAGCCATTATATGAAATTATTACGATTCTTACCAGTGAAATATTTGCACCCCATAGTGCGAAGGGCGTATAAATCGGACGAGGCTAAGGCAAGTTATATGACTCATCAAAACTGAAATTTTGGTTTATCCAAGATTTTTCCTGAACCAAGGTTTATCTACACTTCTATTAAAGTTATAAGTTTAATGTTATGGACTTTAATTATTCAAGGGATCACTGGCTTTCCTTTATAAATAAATCGAGCGGGAAAATGTTGATAAAAACTCGAACACTTCTTCAGACGCAGATAAATAAATGTATTACATTGGTGGTAACGATTGACTAATATTTATATAAATAATTAAGTACTCAAAACTCGTAAAATAAAATTTTAACTATAAACCAACTAATCCAAAAATTACACCACACAACCTCTCAGCATAAACTTCCGATATTTCACTAACATTAATTGCTAATTCAATTCATTGGGGTTATTGCAAAATTTAATGTCAACGCTTGCGGGGCGGCGCTCGCGACGAAGTACGGAGCGACGTCCGGGACAAAATAGACCCTGACACACTATCACACATCATACAAGACACCGTACCAGACTTTTCTTTGATCTTTCGCCAAAAAAACCGCCTCCAGAGCGCTCGCGATGATGTATGGTGTGATGTCTTGTGTCATGCGCAGACCTCTGACACACTATCACCGAAGCTCCCTTTTGTCCTGTGTATGTGGTGTGATGTATTGTATGATGAAATGTGTGAGAGTGTGTCACAGACTTTACTGAGACTTTGGTCAATGGTTGCCTAAAAATACCTTTCAGTTGATTGCATAACTTATTTATTACAAATAAAACAACAACAAAATATTTGGATCTCAAATTTAATAATCGTGCTTCAAAATGGTACTGAGCCTTTGGGTTGCTAAAAGGATGACATTTAAAATCGTGTTTTAGTTCTACTTGATTATGCTATGACATTTTGGAGTGTCACCAAGTTGTATATTATAATACACATTTGATCCTCGATTTTTAAAGGGGATCTTAATTCACGAGATGAACAATAATTCCTTTTTGTCAACCTGTCAATCATATATCTTTTATAGATCAGCCTGGAATATCTTGTATATCTGATATTTAACTGGACTCCTTTTACTACTTCGACCCTACAGATGCTTACTATTACAGTCCAAGCCCAAGTAAATCAGTAGATCGGAAAAATCTATAATTTATAGATTGTAAATGGTATTTTACTTTTTTACTTTTCTACTTTACAAATTAAATTTCTTACATTGTTAACAAAAAATGTTTCCCAAATCCATTTTTAATTCTATTTAGTTATTTTTTATGTTTTCTTTCTTTAACTGTAATTCTCTTGTTATTATTTTTCTTTCACTGTGAGAAAGTGCTTCTATTTTATATTTTAGTTTTATAAAGATATGGGTGCAGCCAGATATGGACTCAATCACGCGCAGGTCTTTTGGACCATGTGATTTTTTTCTGTAAATGTAAGTAGCTGTAAATTTATGGTGATGAATAACAAAGTTTTTGATTTGATTTGATTTGATCAGAAGAGCACACAATCAATAACTCAGTTAATGGATGATTTTTAAAAATCCATATTTTAAGCGTATACACCTATATTTTTAATGTACTTTTAATTACTTTGATTCACATACCAGTATAAAAAGAACTACTATCTTATAGTTTATCTTAATAACCATTTTTTTCTACTCTCTTATTTTAACTAAACCTTTTTATACATCTTATATTATAGAAAAAAAGGCAGCAGCAGCTAACTTTTTAATGATATGATTAGTAATTCCTCAGCGTAATAGGCCTATCTAAGTAAAGCAATTAAGACAATCCCACCTGAATTCCAATAAAAGTCCGCGCCCTAACAGTGTGTCGGACGCGTGGATCTAAGTGAGTCATTACTGTTTATGGGTTTTGTCCTCTGCCCTTGTTACGATAGTCACCATGGTAACGGGCTGACATCAGCTTTTAACATAAAAAATTAGAGTTTTCAGAGCAAATTGCCAACTATTTAATTTTAATTTGTATGCAAAGTAATATTTTGGGAGCTGAGAGTTACTTATACTTACGTGCTTAATGTTTTCGGGTTACTCGTGAAAGCTGCAAATGTTTCCTGTCACCTTTTTCTTAACATTTTAGTGTCTCCCTTTCAAAGATAAGAATAAACATGTACTGCGTGTTTAAGTTTACAGCTCAAAACTGGACCATTTACATATTTCTGCATTAATGGCTAATTTAAAAATAAGGGTCATGCAATAACACTAAATATTTGTCTTATTAAAACTAAAATTTATGGTAACACGCTTCTTTCCAATAAGAACACAAAGAAAAAATTATTGATCAATTCTTAAATCTTAAATACAATTACAATTACGAGGGTAACACGGTCGTATCATGCAGAAGTTTAGTGTTTCATTACCGCATGAGAAAATATTAAAGAGGAAAACAGTTTTAACCTCTTCACTTATTTATGGAGTTTTGAAAAAAAGAAACCACCAGCGTCAAAGCATGCACAGATTTGCTAAATGAATGGAAGTTTAAAAATAAAAAAATAGCTATCATTTCTACAGTGGCGTTTTCAAAACAGCATAATTATTTTCTAGGGCTAGTATCTTAATGCTACAGTGGTGGGCTTGATTATTGTCCTTAAATGAAATATAATTTTAATGAGTGTTCGTTAGGACAATGAGAACGTTTTTTCATATATCGATTGCTTTCTCCTAGCCAGAAAATAATCTTACCTTTACTCTGATCGTGATTGGATGATAGCATAAGCTAGTTATATAAACTAGAAAACCCGTTCAACGACATAAATTTTAATATATTTTATTATTTTAACATAGCACTTGAAATACTTGAATGTTACTGATAGTTTTGCCATTTAAAAAAAGTTACGGCAATACAGCATAACGGCAAAGATCTCGAGTCTCTTTACATTTTGTACATTAATAATCACAACGTTAAGGAATGTACTAATGGCATCCTCTTGCATAAGCTTCGTTATAAAAAGTCATAATGTCTAACGATCAAGGCGTTGTAATGTTGTTTTGCCATGTTGATGACATAGCGGCTTCTACAATGTTGCATTGACGATATACCTCTAGTACTCCTCATACACATAATTTCTTATAAAAACTGTTTGATGATAACATTTAGAGCTGCTTGTAGCTACTATCTTGTAACTATCAATTGGATTCTTTATTTACCATTGATTACTGTAATTCCTGTTAGTTCATTTTTCAAAACAAGGAAGCCATGAAAAGATTCATATTTGTTTATTAACTTTTTACCGCATAAATTAAAAGGCATTTAAAATTTTAAACCATTTGAAAATTTGTCCGGTTTGGCAAACTTGATATTACTTTTGTATATACATTTTATTTATAGGTAACTACTTAACAGAACCTTTTTTATTTGTAAAATTTGAAATTCGATTGAATAATTCACAGAGAGTGGCACTGATTACAATTCCTCAAATTCCGTATAGCTATCAATTTCACATGTTTAAGATATCACTCCTCAAATCATCCTCTTTGGAAATCCATAAATAAAAAACTTGGTTATTTTCGCTTTCGTCTTGATATAAATAATTAAATGGTCTTCTCCGACTAGGTTGGATCTCCTGTATATTGACATGAAACAACCCAGTTGTTATATACCTACGAAAGCAAACTTGCATTCTCATTCCCCGTGTAAAGACGTCAACTTATGTTTAATGAGATTTTTTTTGAATACATTGGGGTAAAGAATATTTATTTTTTACTAATATGACAGAGAGCCAAATCTATCTGTGATGCATGGTTCTATTCTGATGGAAATGTAATGCGATAGGATAAGAACCAAACTAATTGTATAAAAACGAACTTAAGAAGAGTGTATTAGTGAACAACGGCATATTAATTTTAACATGGCTCTTTGAATGTCGTACATTCAAAGAGATACACTCACACATTAAAAAATGCTATTAACACATGTAGCAAGCGATCGTTGGTTGGTTTATTTAGAAAAGCAATACCAGTAACGGGTACAGTACCGCAGATGTACCTACGATATATTACCGAAATAAGATTCGATAATATTCCTTTCGATATAATATCAAATCAAAATTCGAAATATAAACAAGCGAAATCAACATCATTCGATTACACCACAGACCAAACCGATAAAAAAAATACAAAATGTAAATAATATTATAACCCAAACACGTTATAACATTATACAACACTAATATAAACAAATCATAAAAAAAGTTTTAAAAATTCATCATTGGACAATATTAAAATATGATCAACTAATGTATTACAATTGAAGTTATTTACAACTTATTCTTCATAGACCGTCACCTTGGTCAGAGGTTCACTACATCGCTAAAAGATAACTATTGGCCTTAGTCATTGACTATGAATCTGAAGTTAATTATTTGTAGTCAAAGCCTCTGGGTAACCAACCATAAGATAAACTAAGACTTTTTATTTATAATATTTTTTGTAAAAATCTTTTAGTATTAATTCATATTGATTCATGTAAAATTGTATTGACATGTTTAAGAAAAATTAAGTTTGAGTTTACTATTTACTATTTTTATTACAGTACATACTAAAACGATTTTCTAAGAATGTTCATTTTGTTTTCATGAAGGTAACACTTTAATAAATCTACTGTTTGTTATTAATAGTTTTTACGTTAATCGAAATTATATTGTGTGCAGTAAGTATTTAATGTTTAGAGAATTTTAAATTATTAACTTTTCAAAATCCAAAACCTGTTAATTTATAATACATTAATGAAATAATTATAATTATGCTGATGAATAACAAGACACATGTTGACAAATTCATTTTTACAATATAGTTTATAAAAAACAGACTTTCAAACCGATGTATCGAAGTTTACTTGTTATATCGAATTTTAATTTGGTATTATATTGTAGGTACGTCTGTGGACCTGTACCCTTAATAACTTATTTACTTTTTAATTCCTATGATATTATCCATCATTATTATCCATCAACTTCTGTTTAGTTTCCTAATAACATTCTTACCAGGTATATCTAATAGGTTTTTTGTGAATACTTAAACTTTTTTCATTGTTTGTATTGATACAAAGTACCGTATCAATGAAAAACTCGCTCCAAGCATAAAAATACCGGTTACAATTCGTCAAAAATTGACGGTTTTTAACCGGACGAATTGTTTTTGCAATACAAAAACAATAGTTATTTATCGAGATAAATACAGAATAAAATCTAAATATCATGATCATAACTCCTATTTTTCATGCATTCACTTTCTGTTTCGCGATAAAATAGCCTAAATCAAAAATAGACAGTGTTTGTGGCAAGTTAGCCTCACTGGGCATCATTTATCTACCGGGAGACTCGTGTAATCCTGTGTCCCGGCTGGTCGTTTGTCAAACTACGCTGTAATTTCTCTCAGGCCTCCCTGTCAAAGGCACTGGTGCTAAGTCACTTTTAACAAGGAAATTATTGACTTAAAAGCTAATTAAACTATTTACACAACATTCTGACTAACAATTGGATCGATAATAATTGTAAGGTTTGTTGTTTGTGAGCTCCTTCCTCCACATTTTGATGCCAATGCATGGATCCAAAAACCTTGGAAAGTGAACAAGATATGGTTTTGGTGTAATTCAAACAACCTTGGATAGCAAATCGAAACAAAAGATTCATTTGCATCTAAACCAAGCAAAGGTTTCTGACTGCTAAAAATAATTTCAATCGAAACAACATACCTATTTATTGAAAAAAATTAAAGAATTGATAATTATTCACAGTTAAGAAACTGTTACTCACGCAATTAAAAAAAATGAAGAAACATTTTAAATTCAGACTTTATTCTCCAAAAACATAAAAAAAAACATCTTTAATGGGATGGTGGGATTCGATACTTAGCTGATCATAGAGATATAGTGTGCCCAAGAAATGTTTATGAAAAACCAGATAGTATTTTAAGCTTATAAAAAACCTACACTCATCGTCCCAAAATGTGAAATAATCGAATGCAGACTTGAGGTAATAACTGCACAGAATCATTTTTAAATTAAAGTTAATTTTATTGATTTAATTTTGTAGGTACATAAAACAATTTCCATACTAAGAGTTGCAGCTAGATATTCATTGATTTTGAACATTGAACTAAATTTAACTGTCCAACCTAAATACAATTTTAAGTACAGACTTTCTTGGATCTTGGTAACTATATGAATTTGTCTGACCACGCTTAATAGCAGGGCCATGAAAATGTCACTCACGGCTAATTTAGCAATTTTGGTAAGTTTATTTATTTATTACCAAGTTTGAATAAAATTTACTTTCACTAATAAATAATGACGTTTACGTTTCAGTGATTTGTATTCAACGTATTCAAGATGTAACTGAAGTATAACATTTTTTACGAGACGTTTCTGCTACTTAGACTCGTTCGCTCAAATCAGAACTTTAGATCCAAAGACGTTTTGGGCAAAGACATATTTCAGACAAAATCACTGGTGTCAAATAGGTAATCCTCTCTTGAGGCAAACCACCTTGATTAATTTTGTTCTGAGATAAAAATTGTCGGCACTTAATCTTCCTGCCCGTTCATTTAGAATTAGGGCTTGAAAAATTATTTTTTGCAGTTTTTATATCAGTCAAGGAATCCGAACATTTGAGACACTATTTATTCATAATTTTCAGACGCACATTATCTGATTATTATCAATCTCAAAATGATATTATTTTTTTTATCAAATTAATTTATTATTACTACCTGCACATCATTGATTTTTATTGTTAGGTAATAACAATTGAAATAACATATGATATATAAGAATTTTACTTATTTTAATTAAAAAAACTTGGTTTTATTAGAGCTGAGGATGAAACTTGAGCTGATGATGATGATGAAACTTAATTTTATAATTTTGAGAATGAAACTTGATTAAGAGTAACTTAACTGACTTGATTACTGTTGTTATATAATTATAATGTATAAATAAATTCTCAAATGATTTGTGTTTGTGAACGTAATATCGTTATACTTAAACATTACAAAATTATTAAAGCCACTATTAAAATTTTAAATACGGTGGATGTGGGCAATAACTGATATTGTTCAAAGCAATATAGAATGATATTCAAAAGGCTGTTTGACAAAATCGACACAGTATTTAAAAGGCTGATAGATAAGTCTCACGTTATATTGCCAATAAACAATAAGAATAGATCGGCAGTGATACAGTATTACAGTGGTAAAGTTAAAACGGAATCACATCTGCAGTTGTCATGGTAGCCGTTGCTGTAGTGAATTCTGCTGTCGTCATACTCGAATCTCTTTAGTTGTATCTGGAAAGGATTATTTTCCTTACATCTATCATACTACCACCCACACCAAATGAAAAATAAATTGTATTTGCCTTTTATTAACTCTTCGTTAAAGGATACATGTAGTGAGGTAGGATAGCTATTAAAAGTAGTAGGATAGCTTAAAGTACAAGTCAGTAGCAACAAAAAATTATTTATCGAAAATTCCCACGGGGGGGGGAGGGTTTCATATTGGCGGCCCTCGGTCTATATATTAAAAATTTATTTTCAGCCGCCATTTTGAAAATCAGAAGTCTAATTTTTGGGGTATGGGCTGAATTTAGTTCCAAAATGCAAGATCATGGATTATGCAAAGTTTTATGGTGGCAGCCGGAAACCCTGCTGGCTGCACCACTAATATTTGTATTTATATTTATATATTTATATATTTATATAACTTATATTTATACTAACCTACTTCACTGATGGACTGTCGGAAGATCTTAATATTCAATTGAAATTTGAAAGGGGTGTTTAAGGATTTTCAAAAATGTTGGGTATTAACAATCGAAATAACTAATATACTCTGTACAACTATTGCAAAGTTTGGGTAATTCATTTATCAATAGCAAGTTAAAGGAATGCACAAGTTTTTAGTTGATTGTGTTCTAGTGATTCACATATGTATACAAAGGTCTTTGGAAAACTGAACTTTCACTCCTGAAATTAAAATTTTAAAAATTATTTTAGTTACATTCAGAAAATTTCTAATCGAATAACCTTTCGTCGCCTCACACTTTTACCCGAGATTGTGTTGTGGACATGTCATACAAGTGGCTACTAAGGGTGGTCCGCAATATGATGGTCTAGTGCTATAACAGCTATTCCAGGATTTTGGACTGGGTTTAATACAATAGTTAGTTAAGCAGTAATCATGTGCAGTGGTTATTTTATGTTAGTAGTTACGGGAGGTAAACCACAGCATAGTGGTCTAAGTTCCTATGACCCATTCCAGGAACTGATATGGAGTTCATTTCTAATTTCAAACGTGTTCTTAAGCAATAAAACTCCTTTCATTCTCCTTAAATTGTGTTACTGCGAGGCACATAGGTGTTTTCTAAATCAAAACGTTCGTGTAAGGTATCATCCTTAGCAACCCAAGGAACTCAGCTCAGAGATTATTGGAAACGGGAATACGCCTGTACTATGCTCAGCAGTATTAAGTACCTAACTGAAGCAAAAAAGCTTGTTGGAGGAAGAAATCAGTGTATTAAGTCTAACATTGTTTTAGTGTTGGCCAGCCTTAACGTTGGATTTTAGCTGAACCAATGAATGTACTTATTTTTTTATAAAGTTTCAAAATCAAATTTACTAAGGGAAAAGCAGTTTAATAAAATGCCAAATGTGTCGTAACTAAGATCTTAGGTCGTCTTCTAGGCAAATCGGGTGAAAATGCTAGTTGAATCAAAAAACACATTTATGTTGTACTTTAATTTACTATACTTCTTTCAATTTATTTTTTTGGTCAAGTATTTGGTTTCGATCTTTTAATGTTGTGCCTTATAATGTCAAACATTTTTATGACTAATCAAGGAGCAAAACGATAATTAGAAGTATTGGTAGTTACCACCATAATTACTTTTTGACTTTGTAAAATAATAGACCATTTCATCACTAGTTATTGTATTATGGTTATTATTTTATTCTTAATTGTTTGATTTTCTTATATCCTTTTTAAAACAGATGTTTTTGTATGTTTTGTTTAATGTTTACAATCAAGTAAAGTTGTCTTTGTCATTGTCAATTCAGTGTATGAATATACCAGAATAAAATGCATCATAAATTGTCTATATTTTTATAAAAATATTCTAGCTATAAAACATGATGTAAAGGAGTATAATGTATGAGCCTGGCTCATGAATAAGATGACTGACCAAGAAAAAATTGATAAGCTAGAGGAAGAAGTGAAAATGCTAACATCACTGATTACAGAGGGCAAGTCTCAAACACCATCAGTACAATATGCCTATGTGACAACTATACCTCTGCCAAAGCCTATTGATTTTGAAGGTGATATCAAATCCAATGTGAAGTTCTTCAGAACATCTTGGAAGAATTATTTCGTAGCATCAGGACTAATTTCAAGACCTGAAGAGGAGAAAAAAGCTGTACTATTATCAACAATCGGAGAGAAATGTTTCAGATCGTATGACAATTTTCCTATAACAGAGTAAGATAAAAAAATATTGTGATTCAGTTCTCGATACGATAGTAAAATGCTTTGTTCTGGAATTAAACATCAGGTATAAAAGAGCAATTTTTAACATGTCTTTGCAAAACCCAAATGAGTCAATTGATGGCTATGTTGATAGATTGAAGTCTTTGGGAAAAAGTTGTAGTTATAAATGTCCCAAATTTGATTTTGATATGACTGAAGAATTTATTCTTGATCGTTTATGTGTTTCAATTAAAACTTTTAAACTTGTAAAAAGTAAAAAATAAAATTATACGTTGACGAAAACCTTAATCTACAGAAATTAAAATTGCTGAACTAATTGTTAAAATTGCTGGTGTTCAGTAATTGTACAAAACCAAATGAACAATCGAGCATACATAGTAGAAGTAAATGGAACACTATACAGAAGAGATAGGGTGCATGTGAAAGAATCAGCTACGATTGAAAGTAATGAACCTGAACATGTTGAAGCTGTACCAGTAGATTCATTTACTGAAAGACAGCAATCAGCATCACCACGACCACTTAGTAACAGAAAGACTCCAGTATATTTGAATGATCATCTTGTATACAAATGAACTTTTTGTGAAAAAGGAGATTGTTGTATTATAGTTATTATTTTATTCTTAATTCTTTGATTTTCTATTATCCTTTTTAAAACAGATGTTTTTGTAAGTTTTTTTAATGTTTACAATCAAGTAAAGTTGTCATTGTCATTGTAATTTCAGTATGTATGAATATACCAGAATAAAATGCAACATAAATTGTCTATATTTTTATAAGAATATTCTAGCTATGAAACACTGGTCCGGAAAGTGGCTCCACGAGATAGTGTTCCAATTACGAGGTGAAGCCGAGTGATTAAATTCTATCGAGCACCAGTATAGCACTTTCCGACGAGTCACGAACGGTACTTTTCACCATGTCACCTTTTATTAAATACAATAAAACTTGTACGTTAAATAATTGTTTAAGTTATATTAGTGTTATCATTGATAACACTAATTGATAACTTGATGATAGTTCATTTGCTCTTTTTAATTTATATTCAGGCATATTTGAATCAACCATGTTTATATTTGTATACTTGTAAACATTCCTTAACATTACTATAGTACTTTTTCAGTTTTTACATTACAGTTTACACATCCCACCTCGTAACGGTTAGTTTCTATCACAGCTGTGAGTATTTGAAACAGTAGTTTAACGCGATGGTATGATGAAAAAAAAATTTTAGCCTAAGGTAAAATAATAAAAAAAACTTTTCATGGTAGTAGCATGTACAAAACCAATAATGAGGAAGGATTAACCGTTTTATTTAAGTTTTTTATAAAAGATTATTTTTTAACGAACACAACGAGGGTTTTAGACCCGGTAATACTCACATGAAGTCAACATTGTTATACGAAATCGCATCTGTTGTCCAATCGTTCAGAGTAAACATCGATCAGGCCCGACAATATTAGACCTCTCGTTATGGGGAGAGGAGGTATTGGATTTATGTGCAAACTATTGGTTACACCCTCCATGAAACATCTACAATACATTTATATCAGAATAAGTTCGAGTCGTAAAGAAAAGCGACACTATGATAAATGATATGAACTATAACAATGTTTTTTGCGATTTTATAAATAGTCAATCATTTTTAGTATGTCTTAAAATGGATCTTCTAGTCTGTAATCGATCTCAATGGGATCATCACAAATTTAGCTGCTAAGGTAAGACCTGCTTATTCTACATATTAAGGTATGCAATATCAATGTATTACTTAATTGCTGTAATATTTGCCAGCTCTACCTAAACACCCTGATTTTTCTTACAATAGAACAATAATTGTTAATAACAATTTATCAATGAATCTAAATCAATATTTCATGAATTTGAATGTATTGTTTCATCTATGGACGTAGGGGATACCTCATGTATGAATTCAATACCTCATGTTTGAATGTATTGTTTCACATTTCCTAAATACCAGCTTAGGCGGTAAATAGCAAGTCAACCTAATAACTCTCCAGCCTATATTGACGGCAACATTATAAGCTGTTTACTCCAACTTATATATTGTACAGAGTGTTGTTTTTTAAACGCAAACCATTTTTAAGATTGAATAATTCACATATAAATATGAAATAAGTATTTTTCTGTGATTATTTACGTTTTATACTATCTATTATTTAGGTTTGATCACATTTAGTTCACCTTATGTGCTCAAAAGGCATTTGTATGATGTTATGCTATCTCCATTAAATTCTTGAACACTTGTTGCTAGGTACCTCTTTGAATTTCTATCATTACATTTGTTTTGATGTGAATATGCTGTGTCTTGTTTTTTAGGCCTTACTTTGTATGTATCCCCAAAGAACATAATAACATAGTGGGGTCAAATCCAGGGATCCTGAGGGGAAATAATCCTTCACCGATAAAATCAAGTTTTGTGTTGCGTTTTTAATGTGTGTGTCTTTAAGCACGATAACTCGCGTAAATTTTTCTGATCTGAATGAAATTTGCTACAGACATGTAAAGTAGTAATTATTCTACAAAAAAAATTCAAAAGCTATTCAGAACCTCAAAACAAACATAACAAATTAAATGCAAAAGAGGAACCTTGCATCACGTGTTCGGAAATTTGATTGAATGAGCATAACTTTATACAAATGCCAATGACGGAATGTTTGAGCACATAATGTAAACTAAATGTGATCAAACTTAAATAATAGGTTGTATAAAATGTAAAGATCAATAAAACAATACTCATTACACATTCATATGTGCATTTTTCAATCTTAAAAATGGGCTGCGTTAAAAAAAAATCCCTGTATTTCCGGAACTATCGATATATTGGTTCGAACTATTGAAAATGAATAAAATAAACGGTATCAGGAAACTGACACATACTTTCTCCCTTCAAGTCATTTAAAACCAGAAAACATATTTAGTGAAATAAAACAAATTAACAATTAATTATCACACAAATATATACCAAATGTTATCAAAATCGGTTAGTAAATAACGGATATATCGGTTTTTTAATATTTGCCATAAGAATAACATTGGACAACGTACTGTGTTTACCGCCGAACTAAAACATCAATTATCTCCGCAACCAGTTAACGTAAACGAATGATTAAAAATACTAGATTATTTAGTTTTTCAAGCCAAATTTAATGGTTGCAAGTATATTTTCTGTGAACGTAACAGTTTTTGTGAAATTTGAAAAATACGAATTTTTTAACACTTAAACCCCCATAACTTCTGAACCTGAACTTTTACAGACATGTGGGTGGTTTCATTTTGTTTGTCATCCTAAGCACTAAAAACCTTGAAAATTTTATCAAAATCGTTATAGCTGTTTTAGAGAAATTTGGATTTTTGTAATTTTTTATGGGTTTTTATGGGGTAAATACCCTTAAAAATCAAAAATTCAAAAAAAAAATACGCCTGCAGATACCACGGCTTTATACCTATATGCCAAATTTCATGAAAATCGGTCCACTGGTGTCGTCTCTAGCTTTGTATACATACAAACACACACACACACACACACACACACACACACACACACACACACACACACACACACACACACACACACACACACAGACAGACAGACAGACAGACATACAGACAGACACCACGCCAAAAACCACTTTTTTGAATTCAGGGAGCACTAAAACGAATATATCCACTAACAACTCAAATTCGAAAATTTTGACGAAAACAATACTTTCTCCATATACATTGTATAGGGGGGAGAATGTAAAAATAATAAATTAAAGTTTGAAAATTAATCCAAAGTATTACTACTTAACCAGCCTGCAATAATTTGTCTGCATTTTATAAAGGGGCTATCATCTACAACTATTAACTACTGTAACAATTATTACAGATTAATTTTGAAAACAGCATATTATGGTTAATGTAGGCCTCTATGGTCTTCGGATTGACAGAATAATAATAACAGGTAAAAGTATACTTGTAAAAAACAGCAAAAATTCAGACAAAGCATAGGCAATGGCAAATCACCCCCCTTCTGAGGATTTCACAACACCTTATATCCCCAGAGACGAATGGGTTGACACAGTAACATATGTGACACGTGAGTTGCCTACATTATCTCCTCTCCTGTAAATGTAGACTATTTATAACCGTCATTCATAGCATTCCCTCGATGCAAATGTTCTTGAATACCGGAAAAAGGTATGAGCTAAGAAAAACAATTGTTCATTAGCTAACACCGCAGAAGGAAATTGAGTGTGTTTGCAATATTCTTAGGCCTAATTTTTTTATTGTAATGTATGATTGCAAAGTAAAAGTCGAAACCATACAAATGGTTTGTCCATTAAAGTGTGCCTACATTAAAATTAAGACCTAAACAATGTGTATTTAGTGATCAATGATCTGGTTTTGAACATTAGAGTTAATTGTATTTTTAAAGTACGATCTGTATCCAGAATACACATTAGCAGATTTTTTGCGGAAACTGTTTTAATGCCGTATATTATCTGTTTATTTAAATAATTTGTTAAAGTAAGTAAAAAGGACGGACGTAGTTGACGAAAGATAATTATCATAGTTTTTCGAAGTTAGCTGTTTAAAAAAGGGTTAGTTTGCATTGTAATGAAACAGGAAGATACTGTTAATCCGTCTAAGTCACTAAGTATAAAGTAAATGATGAAGACCAACAGTCTCGGTGGTGTTACTCTAATTAGAACAATAATTCATCCGCATTTACACAGGCCAGCTTTGCAAACTTGGAATCACTGAGTAAGGCCTTTTAACAATACCTGATATTGGTTCAGGAAAGGTGTTTCATCTATCACATGTTTTATTACGATTTTCTAGAATAAATTACAAGATGATTACCTCCTTAAAACTGTTAACAATCCGAATAACATTTTTGTTTTCATTGCTGTTAATATTTCATGTTTCAGCTTCATGTTAAACTTCCGAAAAGTATTATAGTAGTTAATTGTATCATGTAGATTGTAGATTGTAGATTGTATCATGAATGTCACGAGTAAAATATAAGTTAGAACACGAGCAATCGAGTAAACATTTCACGAGAGGCTTAATGGCTGATTATAATCGTTGCATACACCACTCTATTTACGACTAACAATACACAACAAACGCATCACTATCACTAATGATTGAAAAAAGTCAACGGAAATTTGAGGTCATACACAAAAGCAGACTAAACAATGAAGCATAGTGAAATAATCAGCCGATAGAATAGGTTAACTCACAAATCAGGTTAAGCACATAAACAAATAAAACATAAATCGTAGTGGAACAATCAGCGGGTGTGCAAATTGCGTAGTTTATATCATGACATTACTTTCGTCCAATGTTAAGCCCTCATTGGTTTAGAATCTGCATCATGAAGTGACTCCTGTCCCAAATATCATTTCATCTCTGAAGATAAAATGAAAACATTAGGTCCCCACAAAGAAATAGCTTTAGCAGTATTATTCATAAAGAAGCGAATGCGGTTTTTAATTTGGCGAGCCTGGAACCTGTCCAGCCCCGGTGTAAAGTAGTACCGGGATCTCTTTATTACTGAACCAATAGCATCGGAGCGATATTGAAAAGGCCTGCTTCGGAGACTCGATACTTTGAAACAAACAGCTCTTCTACACAACACCAGTAGTTTAATATAAACATTGAAGTATATAAAATACAACCGAATTATATTTTACAATAAAAAATTTAAACTTCCTGCATTCTAACGTAAAAGTTTACGATTTTAAAGAAAACCACTATTTTTTTTTAATGAAAAAAATAGTCTAACCTTTTTTTCTTCGTATTTGGTAGCTGTCAGACCGTGCTTTTAGAGAACGAATTTTACCTTAATAATAAATAATTATTGTTATTGAGGTAAAAAATAATATAATAACTAATATTCCATTGATATTCACCACCCCACTTTAACTCTAATATAAGTCCACTCTTTTTTAAGAAATACTGGAAGGAGTTTGGCCAAGAGATTACAAGATTAAAAGACATCTCTGGAAGATAAATGGTCTCCAGACGTGACTCCAGATACAGAACTGGAAAACTATTAATCATTTTATTCTGGTTTTTTATATGATAGGTTCATGCCAAAGACAGATAGCTGGAACAATCAAATAAACTATGATAACTTTCCTTTATATTATAAAAGAACAGCTCGATCAAAAAAGTCAAGTGAGCTAAATACAATCGTCTGTGACGAAACTCAGCAGCTAAAATCCATTAATACAGCAGTAGGAAGGGGGTCACAACGTATTTTTGTTTTAACCTATTCAAAAAAAGCCAATCAGGACATACGCCATACACAAAAATGCCAACCCACTAAAAATTATGCAAGGCAGGTAGGTGTTTTTTATTCAGGTTGATCGAAGTAGCATATTTTACCTTGCAATCTAATAATCCACAGCGTCCGACATTTTAAGCGTATACTACTCTTAGCAGTAATAAATAATTAATCGAAATAGCAAGCTTAAAATGGAAGTTATTTTTACTAACGTTTTTAAGATAAAATAATATGTGAAATGCTTTTATGTTAAGTAATTCAGCTCATTGTCTCATAGAGTAACAAATATATCGTTCACACAGGTATATTTACTACATCCAGTTTACTAAAACTAAGTTAACATAAGCCCTCCAAAAAGCATACCCTTTAACCCCTTAGATGAAATAAAATAGTTACAATTGCTTATAGTTACAGAAAAAAGGCATTACATGGTGTTGGGATTTTTTATTTATAAACCGGAAGTTTTGTCTTTGAAACACACAAATTGTTGGATAAACGCTTTTTAGAAGAGGAGAAAAGTAAATCACATGGGCGACCTGGGAATTAAACTGGAAATCTCTCAGACCAACATCCGAGTTCCTAACCAGGAAGAAAGAAAGAGATCTCAAGCAAAAAAAAATATTTGTCCAATATTACGCAATTCTAACACAGACATAGCTAAAAAAAACTGTATGTTATAAATTTATGTTATGTTTATAAATGGCAATCATTCAGATATAAATTTGTTAACATTATCGTGCTTCAGTGGAATGTTTACTGTAACATTATTACCAAAATACCAATACGAAAAAGTATAGAATTTTTTTTTAATTATAAGGTTTAAGTTACCTGTTTCCGTCGAGTAATCCTTGTTGTAGTTGGGTTGACTACAGCTATTTCAGATATAAATATCCTTCTTCAGGTCGAACGCCTAATTGAAAGATAACTTCCATATTGTTAGTTGTCAAAAAATAAAATTGTTCACGAAAACAAACACACACGAGACACATACTATTAAAACTATTTGGCCAAACATAAAATATGAAACACGCGCATTACCGGTAGTTGAGATGTCATTACCGGTAATTGAAATTGGAAGTTATAAATTTCAATTAAACGATGGACCTGAAGAGGGTTATATCTGAAACAGCAGTACTAAACCAAACTACAAGAAGGATCACTCGACGGACACAGGTAACTTAAACCATTTAATTGTGAATCAGTGATTCAGAGGCTATGCCATAGTGATTTTTTTATATAAGTGTACTGTAAAAAATTAAAACATAAATACCCCCGTTGCAGCAGACCTGCATACTCAGCGAATTTCAAATGAAAAACAATATATTTCAATCCAACAATTTGACATGATTTGTAAGCTTCATAAGAATAACATGGGGAATGAGTAAGCAGGTTTGCTGCTACTGGTATATTAAAACTGGGTGGTTTTAATTCAATATTTATTAGATCTGAACAGGAAGAGGCCATTTACCAAGTTTTATCAAGATATGTGGAGAAATAAGCGATATATAGAATGTTACTTATTTCCCATAAGGTTAACATTGGGACAACGTACTGTATTTACCACTTTTAATATCTCGGTAACCAATAGACATAGAGCAGTGACTCAAGACACTAAACTGTTCGTTTTTGGAGCTGAATTCAATGTCAGCAACCAAAATTGGATTATTTTTATTTTTCTATGTAAAAAACTCAAAAACCCGTTTTTGGGGGGGTTTATCCCCCTTTATCCCCTCTTTCGGTGGTCCGATCGGGCTGGTCCAATCGATTACCACTTTACATGTCTGTACAAAATTTTATATTGGACCATTTTTGCGGCCGCTATCGTGCTAACAGACACGTAGTTTTTTGCCTCTGGGGGCCCCAAAACAAAAGGTATCAAGGTCTTGGGCTTAGGTCTTACCATGAGGCCTACGGTAATAGCTTCTTCCCTATAGGGGAAATTAGCTAAAAAAACAATAAATTATATTTTAAATATTAGTATTTGAATAACACTTCAACCTATTGGTATCAAAGAATTTGTAAATAATAAAATCATAATTGATTGGTTACGTATGCTTGAATGGTTTGAAAAACTTTACTTATGAAGTAAAATCGCTAAAAATGTTTCGAGGTTTAAACTATTTGTGTCAAAGTGAACAAACTTCAAACAGAAAAGGTTTTATATTTTATAATATTAAGTGGACTGTAATGAAGTTGAAAATTGTAGTGTGTAATGTGGAGTTTATAGAGAGGTTATTTTATAATAAGTTATTTAAATTTGCCAATTGCATTTATTTTTAATAACTCATGTACGTATCTTTAATTATTAAGGAATATTTTTACAATACTACGACTAAAATGCAAATATCTTCTTTACGCACAGTAAATAACTTCAAAAAAAAAAATATATATACATTATATATAATGTCCCACCCCCGTTATCTCGTTACCTGCGGGTCAAGTCCGGATTTTTCGTCAGGGACGTCCTGCGTGCGTCGTCTGCCTTCTTTTTGCGAAAGAAGCGCCGAAAAAGCATTTTCAACAAGACGAAAATGTTGGCGAGACTTAACACAGCACGGTGAGGAGCTTGTGTATGTGTGCTGTTGCACCACAATATTTTGTTCATAGCACCACATTAATCAGTATACTTTACGAAATTCACTTAGTAAACAGATACTGGTAGGAAACTTTACTTTTTGCTCAGCTCCCAGATGAGCTTTCCTCGTCATACAATTAGGGCTATTCAAATTAGTTTGGAGGGTTAATGATATTAGATATTCCATTTACCAATGATGTAATTATATAACGCTTTATTTTAATCTAGAAGATATGGATAACAACTTGATTGTGACAAATACCAGAAACTAATTTGTTAAAAGGTAATTTTTTAATCAACATCACACAGGCTATGTTGGTCATCATGAAATATTTTAATTATTTATTTTTACTATGAATCTTTATTCTTAATTTAAATTACATAAAGAAATTATTGTGTTTATGGCAGGTAATAGACAGAATTGTGTTTCACTCATTTGCTCTGATTTAATTATTAAATATAAAATCATTGTAAATGCTGGAAGCATGAAAAACAATATGTAAAAGTATTAACCAAAATTTTAAGCATCATTAAAGATTTTCATAGTATATTATAGTATATATATATCTCATAGTATATAAATTATGTCAGTATTTAGAACAGCGTATTTACAGCTCTTGGTATGTACCACTGTTTTTTTTTTTTTCTATTAAACCCAAATTCACGAGAAGTCAGGTATTGCCCAACCATAAATATCATTCGTACAAAAATCTATTACTTTCAGCTTTCTCTGGAAACCCCGATGTTAAATGTAGCGAGGATCCGTAAATATTATGGTTTCTACCCCACTCATGAAGTAAAAGAGATTAAAACAGTAAACTAGGAAGACAAAAGAAATTTAAGTGGACAAACATTTACTAAGCGTCTTACCCGAGTTTTCAGTAAACTAAGTTGTTCGCAAATTTATCTTCTAGATTAGTTCCCTTTCTAGCTCATGCGTATTTTGGAGTAACCATTCTATCACTAAATCAAACATCACATTTATTATGTTTTGAATTTTACAGGATTCGAAAATATAGGTTCTTCAAAAATAAAATTTGGTACAATAGAGCTTGTGATTAAAACTAGTGAGTGACAAAAACCAAGTGGAAGGTCACGCCTTTGTCATTTTTAATAAGTGTTAAAGGAAAGAGGAGTAATGCAGGGTGGAAAACTCTAAGTAAGTATATTTTTATAAGAGATCCAAGAGATCTGATTGTTATAGGGTATTATTTATCTATTGTTACTAATTAATTTATTCTTGTTGAATTGTATGGCATTGATAATTTCATGAACTACCCTGTTTCTTAAGTAGCTTTGCAAGTTGCTCGATTTTTTTTTTGTTTCTCACGCACGTTATTCTTGTGTTATTCATATTGCCTAGTTTAAGTTTCATATTGTCAAGACCATTGATATTTTATATTGCACTGTTGATGTTTTAAGCATGAATGCATGTTATTGTTAGGGCGTGATTGTTATTATTCTACAACATGAAATAATTCTGTCCATCGCAATATTTTGTTTGTTGGTAGGCCTAATGTTCATTTTGCATGAGAAATGTAAACATGTATATTTAAGTTAGTCTTAGTCAAAACGTATGTATTCCTGTTGTACATGACATGTTTTGTAGAAATGGTCTGCCTAGAAAATAAATAAATAAAAAAATAAAGTAAGTAGAAACCTCTCGAAGGTAGGTAGTTGCACCAGATAAAGTAGATAAAACAAAGTTTTCATTAAATCTGTTTAGTAGGACTTCGAACTCCTAATAATATCTTAAGGAGAGTATGAGTGAGAGATGAATGTAATATGGATTTTTTTAAAGCTTTAATAATTATTTATATAGACTGGTATGAGGTAACCAAAGATTAATGTAATGAATATTTTACATACCAACTATAACGTTTAAATTAAGTATAAATCGTGGTACATACTTTATCCTTGTATATTATTGTATGCATCAAATATATATTGACGATCAACATGTTTCTTAGGCTTGATTGCATACCTATTGTTACTTACTCATTTTTTGCAAATATTTTAAAAAAGAAAAGAAAGTAAGAGGGAAAGAAGAAAGCAAGGAAAAAAAATTATATTTATGAGATTTTTTAATGTATAATTGATTATATGTGTATTACCATTAAATTAATTTTAAAATCGCAAGGTAAAATTTTAGTTATTAAATTGTTTTATGGAATTGCCACATCTAATCATTCTTACTTTAAAACTACAGTATTTTACTGCGAAGGTTATAAGTACAGTCAAGTTTACTATCGCTGTAAGCAGCAATGATTACAAGCAACAGCCTTGACAGCCTTTTTACTGCTGATGGGGTTTTGACAAGATGAAAGAGCGACTGTCAAAGCACGAAATTGTGACTTTAAGAATTGTTGTCAAAATTAAATTAATTCTTTCACCCTGAGATTATTTCTAAATTGAATAATAATTAATATATGGACTTGAATATTACGTCAGCCTAAATCGTTTATTAAATGCGAAAGAATTATACTATTCCACGGGATGACATATATTGAACTGATTAATATGCCAATCTTAACGATAAATTATATAGTCAAATAGCCTTAAGACAAATTCGGCAAAATTGTGATCACTCATACTAATTAGATTGCATGAACCTGCTACTATCGTCAACTAAAATCGTGATTTTATTTATTATAATTCGTTACAGACTTTTTTGGTGGTAATAAGTTTAATTACCACGACGTATTTTGATGGGACTGAGAAAATAATTACTTGCTTTTAAGCAATATTCTCGTTTATTTCTTTCCTTTAAGAAATACTCCTATTACTGGGTCAAATTGTTTTACGAGGCGTTAACAATATATCGGAACAACAACCTAAACAATAATTTAATTATCTTGCATAAGTTGTGTTAAAAAGTGATAATGGCTAACGAACCATCACTAACGTTCTTAAAGGTTTTTCCTGTCGTTTTTCTACGTAGAATACTTTATACGTTTATTTGAACTGGTAACTTGTCCAAGAGGGTATTTATTTTAAGCCAAGTATGAATGAGAGAAAAGTGTAATGGAATTTATTGTTCACTCTATGTAAATATTAGGGTGGAATCAATTAAACTGTTTTCCAATATTAGTAGAATGTACTATAGTTTATTTTTTCACAAGAAGGGACGAATTTAATACTATATCGGTTTGTAGCTATTATGAGCTTAAAATGTATTTTCGGTAAATAACAGGATTAAAATGTGATGTTTTATCATTACTTATTTTATTTAATAAAGTTGGTTGCCTTTATTTTACCTTACCTTCGCCCCACCCACATAGACAATTGATCTATGCGTGGACGTTTGCAAGCAAAGCAAGGAGTGATCCTGTATTGTACAAGAATGAACAGTACTGTTTTATAAGATCAAGACAGCTTCTCCTTGATTTAATGCTGCAACAAGATTCGGGAAACTAGATCAACTGTTCGATTTGTCAACGAACAACTACCTCAAATGTGTGATGTAATTAAGTATTTCTACCCTTCAAATCATTAAATTTTTACAATTTCTTTTAATAGTAAAGGCTAAGGTTTACAATTTATTACAGTAGTAAATGCTATGAACTTTATTATAGTTTGTTTCGGTACAGTTCTCTTTTATAAGTGGTTTATTTATAAAACCACTTATAAATCGCAAGAAGCTGAAGGTTGTAGCTTAGGGTTACAAGCTATGAATTAATATTAAATTAAAACTTATCAAATTTTGTAGTACAGCCTATAGATGTAAAGAATTTTGTGTTCCATGAGACCGGTTTCGGTTTTATGACAAACCATCTTTAGTCATGTAAGTCATGTAATCAATCCATAATATTAGAACTGGAGCACACTAAAATTATTAACATATACAGGCTCTGTTACAAAAGTTGGTAAGTTTTTAATTTTATAATATAAGGTGTCAAGGCTTCAACAAACTATTGATGAAGTAATAGCAATCGGAAACTAAACATTGTTAACGCTCCAATGCTCTAATGAGTCTGGGAGGATACTCCCAATGCTGACTTACAATTTTTTATTATTATTTCAACCTCAAAGTCAATTACTTCAACCTTTGACTATAAATAGATTCAAAGTCAATTATTTCCACTAAAACCGAAACCATAAAGTAGGGTCAGTAGTCAGTTGTGGACGACATTTATCTCTCGGAAGACTCGTGTAATCCTGCGTCCCGGCTGGTCGTTTGTCAAACTACGCTGCAATTTCTCCCAGGCCTCCCTGTCAAAAGTGGGTTGGTCGTTTATCAAATTACCTTTTACTTCCCACAGGCCTACCAGTCAAAAGTGGAATCTAAAGTCAGTGGTGGGTATGTGGGTGAACGTATTTTATCTCTCGAGAGAATCTTGAAATCTTCTGTCCAGAAGCCATTTGGTCAAACTGCTCTGTCTTTTTCGGCCTTCTATTCAAAAGTTAGTTGGTCATTATAAAAACTACGCTATCGTTTTTCTTAGGCCTTCCAGCCAGGGGTAGAGTGGTGGTTTGTGGAATTACGCTGTCATATTCAGGCTTTCCAGTCAAAAATGGACTGATCCTTTCTCAAACCACGCTTTTATTTCTTTCAGGCCTCCCAGTGAAACGTGGGCTGATTTAGTGAAACTACGCTTTTTGTCTCTTGGCTCCCAGTCAAAAGTGGGCTCCATGTCGCCATTTATCTCTCAAGAGCTCATGTAATCCTGTGTCCCGTGTGGTCGTTTGTCAAACTACGCTGTCTCCTGTCTAAGGCAAAAGTGGAAAGTCACTCTACCGGTGGAAATATGAACAAAAACCCATAAATAAAATTGTATTGAATTAAATAATCTCGTAATTTAATGTTACATTGATTTCATGTAGGATAAAATGTTAGAATGGAAAACCATCAACACTGAAGATTAATTTTCAATGAGCAATTCAAAAATGAAAAGCTATAACCCATAACTAAAAAGTGTTAAACATTTCACCTATTATAATCTAAATGACATGTGGGCACAGCTACAATGCTCTACGAAATTTAATAATTTTTAAACTGCATTTGGTTGTAAGATAGTTATATTTTGCAAGTCATACGATCATATTAATCTTGGAATTGAAATAATAGCAATTGGAAACTAAAACTAAAGTTGACTGTCCCTGCAAGAGAACATTACTAACGTTTTATTTTATGTAGTTAACCTATGAATCTTAAATTAGTTCTTAGATTATTTTAAATAAAAAATAACGCTAAATTTAAATCATATTTGTGCCCAATGTTTACATACGCTTAATGGTTGGCCCACGCATTCCTTAACGACAGGAAACATAACCGTGTGGCCAGTAAACTGGTCGCGGCTTTTGTTTCTGGTTTATACACAATATAATATTCGTAATCAAAAAATTTCTTTACTAAATTAACATAGCATATAAAACCCAGAGCTTATCACGTAGAAATGTTTAAAAGACGTAGTAATTACGTAGTATTTTTAAAATAAATGTTTCTGCTAGTTAAATATTTAAAAACTAGTGGGCACGCAACACGTTAAGGTGACCGTGCGAGTTTAGCTTTCAAAGGACATAAATCGCCGCTTTTAGTTCCGAAAACCACAAGTTTTGAAATGTATGCTTCCAAAACCGGTGGGTAAGAATGTTATTATTTTACCAGCTAGCTTACCGATCAGATCATAAAATAGTTATTTGTGTATTAAGAGCGCAATGACGATTTGTGCTCGTATTACACACAACATTTTTCCTACCACCATTATTTAAACAGTTAATATTATTACCATTATTTAAACTTATTACTATCCTGTACACAAAAGTTTATTGAGGTTATGTTTGCTTATTCTATTGGAACGAACCGTAAGTTGAGAAAGAAACGGTGAAAATGAATGAAATCAGCTGATTTAGAACAAGGCAACTAGAATTTAGAGTTCGGTGAGTGTCATGGGATTTATGACCAATAGAAACTGGACTGTGGTTTTTGAAGTCATAGTTATCTCTCTTATGTGCCACCTTAACCTACTCTACAGTTCAAGTAACCCCGATTTAGCGAGCGGGGGTAATGAAACGAAAATGGAAATGAACCGTTTTGCGTATTTTTTACAGGCGTGACAATGTGATTATTTCCATGCAGTGGTAGGAAAAATAATATCACTACCAAATTAAGAGGACCTAGTATGCGGTATTCAAGAAGTCAACCTAGTATGCGGTATTGAAAAAGTTAAGATATCTCATGTGTATTAAAAATTTCGGTTTTCCTTTTCCGATTGGCAAAACTACTCTGTATTTACTGAAGTTCGTAACCTGATTGTGGTTAATAATACTTTAAGATTAGTTTTAAAATTCGTGTTCAGCATTAGAAGGAGCTCATCTTAAAATCATATATAATATTAAATAAAAAATCTAGGTTTTACCGAATCCGTTTGCCTTTTCTACTTGAACGATTCTGATAATTAAGGTCTCAGATCTGCTCGCGCAGATTAGCCGTGAAGCATCCACATTCACCTACCGTATACCTCGACTTATACTCAAACAAAAATCCCTCCCCAAAAGTTTCTCGAGGGAGTTTCAATTTTACAACATTATCTTAATATTGTTTTTATACTCTCAGGATTGAATAAAGGTACATAATTAGTTTTGGTCTTGAAATACTCATTGAACTAAAAGCTTTGATGTGAAATAAGAACCATTTAAATTGGTCGAATTGTTTGGGATTTATGGATCTCCAAAAACCATAAATTTGATTTTTTTTATTAGACTTTCTTTAAAGATCCATATCTCCATTTATTATAGTTTATAATAGCTGAAATGTTTTTATAAAACTCTTCTGTGAAGTACAGTACTAAGATTAAAAAACAATCAAAATAATTGCCGGAGAATTTGAATTTCCAAGTAATATGATTGACTATATCGGAATAAAGGTACAACAGAGGATAAAGAACAAGAAAAACTTCGAAGACAAAACACATTAAATAGAGAAGAAGAAGCGACAAAGAAATATGCATATTTTACTTCACGAGAGAAAATATACAAACTCCACCAAAATGACTCAATATGGGGTAAATATAGCCTTCAAAATACGAAATACCATAACACCATAAACAGAATATTAAATTCGATACGCTCCCAATATACAAGATCAACTATAGCGAGTGTGATAATTTTTACATTGGGCAGACTGTTAATTGACTGTGTTAATTGTGTCAAAACATTCAAGAACTACGCATGTCTACGACTTTAGACTTTCCTTGACTTTAACCATTCCACAACACAAAACCACATATTTCGAAAAACAGACATTTTTTAGCGTAGTAAAACTTTTCATTTCCCTCCCGAATTTCATCAAAGCAGAATCAATCGAGGCCAGGTTCAAAAGAAAGTTACGGTATTTTTTATTATATAAGGAATTAATATTAAAGTGTTCAGGATTACCTTTCTGATAATTAAGAGAAATTTATTTTTATGTTGTGCGTAAGAATCTTATATGTGCACTGAATTTTTTATTATTTCTGTACTTGTTTGTTTGACGTTTGTCAATGCTTGTAGAAGTTAATGGCAATAAAGTATTAGATTCTTGATTCTTGATATGAAAAATAACTAACTATAAAGATTAAATAAATGTTGGAAAAACCTTTTAAAAAATGGCCACTCACCAGAAAAAATAGAGAATCAAACAATATCCTCAAGAATCGCAATAAAGATAATATCATTAATGTATGGCAAGAATGATTTATATTACAGAAAGTTTTAAAGAAAGCGACAAATTAATAACGAACAATTATAAACTTAGACTTGAGCTAAACTTACAAAAACAAACATGTTTTAAGTAGAACTTCTAGCGACCAATAGGATATAAGGATATAGGATATAGGATATAGGATATAATAGGATATAATCTTGATCCTTCCAGTCTCTCATTCGGCTTGATGATGATTACTGTGACCAATCGAAAACGATCGCTATTTTCCATCTTTAATGTATAGTACCTGGTAGACCGAGCCTAACTCGGTATTATTTTATATTTACCAGTTCATCCAATTAGTATAAAACATTTCGATAATATCTATGAATACGTTTTTACTCTATGGAATCTTTATCCCACACGCTGTACCTTTCTTAGATGGCGGTAATTTGCAAACAGCTGTTATGATTAATTTGTTTACCTTTTCCTTATTTATTTAGTTGCTACTATGACACTGACAACTCGTAAGGCCAATGTCAAAATTTTACAACTTAAAAACTCATTTTAATACGTTATTAGATTTTCTCTGGCTAAGTTATCTGCAAAGAATACGTAATTGAGTCGTCATAAATTACTTTATAATGGTGAAATGGCTATCAAGGAACTGCTGTATCAAATTTGTAGACTCACTGTCATAAGGAATCCAGCTGTAAAAAAAAATAATATAATTAAAAAAATAAAAACAACTGCATTGCTTATGACGGTGAGTCTACAAAACAATGCTTATTTTCAGACTTTAAAGGAAATCCTCGGAGCCGCTTTTGAAATGATTGTGCAAACAAGCAAGCAAGCACGCAAGACATTGCTCAGATAAGAGTAAAGGATCTTTTAAATGAGCGCAGTGTAAGTCTAAATATTTTTACATCATACTACACAGAAACATCTATGCCTTACTTTTAGCTTGGAAAGTTACTCTTTGCCGATCACTGCACGGTAAATTACAAATGTTTGTTTGTTCATTATAGGCTAGGTTTAAAGAATCAGAAACGTTATAGTTTATGTAATAAATACGTTATGATTAAAAAGTATGTTTTTATCAGATTAGTATGATGTAAAATATTGAATTTCACACGCCCGGTAGGTTTTACAGTACTCGCCTGAAAATCCTGCACTCGCCCAGCGGCTTGCGCGGTAACTATATGCTCGCACTGTGTAAAACGGTACTTACCGGGCTAGTAACGTCGTATACCAAAGCAGCAGACTAAAAATATGTAAGTATTATAAAATAGTTCTTTGCTTCCATAATGTGCATTACAATATTATAAATACATTGCAGGTCACAATATCATAGATAGTGAAAAATAATTATTACTAATTTCATCTTGTATCTTACTCACTTGCATGTAAAAAATTAAAATATGAGAGTATTCTGGTTTTAAACAACGTATTATATTGTAATAAATGCACTTTCAATTACAAACCTGTATCTTACCACAGGTACCCACCCTAACGTCCCCCGAGTTTATTCCAGGATTGTGTGCTTTGGACATATTTCACATGCGGTTGCCAAGGGTAGACCACAGGATGATGGTCTAGCGTTGCTATGACAGCCATTTCAGGAACTGGCGCTGCGTAGCTACAACAGTTTTTATACGTTTGTGCTGCATCGATTTTTATTTACCGTACATGATAAAGTAAAATTTTATCTTGTAAAATATACTATTTTTTAAGTTAAGCTAGTTTATATTTTATGCATATCAAACACAATATCTTAACCATATCGTTGTATGTCACTATAGTGATGGCCGATGGTCAGGCGTTTTTCTTCAAATAATTTCAAATCAGCTATACCAATTTGAATAATGCTTAATTTCTGCTTATTGAAATGTTTTTTAATTTTTATTTTTCAAGAGTATAATTGTTCGATCTACAAAGATTATAATTCAATCAAAGCTTAATAATAAAAGTGTTACTTTTTAACTAACTTTTTGTGGAAATATAAGCAGGTGCTGATTCTAACGTTAGTCAGTAAAAATCCACAAATTATTACTACAAATCTACAATTTTGAAACCCTAGTGAGCAGGTTTTTTTTAAACTTCCAGCTCCTGAGTGAACAAAAAACTAAATAAAAACTCTTTAATTTTTCTTACTTATATTAAAATTAAACTAAAGCTCTGAAAATATATGTTTTGCATGAATATTGCGAGGTGTAAAGTGCAAGGAGACTGAGTCCTAACAGAGATATTAGATCTGCTATCGCCGTGTTTGGCGCAGTTAAGGGACAATCTCCCGCAAACTCAATCGGCTCGCTTACTTTGCATTGATAGGGCTCAAACTATTTAACCCTTGAGTTTTATTTTTTCTACTATGAACATACCAAATATAACCTACTTAAAATTAGAATTTAAGGCTATAAATAATGCGACACATTTTACCTGCGGATTTTATTATGTTTTTACTTTATTGCATCTATGATTCTTATTACAAAATAATTAATGAGTATTTCGAAAACACTAGAAATAGAATACATACTTAATGGGTTGTATTTCTCACTTAAAGACACATTTTTATAACCTTGAATATACCATAAAATTGCCATCAGTACTTAATATACAGATAAAAATACTCTTAATATTTTAGAAACAACTGAAAAAGTTCTTTCCCAATACAAAAATCATGAAAAACAGCCACTTTGTCCTACATTATTGCAAATAAAATTATTCCTATTCGACCTCAAGTGGTAATATCTATATAATACGTGTACTGGTAGTGTTCTAGCATTAACTTTGTTCCTTTTTTACACGAAATGAAGCCTTATCACCTGGAATATCTGGTAGGGATTTATATTGAAACCCTTATTCCCAAATCAACCGTGGCAGCCGCTTCGGAGCCCAGCATAATACGAAGGCATTAAGATGTTATCGGCCGAACATGTTATCGTAATGGCAGCAGTTGGGAGTGGAGGACTCAGTTAATCCGCTTTACACTATCGTTTGCATACAAAACTAAACCACTCATCTTTATTGAAATGTTTGAAAAACATTAAGCATAATGGAAACTATCAAAAAGCTATACTAGAATACAGTTTAATATTCATTTCACTAAATTATCACATTGTATTTACTGTGTCGTACTAGTGCAGACACAGTTCAAAATACCCTTCAAAATATGAAAACTTTTTAACATAATAACATGTTAACAAAATGTATTAATTTTTGTGAACAGTTTTTTCCTACATTCTAGCGATAACGTTCAAACAGTGTATCATATCTTGTAAAACACATCATCAATCTTCTCCTTCTCTACAAGAATAGCTACTCGAAATGCCGTTTTTCTTGTCTTTCTTCAATGATGCATTTAAACGTTTTTGTTTTCAATGTTTTGCAGTTTTACCATTATTATTGTACAGTCTTTGATCCTTGATTAGTAATTCTCAGAGCAATAATTCCTAAAAACCGACTTGCTAAAACGTCTATCAAAAGTATTCCCTTAATAATAATGATTCTGTTCATTCTGTTGTTCCAGTAATGAATTATATCCGTATCTAACGAATACCAAGCAACAAATTTAGTTTGCTTTGTTAATCCTCGTTGGCATGACCCGATTCCACACTATCAATATCCACGTGTACGCACTTGTGGCGGCGATGAACAGCCAAGTGCTCCGAGCAGACTGCACCACTAACAAAAATCAATTAATGCTGGTTGTACTTTTTAAACGTGACCAACTCCTTTTCTTGAGTAAGACCATAACCCATGTTCTTGGACAAAGCTCGAAATATAAGGGCTTGACCCTCGAAATGTCCATAATACATCACCCCACATAAGAAAATTACCTTCTATTAAATACATATTTATTTAAAATAGTATTCTAACCTTGTGGATAGTGTTATTTATGTCATAACCAAAAGATTATCTAAAATAACTTTTATTGAACTCTACAATAAATTAAGAACACCTTTTTTTAGGTTGGTAACATTTTTTTACCTTGCATTTGCCAAACTTGGTATTGCGTCACTATGTTTGTTGGAACCATAGCTACAAACCTATGGTGTATGACTATTTTGTGAGTGCAAAGTGTATTTACACTCACAAAAAATAAGAATATATGTAAAACGTATCAATGAGAGAAGCTGGTCAATAACAAGGTAATAAATCAAGACCACCGATTGGATACACATGTTGGATCTAAGGATAAATTTGCTACTGTTGGCAAGCTTTAAGTCAAGATATTGCAGCGGTTTTTTAAAGTCGAAAAGCATGACATGTATTGCGGCTAGAATAATATTTTACTGTCTAAAAACTAAAAACATACTTGGGATACAATTTTGAATTAAATATATGAAACAACTATCAATTGATGGTTTGGTCAACGAACAACGAACAATGTTTGGTCTCATGATTAAATCATACCAACATAACTGTTTTTTATAGTAAAGTTAATCATTTGAGTTTTTCCTTTATAGATGTGAGTAAAAATGATACAGACGACATTCACATCGCTGAGCTTAGTCTCCGTCCAAGCATTGCTTGGCCTGAAACAACACAGTAGGGAATCAACAATGGAAAAGCCAGAATTTACCAAGGTTTGCAGTCGGTGTTAATTATGTTTTGGCACAGAGAAAGGAATATCTATTCCTTTCTCTGTAGTTTTGGGTTTGCAAAGCAGATGGTTCAACACGTGTCCAATTTTCTCAATTTGTAACGCACAAAAAAGTAATGATAGAAACGACGAGAAAATGTATTACCTGTGAGTTTAGTGACTGACTTTCAAGACCAGTGACGGTTGGTTAATTCGTTACCCTACATAATCTTTACTCTAAATCTTCCAATCAATTATAACCGTTTTTCATGCTGTGATATGGTTTAGGCAAACAACACTATGAAGTCATGAAAATTGGGAATATTTTGAGTACTTGATTAACGATTGCGATGTGGTTCAACATTGCGCTTACAATTGCAACTTCCAACGAAACATGGACACACTTTTTTCTAAAATGTCATCTGCACCGCTTAAATTGAGCAAGCTATTGAAATCAACAGTTTTAATAGACACTTGCCCTACTAATGCACTTAACAATTACCCGTATTAAGAATTCTCAATCCCAGTTCTACACAGGGTAAATTTTCAATCAATGTATAAAAAAAAACGATGCTAAATGTTAAATTATTGTTAAGCCTTCTAATTAAGTTGAGACAATATTTCTATTTCTACGTAATATGTAGCCTTAACTGACTGAATTTAATGGCTAAATTTTCGTTTCCTAATCTACTTAGGCCTACTATGGTCCCAAGGTTGGATGAATCATTAAGTGAATACCGTTTGAACCACAGTACCCAGTGCACAATTTTCACTAAAGTTAAAACTAATTTAGTGCATAGCTAGTGCTTTAGCTCTCAGTTTAGTTATACCCTAGTGGACCGGCGTTTACTAGAGAAGTAATCGCCGAAGCGCTGCAGGAAACTGCGAGCTCGAGGGTGCGATTGCAGTCGGAGGTGTAGCCAAGTTGGAGTTACAACCGTTGGAGAACATCACCTCTCACCCCAGTCAGCTGGTCTCAGAGGACTCAATCGGCTAAAGTACATTACGTTACTAGGTCGGGAAGTACGGTAAGACTTACCGGCCGTGTAACGTACGATTTTTATCATCATACTACTCAGAAAAAACATACTTTCAATCAAAGCTTAGTCCTTGCATATACCAATACGTTTCTCAATCCTTCAAACCTATAACAAACAGAACGAACATTTGCTGCTGCCGCCAGTGCTGCCACTACATTCCTCTAAAAAGTAACAAATAAACAAGCATTAAACATCGGTTTGCTGCAAATCAGCTGATTGTTTACTTCCGTTTTTCCGGCCTTGTATGGCAAACAGTTTTTTCCGGACTAGGACGGCAATGGGTAACTTTCGAGCCAACAAAAAGGAACAGAAAACAGATGTTTCAAAATAAGTATGATGAAATAGTACATTTCACTACTAGTCACGAAAGTATCCCATTTCGGGGCAAGATAGTGTTTTACTTGTGAGGCGTAAGCCGAGCAAGTAAAACACTATCGAGCCCCGAAATGGTACTTTTGTGACGAGTTGTGAACAGTACTTTTCATCACGATGCAAATAAGTGACCAAACTTATAAAAAATGGTCCAACATTTCATAATTTAATCATTTTTATATAAGTAAACACAATACGGCTGAACTGTCATTTTAGTTTATAAAGTCAGCTGGTTGAACTGTCAAATTAAGGAATTCGTTTGTTTGGGTACGGCAAAAGTTTGTTTTGGTACGGAAATGGTTTGTTTGGGTACGGGAATGAAATGTTTGGGTACCGAAAAAGCAGCTGATCATTACTTGTTTTGACGTAAGGAAATCGAGAGTTTTCGTAGATCTCAGCTGTACGGTACCGGGCAATTTTCGTATACAGAGTGATGAAATAGTATATTACGTTACTAGGCCGGGAAGTACTGTTTTGCCGGACGAGCATGATAGTTCCCGCGCGAGCGAAAGCCAGTGTGGGATTTTCACGCGAGTACGGCAAAACTTCCCGGACGTGTAACGTACGATTTTTTTCATCATACTACGCAGAAAAACATACCTTCAATCATAACGTAGTCCTTGCATAAACATACGTTTCTCAAGCCATCAAACCTAACCTATAACAAACAGAACATAGATTTTGCAACGGATGCAGTGCTGCCACTACATAGTCTACATTCCTCTACAAAGTAACCATTAAACAAGCATTAAACGTCGGTTTGCTGCAAGTCAGCTGATTATTTACTTCCGTTCTTTCCAGCCTAGGTCGGATAAGAGTTTATCCGGCCTAGGCCGGCAATGGGTAACTTTCGAGCCAACAAAAAGGAACTGAAAATAGATGTTTCTGTGTTAGTATGATGAAAAAGTATTAACAGGTACTGGCGCGAAAGCTACAAAAGTTAAAGAAAATAACTTAAGAATATTAACAGCTATTTTATAAGACGAGGCTCACTATGCAAAAAGGAAATACAGTTATTACAGATCTGGAGGTTTACATCGACATGCTCGAACAGTTATTACAGATCTGCTTTCATGAAACCAAAGAACACACTTTGCTTTTTCGTGCACGCTAGCGATTTTAATACTGAGGTCAGTTTAATGTTTGATTAGTCAAATGTCATACACAGCTGATGTAGAAAGGTCCATTGTTGGCCAGCTGACTATGCCACAACACAAGTTATTGGGAGGCAAATATAGCTTACACTAACTGTTTAGGTGACTTTTACAGAATTTTTATAACCACTTTTATAATTAACGTATAACAACTTTTTTATAATTCCTGACATTTTTGTAAATTTTAGTGGATACTGGATATAACTAATTAAAATTTGCTTTTTCATGAAACACCTCCCATGTTTCTAAGTTGCTTGGTTAATTATTTATTTAATCTTAAAATGTGTCCAATCATTTATGACCGCCCTGTACATTTACTATGCTTGTGATCTATTCTAAATTACTTTGAAACGTACGACTGCGGATAACTGAGAATACAGGGTGCAGTACTCTAACCAGGATTTAATGTATATAAAGATTAATGTTCACTGATATGGGTCAACAAAGCATCGATCTGGTTTATCACTCGCTGGTATCCTTGTCCATCGAAACTTACATATATTTATTTTATAATTCACGGACTCTAACAAACTGTTATACCTTTCTTATTCAGTAATTTTGCAGGTTTACTTACTAAAATATTAAAATTTTTATGAGTTAAGTATGCACTGTGAACCATTTTGTACGATAGACATTTTTCCCACTAAAGAAACAAATCCAACGCAAGTGCGTTGGCTTTGCTATATCTGTAGTACAATTATCCAGCCAACCGTATCGTATTGCGTCTACGTGCAGTGTATCATCTATAAATAGGACGAGTACTCCCTCGGTACCGTCCCGGCCAGGCACTATAACTGAGATTACCTCTGGGTCCGACCTCTGCAAATCTAGCACAACCACCCAAGCGCATTGAACGAAGTGTATGCTCAAAGTATTGATATATCTTTGTCAGAACGACTACTCCCTTGGTACTGCCACTACCAGACAACGTCACTTAAGCATATATATATTACTCTTGCGCAATCACCCTAGCCAACCGTATTGTATTGCGTACATGAGCAGTGAATTATCTATAATCGAGACGACTATCCCCTTGGTACTATCACTGTAAATACACTACAATTGAAAATTATCTCTGGTTGCTTCTATACTACAATGTATATTTTATACTGCAACACAATCAGTGTGATTAGTGTTGTGATTAGTGTTGATTAAAATAGCTGTTAACGTAACCAACCGTATTTTAATGCGTATATATATGCAGTGTACTATGTCCAGTCAGGACGAGTATTCCCTTGGTACTGTCCCTGGAAGACACCATGTCTGCTAATTACCTCTGGTTTGCTAACGCTACAACGTACGTATTTTATTTTACTGTAGAACAATTATAATCCTAGCCAACCGTATTGTATTGCGTATATTTTAAATGTGTTACCTGCGATCAGGACGAGTATACCTTTTATACATTTAGTTCTTTCCTGCCAAATACCATCAAACCGGCCTCTGGGTCACTCACTGAAACACATCTCTCTCTGTGTAGCACAATCAATCATCCTGGGTAACTCTAAGTACTAACTGCGTATATGCTCAGCTAACTGCGTATATGATCAGTGTTTTAGCGTATCTATAATCAGGACAAGAATCCCCTTAAATGCTATCCTTACCAGGCACCATTACTGAAGATTACCTTTGGGTCTAACAAATGAAACTTATCTAACTGTAGCACAATCGTCCTAGTAAACCGTGTTATAAAGTGTGCCCGGAAATTATGGTAAAATATGTTAGTATGATAGTAGAGTAAAAAAAAAAATAAAAACAAAGTTTATAATAACATAGGTCCTCAACTGCTTCGTTTTCAGCCTGTGTCTGTTTGTGGTTTTTACATATTTAATTATATCTCATGAACATATTAACGCATAAACTTTAAATTTAGTACACGGATGACCACTATTGAGAGAACTATCTTTTTTATAAGTATCAAATTTCTACTCTGTACAATTTCGAAATGGCGACTTTTTTTATTTTCAAATCTAAATATCTCAAAAACTGGAAATTTTTGAAAAAAATGTACAAGATAAAAAAGTGTTGCAAAATTTTATCACGTATTAATGTTGGAATAAGGATTATAATGACCAGACGACAAATAATGGAGAAATCGTAAATTTTCTGAATAAAAGCATGCATATTTTACACAGTACGCACTAAAAAAATTATGTTTTTATTCAGAAAATTTACAATTTCTTCGTAAATTTACAATTCCTTCGTTTTTAGTGGTCTAATATGATAATCTTAATATCAGCGTTAACTGTATTATCTTTCGCGACTTTCTTGTATTTTAATATTTTTTTCTAGAATTTGTGGTTTTATGATATTTAGGTTTGAAAACAAAAACCAATCGCTATTTTGAAATGACAAAGTAGAAATTTGATATTTCTTGCTGAAATTGCTCTCGATAGTAGCTATCCACATACTAAGTTTGAAGTTTTTACGTTTAGAGGTCCGTGAGATATATTTAAAAATGCAAAAAACACAAACAGACACACAGACGGAAAACGAAGCTTTTTAATACCCATGTTTGTATTCATATGTTTTCTTATTTGTACCCCTACTATCATAAACTAAAATATTTTACTATATCTTCCAGACACCGTGTATAAGCTTCGCTTCACATATATTGGCATGTTTATAAAAACGATACCTCTCGCGACTAAGCATATATTTCAGACTCCAGTTTAAGGTCGATTATAAATAGTTATTTATATGTTGAGTAGGTAAAGTACAACATTATTTCACAGCTT
Source organism: Flexamia atlantica (assembly GCA_035578135.1). Lineage (NCBI taxonomy): Eukaryota > Metazoa > Arthropoda > Insecta > Hemiptera > Cicadellidae > Flexamia > Flexamia atlantica. The sequence continues at coordinate 24,695,717 of JAQJVK010000008.1, forward strand.
GTCGAGGGCGGCAATTTTCACGAGGGATACAATGTGGTTTACTCTCGAAATACACACTATATTTTTCCACCACCTGCATTAATAAATTCCAATCTCTAAGCATATATTTTAATAACTTAATGATTAACATACACTTTGTTTCGACCTGCAATTAGTGCATGCATCCAAGTAGCTGCAACCATTCATGCACAAGTGATCAGCTGATTGTTGCAACATTCTTGCACGCTTCATTCTTAGTACAGATCAACTTAAGAATTTGTATTTCTGATGGTTAGAAGGAACTGTCAGGTACCTATCTTGTTTTCTTTTTAAAGGATGAATGTTCTACAGCAATCATAAGAGTCATATAATAATTTCTCAAACCTGTAAAATAATTAACAATGAAATTTATCCCAGCACAATGTAACAAGAATGATGAATGACAACCGGGAAACGAAAGGCATTATTTTACATAATATGAGGTGTGGCTTCTGTGGTAGAAATTATATATTCGACAATCAAGATTGTAAGTGATGAAAAGGCACCGGTGTGATTTTGGAGGTATGATCAAATACTTTGGCTGTGAAGGCTAAATGAATAATTTAGAAAGTTAGATTAAAAGTAGCTGTGATGTAACCAGCAAAAGATTTGGCTCATTGATGAGAACTGTTAAGCTGAGAAAAGTTTTTTCCCGATTTATAATAATTAGATGATGGTAATATACAGAGTGTCCGGAAATTATGGTAAAATATTTTAGTATACGATAGCAGAGGTAAAAATAAGAAAAAAAGTTTATACAAACATAGGTCCTAAAGTGCTTCGTTTCCCGTCTGTGTGTCTGTTGTGATTTTCACATATTTGATCATCTCTCGAGCATCTTAATGTATAAACATTAAACTTGGTACATGGATAACCACTATTAAAAACTATTTTTGTGAGAAGTATCAAATTTCTACTTTGTACCATTTGAAAATGGCGACTCTTTTTTGTTTTCAAAGCTAAATTTCTTAAAAACGGTAAATTTTATGAAAATTATACATAGTACGAAAAGGTGCGCAATGTAATCCAATTAACGCTGATAAATATTATGATGATCGGACAACCAATAACGGAGAAATTTAAACTTTTTCTGCATAAAAACATGGTTCTTTAGGACATACTGTCTTAAATTTGCCTATTTTTATTCGGTAAATTTAAAATTTATCTGTTATTAGTTGTCCGATACCAGCGTTAATTGGATTACATTTCGCAATTTTTTTGTCTGTTTTTTTTATAAAATTTACTGTTTTTAAGATATTTAGCTTTGAAAATAAAAACAGTCGCCATTTCGCAATGGTACAAAGTAGAAATTTGATACTTCTCACTAAAATAGTTTTTAATAATGGTTATCAATATACCAGGTTTGAAGTTTATACGTTGAGATTTTCGTGAGATATGATTAAATATGTGAAAATCACAAACAGATATACAGACGGAAAACGAAGCACTTTAGAACCTATGTTTATATGAACTTTTTTTCTTATTTTTACCTGTACTGTTATAGATTGAAATATTTTACCAAAATTTCCGGACACCCTATAATAACATTGTGCAAAACAATGTCATTAAACATTTTTGGAGGTTGCTTATGAATATTGGCATAATTTTTTTAGGACTTACGTACCTTATGTACAGGAAATATGAATTAATATTAGTGTTTTGAAACCTCGTGTTGTATCTTGGTTTAGTATAGTACACATTATTAAATTAAACACAATTTTATTTTGATAAAACTGTGGCACAGTTTAATCTGAAAGCGTCTCTAGAGACGAAGACAATTTGCACAGGAAAGAAGTTAGATAAGCCTTTACCTTCTATCTTTAAAACTATTTTTTCCAGATCCAAGTTTTTTTTCAGGATGAAACAGTATAATATTATAGAACTTTCATATCGCATTAAAGAGCTATGTTAATTTTTTTCAACTAAAGCAACTCTTTGATCATATCAACGTATAGAATGTATTTATCGATTGAGTCTAAAAACGGTTTTTTAAACTTTCGTTACTGTATTGTGATTTATTTGAAAGATATAGCGATTTAAAGAGGGCTCTCTCTAATTTGACTAACTACCTTAAATTTGATTATTACATAATAAGCGTGTACAAGTTATAAGTTTCAAGTATCTCTGGCTCTTTTATCTCCTTTTTGGTAGCTAATTACATTAGGAGACTAAGATAAGCTTCAAAGCCTTAAGGCAGTTGTTTAAACTGTAAACTTATGTTTTTGACATATGATATGTTTTGTTATTTTCTCTCCCTGAAAACTAATGTAATTTTGTCAGACTATGATGTATAGCAAAAATCATTGATTTCACGGAAACTGAAAAACAATGCACTATTATCACATTCCTTATCACCATTTTACCGGTCCGTAGAATCGTTAACAAAGTAAGTATATTTTGTATTTAATAACATTCAACGTCCTCTAGTATGCATGAAAATACGGATTTTAGGTTTAAAGTTACGATCAACCACATTTATTTTCCAAACGATTCGTGTCTACTTATTTTATATACAGCAATAATTTTTTATAAGTTTGATGTTCTTAAAAATCAAATTATCCAAATATGAACTTGGACGGCTTTTTAATAACGGTTGTTGTCTGCTTCTGCCAGCTGATACCCATTTAAAAGGTACATTTAGACCTTAAGAGTTCTTAAATATACAAATCATTATTATTAACCCAGAGATTTTTCAGAATCTTCAGAAACAAATCTTCAATACGTTACAGATTTATAAAAATGCATATTAAGAACAAAATACCCCCGTTGCGTTGCAGCAGACCTGCATACTCAGCGAATTTCAAGTGCAAAACACCATATTTCAATCCAACATAGCGAGATTTGACATGTTTTTGTAAGCTCCATAAGAATAACATGGGGAATGAGTATGCAGGTTTGCTGCTACAGGTATGTTTAAACTGGTTGTTTTTAATTCAATATTTAGTAGATCTGAACTAGAAGAAGCCATTTACCAAGTTTCATCAAGATATGTTGAGAAATAAAGCGAAATATAGAATTTTACTCATTTCCCATAAGGTTAACATTGAGACAACGTATTGTGTTTACCACTTTCAATATCTCGGTAACCAATGGACGTAGAGCAGTAATTCAAAATACTAAATTGTTTGTTTTTTGAGCTGAATTCAACGGTGCCAACAAAAATTTTATAAATTGTATTTTTCTATGTGAAAAACTCAAAAAACCCATTTTTGGGGGGGTTTATCCCCCTTTACCCCCCCCTTCCGGTGGTCCGATTGGGCTGGTTCACGAACTCGTCCGAGTGATTACCACTTTACACGTCTGTACCAAATTTCATTAAGATCGGACCATATTTACGGCCGCTATCGTGTTAACAGACATATATAGATATATATATATATATATATATATATATAGATATATATATATATATATAAATTCGAACGAATGTTGTTTTTTGCTTCTGGGGACCCCAAAATGAAAAGTTAACATGGTGTCGGACTTAGGTCTTACCATGAGTACTACCGTAATAGCTTATTCCTTTAAGGAAATTCGCTAAAAATAATAATAATTGTTGAAAGGATAATGTGCTTTTCTTGAGATTTTATATGTAGATCTGCTACTCATAAAATTATATTAAAAGCTTCATTAAAGCACTGCTTCTTTTAGCTGTAGAGCTATCAAATGCACTCTCCTAATGTATATTACGGTTATACGTATTAAAGGAAACTACAATAGTGATAAAGGTCCGGTCTTGAATTTAATTTGGACCATTTTTCCTTTGACCCTTAAGCAAAGGCTGAAAGGTGAGGAAATTCGGCAAGGGCTTGTACATACATATCACTGTCCACCTAAGGTCCTTTGTCTTTAAGCTCAAAGAATTCTTTTCCCTCTTTCACCTGTGAATTTAGGAAATAGTTCCATTTAAACATTTGTAGTTCACATAAGACGTAATTCTAGACCTACAAAAATAACAACCAGCGTAGAAGGTAAAATAAACCTACAAACAATAAAAATGACAGTAAATAAACTATAAGGAAATTAAAAAAATAAATTTTGAAGCCAATATGCCTGTAAACTGATGAATAACCCTACTGTAAGCCTTATGTGAGAAGATATTGTATTATATACTCACACGTGTAATTTCTGGTTTGCAAGCCCTTAATTTCGTCTTATTCCTAACAAAATGGAGGACCCAGATACCCATGAGGTTTCTATCCAGAGGACTATGAGGGTTCCCGTACCAACCTGGTGCAAATATATTGTTTATATCAAGGCTCTATCAATAAAAACACGACTCGTGAGTAAAACGAGCAACCGAGTATTAAAACCGAGAGAATAAAACGAGTAATTACTTGGAATCAAGAAACAACTAGTTTTAATGTAGATAAACATAATAGATCGCTTTTAGCGAATTTCCCCAATATGGAAGAAGCTATTACCGTAGGTCTCATGGGAAACCCTAAGCCCGAGACCATGATAACTTTTCGTTTTGGGGCCACCAGAAGCAAAAAACACCATTCGTTCGAATTTTTATATATTTATATATATATATATATGTGTGTGTGTGTGTGTGTGTGTGTGTGTGTGTGTGTGTGTGTGTGTGTGTGTGTGTGTGTGTGTGTGTGTGTGTGTGTGTGTGTGTCTGTTAGCACGATACCGGCCGTAAAAATGGTCCAATCTTAATGAAAATTGGTACAGACGTGTAAAGTGGTAATCACTCGGACGAGTTCCTGAACAAGCCCGATCGGACTACCGGAAGCGGGGGTAAAGGGGGTTAAACCCCCGCAAAAATGGGGTTTTTGAGTTTTTTACATAGAAAAATAAAATTTAACGAATTGTTGTTGGCACCATTGAATTCAGCTCAAAAAAAAAACAATTTAGTATTTTGAATCACTGCTCTATGTCCACTAGTTACCAAGATATTGAAAGCGGTAAACACAGTACGTTGTCCCAATTGTAAACTTTGGGGGTTCTGAGGGAACCTTAAACAGACTGGTTCAGAACATAGGCTGTGTAACTCGCATGGCAAGTGAAAGGTGACACAAAGGAACGTAGATTGAGTGAACACACTGTAGAGCAATAATTTCCTTTAATATACATGAACTATTAAACATACATGGTGCACTACTTATTTACTGACCCTCTTGAAAATTATATTCTCCAAATATGTTATAGGTCACTGAGTGAACTGTTGTTCTTAGTAGAGTCAAATTTTCATAGTATTATATGAATTGAATACACATTTTATAGGTTGAAATATATTGTATTGATTATCATGTACGCTACAAGGACCTTAATAAAGATATTACATATTATATACAAGTACAAACCCTTTTACACAAAGAAAATCAAAATGATTCTTATATCTTGATAAGAATAAACGACAAGTTAACTATAATGTCTTTCACAACTATTCACAAATGGTTAACCTTATTTTATATTTACAATTGTCCTTTATATTTACAATTGTCTATCTCACTTCCTTCCTAAGTGGAGATAGGATCTATTTCTTAGACAGTCATTCCTTTAATGGATTTTATTTGCTTTGTTAATAAACAGTTTATTTCATTTCATTATTATTATCTTTGTTCGATACAAGTTTATTATTTAATATTTATTTATTTAAATTATTATTATTCAATTTATCCCTTTGGGTTGGACTTTCAAATTCTTTCCCTGAGAGTTTAATTGAGCTTATAGTGCACCAAATTATTTTAATTTGATTGGGGACATACCCGCTGCATCTTTCCTGGTGGACCCGTGTTACGCCCGCGTCGCCAGCCAGTTGAAGGCCCGCGTGGATCCCCGAGTCGGTGTCTCCTTTCGGTGATCTCCACTCCTTTCGGTGGTCTGCGTGATCCTCGGTGGTGTCTTCGCCCCCTCGGTGGTGTGCGTTGCCTCCTGATGGTGTGCGTCGCCTCGGTGTTGGTCTCCGGTGGCCTGGGTCTCGTTCCGGTAGGATGTCTTCCGCTGGATGTCCCTCGGTGGTGCGAGTCTCGAAGCGAAATCTCGAAGTTCGTGCGTTGGGGAAATAGACTATCTCGAGGGTGCCGACGGGTGCTTAATACTGTCCGCGACGGTTTACCAACTCCTACTCAATTCAGAGTGGCCCCTGAGTTCCCCAACTTATTACTTCTACTCCTCTTCGAAGACTGATTTCCTAACTCTTCCTTTCAATTTTCCATCACTCTCCCTTCCATCGGACTTTTCCCCCGTAGTGCTATTGTCACGCCCTCCTGCCAATCGGCGATGGCGAATCCGATACCTACGGAGCCATTGGGAGAACGACTGAAGTCCAGCCCTATTGTTCCGAGAATAAGGCGTGTCGCTGATGGTGAGTTATTCCAATTTTTCTAATATAATTTCTCTCATGGGAATCGAACTGATCTCGGTCATTTGCCTCCTTCCTAGTAAGACCTTGAAATATAATGCTCTCCTATTGTATGTCGTCTAGATACGTGCTTCCTCGTGGGAGCTTATAAGTTTTATTTTAAACAATTTTTATTTGTTGTACTAATGTGAGAAAACCATGAATGAATCTCTTATTAAGTATTAATTTTGGACGGAGGTAACTGATCTGATTAATAGTCGATTTCCGGATAGTTTATACTCCCCTGCTGCGCTTTAATTTGGTCCCCAAATTAATTGTATGGTGTGCTTCTCGGCAGTTATAGAATGTGGGTCACCAGTGCCGTGCTGTGGTTGCAAGGCATCTTCTGTCTCTCTCTCCCTCTCTGCATCAGCTGGTCGCTGTGCGGCGGCGTGTGTACGAAGCACAGATCCCTCTGTTTATACTGTAATATTTTGTTTTTGTGTTACTCTAGATTTTTTGTTGATATTTATTGCTGAAGTTTGGGAGGATTGTATAGACTTTTTTTTATATTGGTTAATCAATTTATTAATCGTTCAGCTGTTCCCGGATTTCGGTTGGTTTGTGGGATTTGAGGGTAGTTTGTGTAGGGTCGTGTCACGCTCATCTTAATTGTTTGTATATGCAAGCAGTATATTATTACAATTAAGATAACTGTGAGGCTTGATGTCCATGCGAAGAGTATGTAAATTAGCAATTTTGTGTTACCGAATAAATCAAAATCGTTCTTCTCTAATTTGAGATGTTTTATCTTCTCTAATTTCGTTACATTGTTAATTTCGTTTTCGTTTTCGTTTCTCTAGTTTCGTGAGCTGAAGTATCATTTTGTTTTTTTGGATAATTTATGTTTTATTTTTAAAAATCAATATATATATATATCTATCTTTTTATTTAGTTTCACCAATCATTATGGATGATCAATTACTGTTGTTACAAACATAATACGGGTGATCAGGTCGTAATATGTTTCTACTTTGCAGTAATTAATTGTAGTAAAATTTATAATTATGTAGTGAATATTATATTAATTATGACGGGCGATGTAGCGTAGGCGGTGTTGTCTGGGAATGCCTCACTTGTTGCGTTTCAGCGCACATGTAGTGATAAGACAGGTTTATTCTGCGGAGCCTGGCTTATCTCTTGTTTATCTGGCGTTTTGAGTATCAGCATTCCCGCTGTGCCCTGGGACTGCTGTCTTTTCACACAGTTAGTCGCTTCCGAAGCTCGGTCACGGTTGTGTTCGTCGCGGCATCGGCGTCGTCCCGGTCTTACGAGATCCGTCTTTCGTCGCGTATCCGGTTCCGGTATTCGGTCGGTCGGTCCGGTTCCGTCGTTTGCGTTGTTTTTAATTCCTGTTTTATTGTGATGGATAATGCAGTCATCAGGTATTGGTTTCTTTGTAAAACTTTGTTGTAGGGTTTTATAAATTTCCTTGGTAGGTTTTGTGGTTGAGGCAAATTCCGTACAAATTCAATATTTTTTGTACGTATTTTTATTTTGATGATCTATTAATAGTCACAGTGATATAGTAACTAGTATTATATACCACTGGGAGTTTTTAATAGTTTTGTTTAACAATGGGTGAGGGTAATTGGCTGTATGGGTGTTTTTTTGTAATTAATTACCTAATTTGCTTTGTTGAGGGCATTATATATCATCCTTCTAGGTTTGCATCTAAATGTGTGTAAATTTCGAAGGATTTTTTGTAACTACGTATGGTGTTGTTCGATCAAACCTATCTTATTTTCCAACTAAAGTATTTCTTCAGACAAAGGCGCCTACTTAATTTTTGTTGGTTGATTGTATGTCTGAAAGTGATTAATTATCTAGTTTTATTTAGCTATAATTCAGGGACAAAAGGTGGTTGACCATCTTTTCCTCCGAGTATACATTTAGCTGCTTGTATTTATAAGTCGGGGAATTTTCCCCCTCGGAGTTTTTTTTGTAAGTCAGATTAAAATTATAAAGGAGTATTACTCCGGCGTAATCTTTACGCTCTATGCTTAAGACTTTGGATAGAGTGGCTTGTCTGAATGGTATTTTTTTACTGTCTGAAGACATACTTTTATATAGTTAATAGTTTATGATCCTTAAATTTTTATCTGCGAATGAATGGCTTCATTCTCGCTATATGCACAGGCTGATTAGTCATTTTACCTCTTTTTTCGAGTAACACCATATAAGTTGTGTCATTGATTTTGTCGGTAACAAAATATGGGCCTCTATATACGTTTTTAAATTTGTTGTAAGGTCCTTTAAAATCTGGGGGGCTTTTTACCAAAACCTCTTCGCCTATTTCGAGTTGCAAATCTCTTTTGGTTGAGTCAAAATGTTTCTTTTGAGTCTGTTGTGCCTTTTGCAGAATTTTCGGGATTTCTTGCCGAACTTTTTGTATGGTTTTAATTTCCCTAATTAAATCAGGATCTTGGTCCTTGTGTAAAAATAAATAGTCTGACGGTAGATTTGCTTCTCTGCCGTACATTAAGTAGAATGGCGTATAACCTGTACTTTGGTTTACGCTCGTATTGTAGGTAAACGTGACATAGCGCACATAATCTGACCATTTAGAGGGGTCGTTTTCCACGTAATGACTAATGGTCTTTTTGAATATTAAATTCATTCTTTCGGTTAATCCTTGAATTCGGTACATGTAGGGAGGGCTTGGCCGTTGTTGGATCCCTAAACTTAATAATAGTTGTTGAAGGACATTTCCCATGAAGTGAGTGCCCTGGTCATGAGTTATAATCTTCGGACATCCGTATTGGCAAAATAAATCTAATAAAATATTTGCTGTAGTTTTTGCGTCAGCTGAGCGTGTACATTTTGCAAAGACCATTCGTGTAGTAGCACAGGTTGCAAAGAAAATGTATTTATATGAGCGAGAAGCATTTATTGGGCCGCAATAGTCAATTATAATTCTTTCGAAAGGGGTGGTTGGTGGTACTTGTGGGGTTAATTTATCATATTGCTTATAGGTGGGCGTTCGTTTTAGTTGACATTGTTCACAGGAGTTCGTGTATTTTTGAATGTCTGATACCATTTCAGGCCAATAATAACGTTGTTTGATTTTTTTATTGTTTTAAAAGCCGAAAAATGTCCTCCGGAATATTGATTGTCGTGGAATGTTTGTAGGATGTCTTTAACTTTTTCTCGCGGGATTGCAAGTAAATAGTCAGTATTATTTCCGTTAAATTGTTTATAATATAATAAGCCATCCCTTTCTTCGTATTTCCTACTCTGGCTTCTTATTCGTTTTGAAACTGATTCTGGTGAGAGTTTTGCTAATTTTATTTGTTTTAAGTATGGGTCTACCGCCTGTAATTCCTCAAAATTTTCTGTTTTAATTTCCTGTAAGTTTAAGGTTATTTCAAAGGGGTTTTCTTCTATCGTGTCAGGAGGTGGATTTCTTGAAAGGCTATCAGCTAGCGAGTTCGATCCTGATCGCTTAAATTTTATTTCAATATCATAATCTACTAGAGATAATGCTAATCGGTTTAATCTGGTAGAAGTTTGTTTAAAATTCTGGTAATGTACTAGCGCTTGACAATCGGTATAAATGATTGTTTTCCGACCAAGACAGTGTTCACGCCAATAATTTATTGAATATGAGATTGCGTACATTTCCCGTTCGGGGTTTGTATATCGTTGTTGTGTTTCCGAATATTTTTTTGATAGGTAAGCTATCGGGTGTTCCTTCCCTGTGTTAGGGTCCGTTTGTATTAAACACGCGCCAAGAGCCGTTAAGCTAGAGTCCACATAAATCGTTGCCTCCCAATCGTCGTTCCAATGTTTTAATAAAGGAGGGTTGGTTAAAATCTCTTTAATTTTAATGAAGGCTTTTTCACAGTCTTCTGTCCAGTTGAATGGAAGGTTTTTGTTTGAGTCCTTAATTAGGTTGGTTAAAGGCAATGTTATTTGGGCATAATTCTTTATGTGTTTTCGAAAGAATGATGATGAGCCTAAAAATTGTCTTACTTTCCTTACACAATTCGGTCGTTTAAATTCTTTTATAGCTGAAACTGTTGATTTTTGGGGTAGTATTCCCTGATTTGATACCGTGTATCCTAAGATATCCACTTGCTCGTAAAGAAACTTACATTTTTGTGTGTTTAGTTTTAAATTGGCCTTGTGTAATATTTCTAAAATTATTTCGAGATTTTGTAGGTCCTGTTCGAAATTCTTTCCAAATACTATAACGTCATCTATGTAACAAACTACTTTGTTGTAGAGGTGTTTGTTTAGTAAGGCTAATAGTGCTTTACTGAAAAGTGCTGAACTTGTTTTCAAGCCCATAACAAGTCGTTTGTAGCGAAGCATTTTATCTTGAGTTTTTATTGTTAAAAGGTGCCTATCTTCTTCTCTAACCAATAGTTGGTGATATGCTCCTTTTAAGTCCAATTTTGTAAATGAATTAGCATTGTTTAAACTGTTCAGAACTAGGTTTACTGATGGTGTTGGGTAAATGCAAGGTTTTAAGATTTCGTTAATTTTTCTCATGTCTCCAACAAGGCGTGGAGATTTATCTTTGTTTCTTGTAATGAATACTGGACTTGCAAATTCGCAATAATCCGGAGCATTTTCTAATATGTCGGCCTGCTTTAATTCGTCTAAAAGTCGATTCAACTCTTCTCTTTCTTGTTTATTTTGTTTGTAAGGTGGGGAGTTAACGGGTTTTGCGTTTGGAATCGTCTCGAGCGACACTGGTGGTAGGTTAGCCGGTGTTAAGTCCTTTATTTTTGTGGTAAACATGTTTTTATATTTTTGTAACAGGTTAACTACCGCATTGTGTTGTTCGGTTGTAAGATGAGGGGAAATGTTGAAACATACGTTATCTTTATCTTTGAGTATTTGTTTATCAGGATTACACTGACTAAAATTTTGTTGAGGTTTGGAGTTCTCTGTTATTGTGTTAATGTGATCCTCCGTACAGTAGCCTAGTACAGTGTTTGCATTTATGTGTTTAGGGGTGTTGGATGCGTTGTAAATATTTAGATAGCTTCCCTCGTTGTCTCCGTCTATGAGATAAATGTGGCATTTTTTGTTGTCCCTAATCGAGCGTTCTTGTTCAAAAATCGCTTGTTTACTAATATTTTGAGTTATTAGTATCCTTCTGTGTTGATGAGGGGCGATTATTAGGTCCTCATGACATCTAATATCAATAGTTTTTGGTTTATCTACAGTTTGATGACATTTTATGCTTTCAATGTCAAGTAGCCATTTCTTATTCATTTTAATTTTATGTTTATATTCCCCTAAGTTGAATATGATCTCTTTTGTGTTGTAATTTAATTCAATTTTATTTCTGTTCAAAAATCTATTTCCCAAAATTATGTCGCTGTTTGTGTCTGGGGTAACATATAAAGTTTCCTTTATTATTATGTTGCTAATTTCTAGAGTTATTTCTGTAGTTCCTAAAATGTTGATAGGTGTATTATTAGCTGACACGACCTTAGGTACTTTGGTTTGCTTAATATCCTTGTCCATTACTAAATTGGAATTTATTAAATTTATGTTGGATCCCGTATCTACTATGCACTCTATCATTTCGTTTGGACGGTTAGTTAATTTGGCATTTAACGTTAATACCGGAATTTTGTTACTTTCCCTATTTTGCGTGTTAAATAGTGTTTCACAAATATCTTTGTTAAACAAGTGGCCCTTTTTCCTAGGTTTGGGTAGTCTGTCTGATGCTATGTGAGTTATCTCGCAACCATGGATAGTATGTTGTTTTTCATTTTCCTCTAGTTCCTCAACGATTTTCCTCTTGTCTTCCTCTCCTAATATCTCCATCTCCGATGTCCTCTTTACTTCTTCCTGTTTTCCTTGTCCTTCTTCTTTCTTCTGCCGTCCTTCTTCTTCGTTCCTCTTCCCTTCTTCTTCCTTCTTCTTCCTTTCTTCTTCTTCTTGCTTCTTCCTTTTTTCTTCTTCTCTTCCTCTGTTATCGTTTTTCTTATTTGTATTTTTGTATTTATGTCTTCTTGTTTCTTGGAAACCATTAATGTTGTCCCGCTGATGGTTGTCTTGATAGCTTATAGTAGGGTGGTAATATCTTGCTGTCCTTTTGTATCCTTTCCTTTTTCTTTGGTCTAGCATTTCTCCTATTGTCGGATATTCCTTTTCATAATTCGTAATTTGAAATTTTTTATTCTCCATATATGGTTGTTTCACGCTGAATGGTTGGGGAAACCTTCCTCTGTTGTTAGTATTGGGAGGTCCCCTCTTTATTCGTTTTTTTGTTTGTTTTCGTTGTCTTCCCTTTTCAACCAAAAGCATTCGTCCTTTGTGTGGTTCGATTTCTTGCAGTGGTCGCAGAATTTCGGTGGTGATTTAGGTTCTTGTTTCCCCTGGGCTCCTCTAAACCTGCAGTCCTTTGTCTTGTGGTTTGTTTTTTTGCAGATTTTGCAAAATACATTTCCTCCCCTGTAATTGTAGTTGGGTGAATATTGCTGGTAGCCATAGAAGTCTCCCGCTGGTGACCTTGGTGGACGGTTGAAGCGGTGCTGGTTACGGAGGAGGGACGTGTTGTCGTTGACGCCACTGCTGTGGGCCGATGTGACGTGGACCTTGTGACATCATCGCTCCCGTCGCCTTGTAGCTGTCTCTTCCTCGTTGTGGGTTGTAACCTCTGTAGTTATAGGGTGGAGTGTTGTATTGTGGTTGTTGGAGGTGCTGCTCTCGTTGGATATTTAAATTGTTGATGACTTGAGTTAAGCTTTTTATTTGGTTTTGGAGAGTTTCAATTTGTGATCCTTGACTGCTGGGGGTTTCCTTAGTTTGTCCTAATTTTTCCGCCCTATCATATTTTTCTTTGTTTGCTAATTTAATTTCGAGTTGCAATTCGACCTTTTTAAGGTTGTTTTCTAGATCTTTTAGCGTATCACACGATTCCGCTACAATTTTGTCGCAAATTTCAGGCTTAAGGCCTTGAATAATGTATTGCGCTATCCTGCGGTCACTCATGTCCGGATCGTGTCTTTTGCATAAGGTTAGGACTTCTAGATAATATGCTAGAACGGGTTGGTCTTTGCCCTGTACCTTTTTGTCCAAGACGCTTTGGAGGGTTGTTGCCTGCGCCGCGGGTGTAAAAGTTGTTATAAAGGTGTCTTTAAAAGTGTCCCAGTTATTGGGTGGGTTGTTTTTGGTATAGTATTTATACCACGTGAGTGCTGTTCCTGCTAGGTATGCCGGAAATAATTTTAGTTTTGTTTCTCCCTGCCAGTTATTTGATTGTGCTGCTATTTCGTATTTATCAATGAAATCATTTGGGTTTTCCGTAGGTAACCCGTGGTAGGTTTCAGCCGAAATTAAGGGAAGTTTTTCTTTAGGGAGTGCCATTTTTGTGTCGGGAGGCAAATTAACCGTTAATTTTGGGATTTGGAGTAGATTAGAAGTGCCTGGTTGTCCTAGTTTAGGGTTTTGTGATATTTCTTCAGGGATATTTTGGCCTATATTTTCGTAATCCGTTTCAGATTCTGAGTCGCTAGTTTGTTGTTCGTACAGATAGTGTCTTTCTTGCAAAAATTGTTGGATTCTAGTAAGTGAAGGATAAATTTGTAATTCTTCCTCCGTGAGATATGTCCCTTTTATTAGTTTCCTAAGTGTATTTTTCCTATCCTCTGTTAATGGAGTTTTAAGATATGCCTTAATATCTGCTACGATTGGGCGTAAGATACTTACTGTGTCCTCTTCTTTATATTTAATTTTAAATAAAGTTAGAATATGTCTGAGGGTGTCTTTGTTTACTCTGTATATGTCTGTTGGTAACTCGGGTCCTATTGGCGACATTTCATGATTTAAGGTTTTTGTTTAGCAATCCACTAGAATTTTATTGTATTTGTAACTGTTATTGAAATGAAAATTCGTTTTTGCAATTTATTTTATTTATGCACTCGTTAATTTATTAGTTGTTGGGCGAGAAATTTATTTGTTTCCTGGTTTGTAAATTTATTTATAAATAATATTTCTGATTATAATTAATTCTGTTTAGTTCTGATTATAATTAGTTCTGTTTTATTTTGAAATCTGGCCTACTTAATGCTTAATATACTCCTTTAATATGGCATTGGAATTATACACTCTTATATTTAAAGATAAATCAAATGTCCTTATAATTAACACATATGCTCTTATTGTGCTCACTCAATTCTTGATGGTAAGATCAAAATGGCGTTCTCCACCATGTAAACTTTGGGGGTTCTGAGGGAACCTTAAACAGACTGGTTCAGAACATAGGCTGTGTAACTCGCATGGCAAGTGAAAGGTGACACAAAGGAACGTAGATTGAGTGAACACACTGTAGAGCAATAATTTCCTTTAATATACATGAACTATTAAACATACATGGTGCACTACTTATTTACTGACCCTCTTGAAAATTATATTCTCCAAATATGTTATAGGTCACTGAGTGAACTGTTGTTCTTAGTAGAGTCAAATTTTCATAGTATTATATGAATTGAATACACATTTTATAGGTTGAAATATATTGTATTGATTATCATGTACGCTACAAGGACCTTAATAAAGATATTACATATTATATACAAGTACAAACCCTTTTACACAAAGAAAATCAAAATGATTCTTATATCTTGATAAGAATAAACGACAAGTTAACTATAATGTCTTTCACAACTATTCACAAATGGTTGACCTTATTTTATATTTACAATTGTCCTTTATATTTACAATTGTCTATCTCACTTCCTTCCTAAGTGGAGATAGGATCTATTTCTTAGACAGTCATTCCTTTAATGGATTTTATTTGCTTTGTTAATAAACAGTTTATTTCATTTCATTATTATTATCTTTGTTCGATACAAGTTTATTATTTAATATTTATTTATTTAAATTATTATTATTCAATTTATCCCTTTGGGTTGGACTTTCAAATTCTTTCCCTGAGAGTTTAATTGAGCTTATAGTGCACCAAATTATTTTAATTTGATTGGGGACATACCCGCTGCATCTTTCCTGGTGGACCCGTGTTACGCCCGCGTCGCCAGCCAGTTGAAGGCCCGCGTGGATCCCCGAGTCGGTGTCTCCTTTCGGTGATCTCCACTCCTTTCGGTGGTCTGCGTGATCCTCGGTGGTGTCTTCGCCCCCTCGGTGGTGTGCGTTGCCTCCTGATGGTGTGCGTCGCCTCGGTGTTGGTCTCCGGTGGCCTGGGTCTCGTTCCGGTAGGATGTCTTCCGCTGGATGTCCCTCGGTGGTGCGAGTCTCGAAGCGAAATCTCGAAGTTCGTGCGTTGGGGAAATAGACTATCTCGAGGGTGCCGACGGGTGCTTAATACTGTCCGCGACGGTTTACCAACTCCTACTCAATTCAGAGTGGCCCCTGAGTTCCCCAACTTATTACTTCTACTCCTCTTCGAAGACTGGTTTCCTAACTCTTCCTTTCAATTTTCCATCACTCTCCCTTCCATCGGACTTTTCCCCCGTAGTGCTATTGTCACGCCCTCCTGCCAATCGGCGATGGCGAATCCGATACCTACGGAGCCATTGGGAGAACGACTGAAGTCCAGCCCTATTGTTCCGAGAATAAGGCGTGTCGCTGATGGTGAGTTATTCCAATTTTTCTAATATAATTTCTCTCATGGGAATCGAACTGATCTCGGTCATTTGCCTCCTTCCTAGTAAGACCTTGAAATATAATGCTCTCCTATTGTATGTCGTCTAGATACGTGCTTCCTCGTGGGAGCTTATAAGTTTTATTTTAAACAATTTTTATTTGTTGTACTAATGTGAGAAAACCATGAATGAATCTCTTATTAAGTATTAATTTTGGACGGAGGTAACTGATCTGATTAATAGTCGATTTCCGGATAGTTTATACAATGTTAATCTTATGGGAAATAAGTAAAATTCTATATCTCCGTTATTTTTCAACATATCTTTATAAAACTTGGTAAATAGCTTCTTCTAGTTCAGATCTACTAAATATTGAGTTAAAACCACCCAGTTTTTATATACCTGTAGCAGCAAACCTGCATACTCATTCCCCATGTTATTCTTATGGAGCTTACCGAAACATCTCAAATCTCGCTAGTTTGGATTGAAATATGTTGTTTTGCATTTGAAATTCGATGAGTATGCAGGTCTGCTGCAACGGGGGTATTTACTGATGTAATCACTGGTTCTACAAGTAAACTCTTAAAAAAATGTGAAACACATGTGAGTAAAAACAAGTAAATAGTTGGATGATTAGCAATTACTTTCTTATTTGCAAGTCCCCCTTTATTCATGCTTGAAAGTATTAACAATGCTGGCTTTTTAAACTTACGTAAAGAAAATTGCAACTAAATTCGAAGAGCAATTCTTGAGGATTAAACAGCTTTAACGCTTTCAGAATGAAAGCTATTTGATTAAACCCTTAGCAAACCCAAAGCAATTTGTTTCAAGCAATTGCTTATTTTACTCACATAAAAATGAGACTTAACTAACAAGTACTTGCTTACAAATAATCGTTTGCAATGCAAGTAATTGCTAGTTTTTATTCACGAGGCAAAATTATATGTTTACTTGAACAGGTGGTCTTTGATAAATAGTCAAAGGCATGACAACGTCTGCCGGATTTAGCTAGTAGACATTATGGTTAAATTCCGTTATCTGCCCACAAATTTAAAACTTTTTTGTATTGGCTACGTTTTATGGCTGAGTTTTTCGATTACTGGATAGTTTGCCAAGCATATCGGAATCGTTTCTGAGTAATTCAGTCGGCATCGTTGTCGCTCTTACCTTATGAGTCAAATATACAGATAACGGTAACATCGACAACGCATCGCCACGCCGGCCGCTGATTTGGTTGGGTTAGGTTAGGTTAGGTTGGGTTAACTTACTCTATAAAATACAGTATTGAATACTAGATTAGATTTGATCCCAACCCAACCTAACCTCTCCTCTTGTGTTGCCGCTACTACAGGCAACGACGACATGAGATAAGACAACGGCCAACGGCTCATAAGTTAACTCTCGGGTGTAAAACCAGGCCGTACATGAATAATATTTGTTTCCATAATTTGTCTTTTACATCTCCAATTCTACACATTCTATTTATTTGTTACATTACTGCCAAATGTTATATCACTTTGTTATGTTGGAAATATACAGTTGTGAGCAGATAACGGAATTTGACCCTCATGGTTTCTTTAAACGTTAACTAAGATAAGAAGCGCACTTGCAATGACCTTTATATAAGTACAGTCGCTACTGTCCCTCAGTTTCAGCAGATACATGCATTTGAAAATCATTTTATTATTTTGTGTTGAGTTTGAAAAATAACTTTTACATATATAAATTTTAAAAAAAAATCCCGGGCAGGTACTCAAAGCGAAAAAATATTTTCGAAAGTCTTTTGAGAACCACACAGAAATGAATAAACCTGTCAGTAATAATGTCTACCAAGTGATATTGTCCCTTGATGAATGGTTGTTATATCCTTGTATTAATTAAGTAGACTAAAGCTGTTACGATCGTAACGGCCCTTGCTTTTCCATAGTAATATTAGTTAGCAAAGCCTGTTTAGTCATGGTTTCAATTGAATAAAATTACTAGATAAGTTACTAAAACATTAGATACTAACACAATGTTTAGACTAAAACATGTGTTCGCAACAAACATCATTTGTTATTTCTTACATAAAGACACAACCATTGGTACAACCTAATATTATTTGCTCACAACATAGGCGATCAGGAAACTAGATTTTAGAACACAATCTTAGTAATGTGAACTCTCCTACTACGATAATGTGAAAATTCTTCTACCATGAACTTAACACTGACTTGAAACGATGAAGTAGTAGATATTTGAAAGATGACATTTGCATCATTCCCACTAAGGAAGCTACTAAGTTGTTTTTTGCATTACTCAGGTATATCTTGGCACTGAAATCGGCTAAATATTGTATCAATTAAGACAAAGCTTTGATAGTTAATTTTGCTTATGTGATAAATGAAATGAAAACCAAGCCATATTTTATCACTAACTGAATTGCTTTCCTTTAGCTGCAGGAAAAAAACAATGTTGATGATTGTTGATGAAAAAATAAATGTTACACGTATTATCACATAATATTTTATCTTTATTTAATTTATTATTCAATACTCCTTAATAATTTTCTGTAACAATTTGAAATAGGAATATAAAAAAATGTAGGGAAATAACATTTTAACAACATTTTACTTCTCTCTTCATGACGAAAAAGTTTTTCTCTTTACGTCATGTTTTAATTTCTCCTTTACTTTCAGGTCTGCAAAAAATATTTTAGGTATGATAAAAGGTGTACGATCAAATGTGTGAAAATCTAGCAGATTACAAGCAGATTTAATGTTGTCCAACTGATGACCTGCACCAGCAAAAAATACATCCGTTGCAGCAGATCTGCATATCCAGCGAATTTCAATTGTTAAATAGGTGATTTAAACGAAGCCTCATATCAATTAAAATCAACTTACGTCTGTGGATAAGCATGTCAATATAATCTCCATAAGAATAACACAAAAGTGAGTATGCAAGTTTGTTGCCACATAAATGTAAAAGTGAGAGATTTTAGGCCATAATGAAAAAAAAAATTTGACCTGAACTAGATGAGGCCACCCACCAGTTTTATCTTAGATATGTTGAGCAATAACCAAACTATAATTTATTTATTTCCCGTGAGGTTAACGTCGTGGAGGTGAATACGCAGGTTTGCTGCCACAAGGATCTAAAGGTTTGGAGATTTCAGGTCATAACCAAGTAGATCCTAACTACATAAAGCCACGTACCAAGTCATATCTAACACATAAACATTCACACCTATAATACAAGAAATAGGCACAACTTTCTGCCTAACCCAACCCATCTTAGTCTCTTCGAAACAAAAACAAGGGTGCCGTCTTCTATAACCAACTGCCAGAGGACCTGAAAAGGCTACCAGAGAAGAACCTGAAGACAGTCTTGACGATCTAGCTGCTGGATCTATTCATATACACAACCCAAGAATTCCTGGAGTGGACAAATGAACGATGACCAGTCTCCAAGATTCATTTTTTACATACTGTACTTGTTAATGTATATATCATTTAATAACTAGCATAAGTTTTTGACGCATTACTGTAGTACTCAATGTATATGTGAATAAAGATTGATTGATTCATTCATTCATATCGGTATGAGAAATAAGGAAGACTATACAATTTTTGTTATTTTCTATAAGGTTAATTGGGAAATGAGAATGTAGGTTTTCTGCCACAGAAATGCTAAAATTGATATTTTAGACCTTAATCCAGTAGATCTCAGCCAAATAAGACCTCATACCAAGTTTTATAAAGATATTCATAAACAAGTGGGAAATTAATTTTTTTGGCATAAGGTTAACATCGGGACAACGTACTGTGTTTACCACTCTCAGTATCTCGGTAACCCATGGTCATACAGCGTTGATTCAAAATAACAAGTTGTGCGTTTTTTCCGAGCTGTGTTCAACAGTGTAAACCAAAATTAGATTAAATCTATAATTTGACTTACGCCTTCAATCCTTAAATCGTGTTGGTAGACGCGTTTCGCGCTAGGCCATCCTCAGTAACTTATCTCAACACATTGCTCTTCTTGGCTTCTTTGTCGTTGATCCAAAGCTGCGTCAGTTTATTTAAAATTGTATATTTTATACACATACACATAACACATAACACAAAACACACAATACGAAAAGTTAAAAACTCGGACGTGCGACCGCATTTGGGATCAGGCTCGGAACGCTCGGAACGAGCCTTCTTCCAAACGTCAAATTGTAGATTCATATCGTATCAATCCGTAGCTACAAATCATTCATAACAGAATTAGATTACTTTAATTTTTCTATATAAACATGTAAAAAAACATTTTGGGGGGTTTCTCCCCCTTCTGATGGTCGATCAGGCTGGTTTTCGAACTCTTCCGAATAACCACTACTTCCATTTCGATTGAACCATTTTTCGAGTTCTCTTACTTACAGACACAAACATATATAGAAGTTCGAACGTTTGGTGTTTTTGGTATCTGGGGGCCCCAAAACAAAACGTTATGATGGTCCCGGGCTTAGGTCTTACCATGACATACGGTAATAGCGGAAATTCGCTAAAATTAATTAAAAATATTGCATAAAAGAATAAACTGTATTTCCTAGATAAAATACTATTGTGAATTTCAGAAATTTTTAAAAATAGAGAATCAAGAAATGGATAAAAATAAATGTTAAAAAATTTTCTTCCATACAGGATGGTTTAGTGTAAACAATATTTTACCGTGCAGCGTTATCTAAGATGGAATTTTATATCGGCATGCCACCTCACAATCAATTAGGAAATAATTAACATAGTTAATCACTACACAGGCATAAACTTTTAAAAGGACAACTTTAGCACCGTAACGCGTATGATAAGTATTACAATATGGTTGTATAGCTTTATTAAATATTTTTAAAATGATTTTTGGGGGAAGTGTTTATTAAATAAGTTTCTAAAAAACTAGTTTTCATCTTTTAAAAGCTAAGATAATATGAATCAATTGGAAAGCACTCAGACGAGGATATGTTTGAGCCACAGAACTCGTCAGATATTGTTGGCGTTGTCCAGTGACAGCCGATATCGACGTCTCGTTCATCCCCACTTCCGGTCTGATCGCTACTTCCGAAAACCTTTTCGAGCCTCGCTTTTCAGAATCTTCCATTCGGTAAAAAATGTGCAGCTCTGCGATTGTTTGTATATTATCTACCACTTTTTAGTGAAAACTAGAACTAAGATAATGATCGTGATTCAAGCACGCCATAATATTTATTTAAATCCGTGTTTCTAGCCCTTGAGCTGTTTTAGGACGAAATTAGTATTAATTTATCTTCATCAGCTAAATTATTGCTTCTTGTTACGGTCGTTTTGGCATCAATGTACCATCATCAGACGTTCCGCCAAACAGCGTTGTCAAAACTAGAATATGAAACAATAACACACACAACTCGCACATTTCAATGGTGCATGGGTAGGTCGCCATTTCAAGCAATGTAATGTGATGTAATGTAATTTTACAAAGATCATTTCCGTATCTAATATTTTATATTTTAATGCTTTGACAACGCTGTCTAACGAACGTCAGATGATGGCACATTGACGCCAAAACTAGGAAGTATTTTCTTAATCAATTATAATCTTAAGTTTTTTAACAGATATAAAATTAGATAATTATTTTAGGGTAAAACTAATTTATAACTTATACTTACACATTTTAACACATAAGACTCCACACGTTGCCCATTTTAGGATATGTAATTCGTTTCAAACAGCAGAAAGTAACATTTTAGTTAAAATATAATTCTACTTTAAGCCCAAAAAGACGTATTGTGTGATAACGACAAAATGAGGGGCACAGATTAGGTTAACGGAGAAACTTTCACACAATGCAAATTCGATTACATAAACTTGCTTCAACTCAGCTCAGGACAGAGTAGAGAATGTGTTGGATTTAGCGTAGCTTTAATTTTACATTGGTTTGATTCACAGAATTTATTCGTTAATTTATTTCCAAAACATTACACAAAACAATGTTTAATGATCATTTAGTGTATCATTAGTTGTATTAAGTCACTGTCGTTTAGAAAATATTTATTTACAATAATATTGGACTCTTGCAGAAAACAAAACAACGTGGAATTTCATTAAAAGAATGCCAGAATTTAATGTATAAGTGATTGTGTTTTTAATCAGCGAGCCGAGCTACCAATTATAATGTAATTTCCGTTTGCGGCACTTCCGGTGCTCTTATTTCCGTTTTGGGAAATATCACAACGTGCGACGTAATATTTAATTATATAGCGTGTCTCGCTGTGTAAATATTTTTGTGACAAAGTCAGTTTGTGTCTAGTTTCTTCAAGATAAATATTGTATATGAAAGAGAGAACCATGAATGTTTTGCACGGTTTTAAGCTTGTTTATGAGTGGTTTGCATTTGAAATTTTAATTTTCTTTCTACCATGTCATGTTAAAAGTTTTTTGTTTTCATTATCGAAAGAACTGAACTGAGTAGGAACTGCATTAGGAAGTGTTAGGCAAAATTAAATGTTCAGTAACCTAATATATTCAACTTAAACTTGTTTCAATTATTAGGATCATTATATTTTTTATTGCAATAGACCAATTAGACTGACTTGGACTAATGTAAGTTTAGGTGAACTGGATAAAATGGTGAATTTGGATAGTTGGATTGACTTAAGTAACGACGTCGACCTCGCCATATAAGTGTCATTAAAAAGAGCCTTCTGCTTCAAAATACCACTTTTAGGTTATCTAGTAAGCTAATATTAAATCTAAATGTTAGCAAAGTTAGTTAAAAGGGGTTTTTTATTTTTACAATCGTTCGTTGTAGTTGTGTTGGACTAATAAACAATGAATATTGGTAATTATTTATTTCTAGCTTTTACATCCACATAAAAACAATTTACATTCAGTCAAGCAATCGTGAAAAAAAACGTCGATTGCAATAATGAATGCATATTTTAGAAATAAATCCTTGTCACGCATTATGACAAAAACTTGTTTAAATAAATTATTCGCTCGAAACTTTTTGCTCAAAACTTAAGCTCCACGGGGCTCTAGTAAGAAAAATATGGGAAATTGGAAACTACTATTATTTAAATTTTTTAAACAAACATAAAATTCGTAGATAATAAATATTGAGGTAAAAGTTTTTGTTTATAAATCTCTTGTACTTTTGTTTTTGTTGAGTCAGTATTGTTGGATAAATTACTCAACAAATCTGAATCCACTAAATAAAAATGTTCAATTTTAAACGTTTTTTGTAAATCCTAAAATACATATTTTGATTTTATGTAAACACAAAAATAAATAACTTTAAATTTCATATATGAACTTTGGATACTATTTAAAATACTATCGAACAAAGACATGGTATGAAAACTTACAACATGTTGGTGCAATATTTTGACAACAAAATCCTGCTATTGCAGTAACTGTGCAGTCGAGACCGCACTGCGACAGCTCCCAACGCATTCTTGCCTACTTTCAGTCCGTGTCCAATAACTTGGCCCACTTTGCACAAAGGATCAATTTTAGTCCTACCATTGGGCTTGCAGACGTCTATACCATGTCATTTTCCTTGATCTGTACTGTGAATATTTTTCTTTGAATTGCCAAAATAAATATATTTCATGCTTCATTGTGGAATCAATTGACTGATCAAAATTTACCGTCAATTCCACGGACTATCCTTCGTCATATTCTTATAAAATAAAGCTATCCACGGACTATTGAAATTTGGAGCTATTTTATTTAGTAAAATATTTAAAACAGTTTCTACAGGGTATTGAAAATGGCAGAAACGCCAATTTTATTTACATATTTTTAAACCGTTTTGGGATGTTTGCCATAATTGACATGCAAAATTACCAGTATATCCCTCGCACAATGTCTTTCTGAGCATTCCACGGGCTGCAGTAGCTTCACAATTTATCTCTCAACATTTACAGGGACATTTACAGTAACATCAAAATTGTTACTTATTAATGCATTTGAACATTTATACGCATTTGAACTTGTTATACCCAGCATTCCATTATTGCAAAAAGAAAAACTATTGATAGTTTCAACTTAATAACACAATACTTTTGTTTTATGTTCGTTGATAGCTTATTTATTTAGTTTTTAAGTAAGTGCTCCTATACCGCCTTTTGGTTTGGGAGTTAATGATTGTTTACGTCATGAATTAACTGACCTAAAATAGTGTTAGGACAAGAAATATGTGGAGCGTTTTTTTCTTCTCCATTTTAAGATGAGGAGTATTATTCTGTAGGAATTACACTTAAAGATCAACTCAATCCAGCGGTTACAGATGAATAATTACACCATAAATTAAAGAGGTTTCACTGGAATGATCTCATAAAGTTTAATTGGTGATGAATCGAATGTTTTAGTCTTTTATAACCGACATCTTACAGACATTTTTCTGGAATCTCAATACTATCTTGATGTTGATGAACCGCCATAAAATCATGCTTCGATTATTAATAAAACTATGGAAACTTTTTTTCTTAATACTTTATATTTGATTTAATAGTTAACATCTACAAATGAAGCTATTTTGGTTTGAAAGTATATTCATATAGGAACGAAGTTGCAATCTTCGGCCAGGCAATTTATTGCACATAGAAGGACGAACCATCCAATAATAAGGGAATTTTAGTACATTCCCCTACAAAGGGTCAAATTTTATGTTTTGTGCTTATGGAGAGTACTTTTTTATAGATTTATGCTTCAAATCAGTAGCTATTATGTAATGTAAATACCCAACGAAGTGCGTCTTCAACAGGTAGTTATTTTTTTCACTCATTGAAGCTACGAGTTGAGTTTGAATCATAAGAGGTAATTCACTTTAAAATTGGATATTATTTTAAACATTTTTCGAAATTTTAAAAGATATTGTCTTATTCCGCTTTCTGTAATTTCTATTGAGAATCATTTTGAAAACCTCGTGAACGAAAACCATTATTTCATTCAAAACCATATTTCTAGCCCCTGAGCTGCGTTATGATTAAATACAATCATGAACCTTACCTTCGTCAAACAGCTATTTAACAAGCAAACAGCTATTTCTAAGCAAACAGCTTACAACATACCAGGAACTGCACTATGAAGAATTTAATTTTTTAACAATTAATTACAGTATTATATAATGGCTCTTCTGCTTTAGTCAAAACACAATAAAACATTCCAATAGTATGTCAATAGATAAGGGTTACTCAATCGCAATCACATTTCAAGTCACCATTATGACCTTTTTATAGTTTGAATATCGTATCGAAAAACCAAATAAAAAAAAATGCATCTTAATGATCTTATTGTGTTACATTTTACGAGTTTTCTATCAGTGAAGAACTGGAAGGTGAAACAGCCAGGGAAATGTTATCTGAAAACAAATAGTTTTTACTAAAGTCATCAATTCTTGTTTTCTTGTTCACTTATCCCATTACAGTACGAGACAAATTACACGGTTTGATTTACGAATGCAGGTAATACTTATTTACTCTATTAGGTAATGAAAAATTATCAATTGCTATTATACGTTACGGCTTAAACATTTTAAATACCTCAGTTTACTTAAATATTATTATTTTTAACACATATGAGAATACGATTGTTTTAATGACGAACAGTTTGTTGCTCAGTTGTATAACGAACAATAGGACTCGGACTTGGAAGTTTCTGGACTCTACTCGGTAGACCTCTTGACCTCGCTCTTAAATTTTTATTTAGGTATCATCGTATAAGGATTGGCACGAGAAGCTTTTATAGGTTGTGTCAACCTAGGTGTATCAAAAAATTACAAAAAAATTAACGGATAAAAAAATGGAAATATTTTTCGAAATAAAATTAACTAAAGGTAGACTATAATGTTAAAATTGAGGCGGTAGCTGGAAAAAGGGCGTATTTGTTAAAACAGCGTTTTGAGAAAAGAGAGTTTGAAAATTTTCTTTCAGTCCATTATAAAATTATGAAAACCAGTGATAATATTGTTAGGTCTATATTGTCACAAATTTATTTAGGAATAAAAAGAGACTAACATCAATAAAATCGGAAAATAACTTATTTTGTTATTTTAGTTTTTCTGAAGAGGTAAATACGCCCTTTTGACCATAGACAGAATTCCAAGTATGCCCTTTTTCCATAGACAAATCCATTTACATGTAAAACAAATGAGAAAATAAAGATTCTCATGATGATTATCATTAATTATTTATTGATAGTTTAAAATTTACTAAAAGCATATATGAACTGGAAAATATTGGTGAAAATTTTCAAACTCTTTTTTCTCAAAACGCTGCTTTGACAAATACGCCCTTTTTCCAGCTACCACCTCAAGTGTGTACTTAAAATGTAGATAACAATAAAAATATATTAACTTATTCAGGTAAAACTAAGTTATTTGTTAACTGATATCAACTTAAACACACACAACTTAGAGTTTAACTGAAACTGAGACCACTTCAGCTGTCTATGAAAGAAGGGCGTAATAACCACTTCACAAAAACAGCTGTATCTCTGTGAATTTTTGTCAGAGAGTGATGAAATTTTGTACTGATTTAAACAGATGTGTGGAAAATCAAAAAATGCCGAAAAAACACGCCCTTTTTCCAGCTACCGCCTCAATTTTTTTCAATACACGTTTTCCAATAACTTGGGGTCCCTGGTCCATTACATGTAAACAATGCAATATAGTATGACACAGTCATTGTATTGCATTACAATTTATTTTGATATTTTGAAGCTCATCACTAGCCAACTATTTTTTGTGAAAATGTAACTCATGTATCAAGGATTTTATTTATTCTTTCTAAGAATTTGCATCATAAACTATATATGACTTTTACTATAGCTGGTAAGGGTAAACGTGTTTTACATATCCTTGTTGGAGGTTTTGTATATGCGATGTTGCACTGCTATGTTATTTTTGTGACACTATTTTTTGTACATCATGTTATGTGCTAATTGACAAATCTTTGAATTGAATTGAATATGAGGAAAAGGCGTTTGTCGTTTGTCATCCCAAACCCACAAATATTGGAGGCGATATAAGGTAGAAATATTGTTTGTCTCTATATGATCTTTATAATAATGAATAATTTTACAAAATTTACCTTAAAAATTTTGACTTTAAGCTACCAATATGTTTATAAATAATTATTTGTAAAAATAAAACTTGTAACTAATATGGTCAAAATTGGTCATGCGAAGGATCAAGAATAATAAATCAGGATTGAAAATATTTTGGGGTTTATCTTAACCCCAAATATATAAACGGAATCTTCAGTAAACATTGATATTTTCACAAAAGATACTACCCCTTCCATACTAACAAAGATAGGCGAGTTCTGCATTTAGTTAATGCTAGCAGTTGCCCGTGACTTCGCTCACGACAAAAACTCTAACACCTGCTGCCTAAATGAAGATGGTGTCACATACTGAGATTATGATTAAATAGATAAGGCACAAAAACTAATTATGAATTTATGTGAAATTTTATATAGTACATATTACCTAAAAGAAAAACCAACCATAAAACAATGATAAAAGGAACCAAGTTATAAATCAGCTACAAAGACGTATCCGTATATGAGGGTTCAACCGCTTCTTGACTGAATGAAAATTGACAATTTAAACTAAAGATCATCCATTAAATTTATATTGAAAAATTTCAGAGCTTTTACCCCGCCGAAAAAAACCTTAAAACTTCGAATTTTGAAAACCCCGTTGTCAGCGGATGCTCACGCCATAAAGGAACGTCCATACGAGTAGTTTGGGCTGTGCGATTATAGGTCAGTGGTATTTGACGAATAAGTAGATATACTTTCATGAACCAGAAATATGTTTTAGGAATTTGCTAAGTATCTGCACAGTATGCTGCGACGGGATTATTTAGAACTATTGCTGCCCCCCGCACGAGGCATTTTTATTTGGCCTCCCTATACTGTACATGCGAGCATTTTCAGCGCCCCGCCGACAAAGCCCCTAAGGGCCTAAGGGTATCGCTGTCTGGGAAGGCTTATACCCAGTAACCGTGCGCACTTAACGAATCCTAAAGCAGTTTTCTGTTTCATGAAGGTAAATGTACGTACAGTATAATAGAAAATGCGATCATTATATGACAATAAAATATTTTCTAAAGTTTCTAGGGTCTATTTTAAACAAAAAAAATTACATAGTCGTCCCGCGATTTTCGAAAATGCTAAAGATAAAATAATAATGGTTTACATTAGCTCTTTCATTTACAGTTGTTATTATTAAGGAAGGTCTTTTAAATATCTCTAGTCAGTGATTTGTTTTATGTTCTATTCCTGACAGCTGGTTTGTCATTCTACTAGATTTCTTGCTTTTAACATATGTTTAAATATAAACATTTCATCACTTTATATTCTGTCAAAGGGAACATAATATGGGAATCTTTCTTAGGGTCTTTGGCGGAGACCGAGGGCCAGATTAGGATAAAAACCATTTAATTGTCCTATTTTACGCCTAAAGAATGAGTGTCCAAAATTTCAGCTTTCTAGGTGCATCGGTAATATGAGAATTGGTGATGAGAGAGTGAGTGATTTTCCAGTTTGATTTCAAAAATACCCCCGTTGCAGCAGACCTGCGTACTCAGCAAATTTCAAATGCAAAACAACATATTTCAATCCAACATAGCGAGATTTAACATGTTTTGGTAAGCTCCATAAGAATAACATGGGGAATGAGTATGCAGGTTTGCTGCTACAGATATATTAAAACTGGGTGGTTTAAACTCAATATTTAGTAGATCTGAACTAGAAGAAGCTATTTACCACGTTTTATCAAGATATGTTGAAAAATAATGGAGATATAGAATTTTACGTATTTCCCATAAGGTTAAAATTGGGACAACGTACTGAAAGAAAGAAAAAAGTTTATTTCTCAAATCACACGTACAGCAATACAAATTCTCCGTATT
The DNA here is from genome assembly GCA_035578135.1 of Flexamia atlantica. Taxonomy (NCBI): domain Eukaryota; kingdom Metazoa; phylum Arthropoda; class Insecta; order Hemiptera; family Cicadellidae; genus Flexamia; species Flexamia atlantica. Next base: position 24,724,574 of record JAQJVK010000008.1, read on the forward strand.
AATACAAATATAAATACAAATGGGCCAAAGGTACAGGTTTAAATATAACGTTAAAAAAATTAAACATAAGACACCAAGCTGTAACCTTTCCACGTGCAACTGAGAAATATTACTTTCCTCCAAGGCTTAGCCTGTTTGGAGGCTTTATTAATATTTAACAATATAAAATAAAAACAAATGGCAATAATGTAACCGAAACATTTTTCTATTACAAACTACATATAAACTAAATAAATAACTAACTAAATAAACAGTGGTACTGTGTTTACCACTTTCAATATCTCGGTAACTAATGGACATAGAGCAGTGATTCAAAATACTAAATTGTTTGTCTTTTTTAGCTGAATCCAATGGTGCTCAACGAAAATTCGTTAAATTTTATTTTTCTATGTAAAAACTCAAAAAACACATTTTTGGGGGGGTTTAACCCCCTTTACCCCCCCTTCCGGTGATCCGATCGGGCTGGTTCAGGAACTAGTCCGAGTTCCACTTTACACGTCTGTACCAATTTACATTAAGATTGGACCATTTTTACGGCCGCTATCGTGCTAACAGACACACATATATATATAGATATATATATAAATTCGAACGAATGGTTTTTTTTTGCTTCTGGTGGCCCCAAAACGAAAAGTTATCATGGTCTTGGGCTTAGGTCTTACCATGAGACCTACGGTAATAGCTTCTTCCCTATAGGGGAAATTCGCTAATACTTGTGATTTGATAAATTGCCTAAGTATCAAACCTTTTATAATTGATGAGTAGATTCCATGAGTAAATGGATTATGTACGAAAACTAACGATGGATTAAATGCTACTTTTATATAGTACATAATAAAATAAATATGATAAACCAAAACATAAAACTGAATGAAACCATAAAACATCTGTAACGACGAATCCATCAGTGAACGTAACTACCATCTGCTTGGAACACTGAAAATGTAAACAAAACTTCATCCCCTTAAATTATGGGGAAATCCAAAATCAAACTTGGTCGAAATCAAATAAAACTCGGTTTTTAGAAGCTTGCTGTTCAATTTCAAAAAGACTTACGCTAGTTTTAATTAATCTTAAACTTTATCATATGTGCATACATACAACACAGAAAAAAGTTTACCATAACAGTTCTCTAATTTTTGCGTGAAAAGCGGTCTAAGGTGTGATGTTTTGCGTTACCAACATACATAGTGACAAAAATTGAGATAAGGCTTCATTCGGATTCTCTGACCTTCAAAATGCAAAAATAACCAATAATTTCATAATTCTAAGCAATGTACAGACAAAACTCTAATTTTATTTATAAAGACTTGTTTCATTAGGAGCTTTAAATAGGTATAACAAGGTACATGTGTACATTAAGAAATTCTTAGTTTTAAATCCTTTGGTTCTAGTTTTTCTTAAAAAGGTAAGACATAGCTTTAAGTTTCATTTTAGGTCAGTTTAGTGTCATAAGTGTCTGGTTATAACTTGATTTGCCCTTCTCGGTATGTTAGTTTGATTAGAATCATTTTTAGTCACTCTAGGTGAGACATCCTGTATTCTTTTCAAGTACACAAGTAGCTTACGCTAAAAAATCTTTATCCTACTACATAGTACATGCTGTTTCCAGTATTCACTAATAATAAGGAAACAACATAAATATCATTCAATTGTTCCCAAACAAATTTTATCAATACCTTTTTGTAAGAAAACAATTTTTTTATTGTTTCTTATAATCAGGCCTAATTTATTCCAAATTAACTAACTTAAATAATACATAATTGTTTTCGAGTAATTGTATAGCCAGCCCTGCGTTTGGATAGGTGATCAACATTTTTAACAAATTAAATATCACCTTGAAAAATAGTTAACAAAAGAAAACACAACGCAGAACTGTTTAAAGTCTTATATATGAATATATATATGTACATATATATTTCATATTATTATATACTTATACATTTTAATATAAGTATTTAATATTATATATTTATATATATTTAAATACATAAGTGTGACCTACACTCGTTACTTATACCTACTTACTTACATGTTTACTTACTTACTTATACTTGCATTACAAATACTTATATATAAATATATATATATATATATATTTATAAATGTGTGTGTATATATATACTTCGAAATAATTAAAACATTTTTACTTTTATGTATATATTTAATCTTGAGTTTTTAGTCATACAAGTAAAAATGTGTGGTAACAAATCTTTGTTGATAGCTCAAACATTGGACTGTAGCCAACGTTTAAACAATTCTGCAACAACAACCAAAGACTATTGTTGTAGTGGATGCGGCAGTTTCATGACTCCCTTTAAAACTGGAATAAATCCAATTTATTACATACTAACGAGAAATAATATACAGTTTCAAATCAATAATGTGGTTTAAAATTTCTTGCTTTATAGATTTCTAAGGAAATTTTAAATTAAATCATTATTATTTTAGAGGTTTTCATTTAAATTTAAAATAAATATATGTTTGAAATTACATGCAGATTATAGAAAATGTACACTTACCAAGTTGAGGTAAATATTTGCAGCGATGATATACATTTAGTTTGATTGCCTTAGCATCTTGATGTATCTTTTAAGGGCATTTTTAAGGGGTGCTTCTCAGGGCGCGTCTTAAGGGGCTAAAAAATTAATGGGTTTGGGCAAGTAGAGAAAATTAACTTTGGAAAGAGAATTAAAAAAGCCTCTAGGCCACACTTCATCCCAATTTAAGAGTATTGTACTTTTAATTTATAGTGAATGATCTTTTTCAAACCAATACACTTCCAACCTTATTATTTTGAATTATTCATTTTGAGTTGAGTTCATCCTGTACAACAAATTGAAATTGAAGGCACTACAAGGCAAGAACAGTTTTAAAGAAAATTAAAAGCTACATATGCTTCTTTGGGTCCAACCACCCCAAAGATAATTAGATTTATCTATTTCCTTCTTTAACACAGCTAACAACCAAAATAACCGCCGCTTCAGAAACTTCCTCTAAGAGTCATATTGAATTGTGATAGTGAGGAACATCCAACGTAAAAAATATTAATGTACTTGATTTTTGTTGTGCATTTGTTATCAAACCAGATTTGAAGACTATACTTCATTCAACGAGAGTGTAAAGTAAAACCCCACCTTCTACAACAACTGCAACAACTGTTGACAGGCTGAGCACATGAGTACTTTTGTTATTGCTACAGAACTCCGAAGAGCTTAAGTATAAACTGGAGATGGAACTGGATGACTAGTGACAAAGCCAATGATGGTCATGTTTGTTTGAAGTGAACTCAAAATGCAAGCGAGCTTTACAAAAGGTGAATAAATAGTTCACAAGACAAATCAATGCATTGATAAATACATCAGTTAATTTTAATATCATATATGTCTGTATTTTTCATTTCAAACCGCTAATTGGAATGGCTGTGAACCGACCCTGGGAACATAAAGACTGTCTCATGATTGGTTATTTTCTATACAAGTGCTATTTGAGGGGAAGGACTTTACTTTATACACTCACTGAATAAAGTATAGGCAAAGCTGTAGGATCGAATTCTCTTACCGCCATGTACAAACGTGCATTATTTTAATTAATAACACTACTGTTCTTATTTCTACTGAACCTGCTTATTCATTGCTTTGTGACTTTGTGCCGTAACGTTCCTCTTACAGTACAACAATAAATGTATGCAAGCAAAGCGAAAGCAATATCTAAATTCATTTTCCTACTGTTGGATATTGGTTAAGGAATAAAAATTAGGCCTACCTTTCAACATACTGGTTTTCTTAGTGGTTATATGCTTACATTTCAAGGCGACAGCCTTACCTTTAGGCAGCATCTTTAAAAGATTTGTCATCATAAGTTTACGGCGGTGTCACGCTCCGCGACGGGAGTAAATAATGAATTGACGTTGTAATCGTATTGTGACTGTGTTATGTTTTTGTATAGTTTCCATGTCGTTTCATTTCTAAAAGTTATGTCGAACTATCTTTTGAAGACGCTGCCTGAAGATGAGCCTATTGCCTTGAAACGTGTAAGAATCAATAAGAACCACCACCTCCACTAACCACTAAGAAAATCAGGATGTTGAAAGGTAGGCCTATTCTTCAAATCTTACGAAAGCAATATCATAAGAGAGGCCACCAACCTCTTAAAAGAAAAAATCAATGTAAAAAACATATCATAATATTTTACTAATTTCCACACTGTAAGTTGTTTAACTATTGTAATTGAGAGACAAACTTTAATTAACATTCTGAAGTCAACTTCACATCAACAGACCCGCACTGTGGAAGTTTACATTCTGTCCACATTCACAAAGTGACATGTTTAATGAATTTGTTGCAAGGACGGTGAAGCGTCAAGTTACGTCAAACATGTCACCACTGTTGTCACTACAAAGTGGTCGAACAAATACTTACGTGGAATACGAATAGCCCTACCGAAGCAAACTTGCGTACTTGAAACATTTCTAGCATATGTTTTGTGATTTAAGTCGGCATATTTAACATACTTGGAAAATAATATGATAGAGACTATATATAATTCAAATGACTTGCAATTATATTTTTATCAATGAAAAAACATTTAACACTGGAGAACTTAGCATATGGAATATAATTAAACAAATGAAGCCTTTATTTTAAGAGTAATTTACAAAGAATAACTACTCCAAGTATTTCATTAACTAATTTCATTAACTCCAACTATTTTTTTTCAACTCAACTGCTCGTCGCCTTGGGCCAATAAGCTTGTGCGGCCATGTAAAGTCTGGGAGGTACCGTAGCGGCAATAGTCACAGGAATAGTCACAGGCCAGCCAGGGGTGACCGCACTTGACACAGGAGTCGCCCGCCTTGGATCGAACCAGTGACGACGCTGACACAAGTTTACCTCTAGGCTACCGCCTTGGTGGTTTTTAACGTAAATTTAATGATCGAATAGTTTGTTTAGTATAATACTTGTACAATTAAAATTATTATTTAAAAGTATTTAAACTGTTAAAATTATAACAAAAATAATTTAAATAATTAAAAACTTTACATATTTTTTTAAATAATTAATTAAAATTATAACATTAGCTATTTTCATTAAAAGATAATTAATAAATTTTCAAATAAATAAAATTAAAATGTGTTTGGCTTAAATTAAATTAAATTATTAAAAATTATTTAAAATTGGGATGAAAAGATTTATTCTAATTTAACGTTAATTATTATTTAGATGTTAATTTTTTTATTACGAATTATCATAACAGTAATTATTATTAACTGCAACAACAATATGAACTGCTAACAATATTAATTGTTTGATCCATAATGAATTGAGCATTTCTTTAGGAAACTCAAATTATTGGCAATTAAGTGAATGTAAAATAGTTATGAGCAATACAATGTTTGACATTCTTTAAAAAAAATGAAGTAAGAAAGTAGTATTTTTTTTATTTGATCTATAATTAGTTTGATATTATTTTTAAATATTACAATCACCCTGTAAACCAATGCTCACTCACTCGTTTAAAAAAGTTTATATCCTAAAAATTTCGATAAAAATAGTTTTTTTCATCTTCGAGTTTCCTTTCTTTTTTTATATAAATATTAGGACAATGTGCTACTCTTTGTACTTCCAATATTTTAGTGACCTATGGACTAGAGGAGGCTATCAAAATATTACTTTTATTTTTACGTAAAAAAATACAATTACGAGATTAATCCAATTAAGTTCGTCAGTAATAACAGTAAAAGCAAAATCTGAAGACAAATGTATTTCCTTTAGGGTTTCGGTAAAAAAATACTAGAAAGGGGAGGGAAACTTAAGAATCCAATTTACCAAGAGATTCAACCAGCTTAACTCCCGTGATCCTAACAGAATTAATATTGCCAACTAAGTGTCACAGTAAATTTTCTCTATTGGGTTTGAGAAAGTCCTAGCCTGAACATTTAAATGTTTTAAATTTTATTTATAATGTTTTCATTTAAAATAAACAAAATAAAAGGCTGAATAAATTTAAGTTTTGAAATACTGAGATTTATAGAAACAATAAAGACATGTTTAGAGACAAATTTACAATATTTACAAGTCAAGACAATTCGCAATATTCAGATGCATTTTTTACACAGTGACTAACTGGCTAACATAAAAATTAGTAAGAATTGAACAATCATTGAGAAAAACATTTCATAACTAAATCCACATTCAGATAACAGTTCAAAATCCCTAATAAAATACATTTACTTTATTAAAACGTTCAAACCATTACTGTGCAGCAGTGAAACACTTAGTATGTTAAAAAAAAGAACACAGAAGGGTAAAATGTTAAATGAAATACTGGTTCATACCACGGCGCCTACAGTATGAGGAGAGGTAGAAGAAGCAAATTGTTTTGCCGTATCCTAGGAAACGAAGGTGATGCTATAAACCGATTCTATCAAAACAAGAAAATTGATTTTCATGAAAAGAGATTCTTATACGGCTGCGATTACTGAGGAATCATTTTGTATTTCTCCTTAATGTTTCAAGTATAAATATTAAGGATATAATTGTAATATTGATACATTGTTATGACACTGTACACTAGTTTATTGTTATTTTTATATGTGTTGAAATTTTCCGCCTGGAACTTATTACGATGGAAAAGCATCATAACACCACGACAGATGAAAAAAACGGTCATCAGGAATTGCCTAGTGCGTCCTTCAATTCGTAAGTTATTAAATTTATAATTGTTAATTAACTCATATTTTATTCATTTAAATCTGGATACTTTATTTGAACATTTGAAATATAATTAAAAAATCATAATTCCTAAGCCCACACGCGACTATGTTTAATCGTACATTACAAATTGACAGATCGATTTAATTTTATAAACTTTAAACAATACTTTTGAGCGTTTTATAGTATTTGATGCAAGTTACAATCACACTAACGATTCAAAAGTTTTAGATTCATTGAATAAACCATGAGGAGATTGGAGGTGGCCTTACGCAAAAGAATTAATTTCCTATAAAAACTCATACTAGTTTGTCTCAAATAACTATTTACAAACTGACAGCGATTTTTAAGATTTAAAACTCTTTATTATGAAGTTAAATGTTCTATCAGTTTGAATAAACCTGTTCTAAGCTAACTCTGTACTAGCCTCCTTGAATGGCAAATGAGATTTATATATTTTTTCTTTTATTTTCCCACCTTCACATCCCAGTACGCTAGCCCTAGCCTGGAACTGTTTTAGCGAATTTCCCCTATAGGGAAGAAGCTATTACCGTAGGTCTCATGGTAAGACTTAAGTGCGGAACCATCATAACTTATATATATAGGTCTATATATGTTTGTAAGCACGATATCGCTCGCAAAAATGGTCCGATCGGAATGAAATTTGGCATAGGCGTGTAAGGTAGTAATTATTCGGATGAGTTCGAAAACCAGCCCGATCGGACCACTGGAAGGGGGGGTAAAGCGGGATAAACCCCCCCAAAAATGGGTTTTTGGGGGTTTTCACGTATAAAAATAAAAATTATCCAATTTTATATCGCACCATTGAATTCAGCTCAAAAAAAAATTAGTATTTTGAATCATTGTTCTATGTCCATTGGTTACCGAGATATTCTAAGTGGTACAGTACGTTGTCCCATTGTTAACCTTATGGGAAATAAGTAAAATTCTATATGTCGCTTATTTTTCAACATATATCAATGAAACTTGGTTTGTGGCTTAATCTAGATAAGACCTAATGTATTTTAGTCTAAAACCCCCGAAATCTCAATTTTTGTGGCAGCAAACCTGCATACTCAATCCCCATGTTTTCCTTATGGGAAATAGAAAAATCCTATATCTTCCTCATTTTTGACATATAAAAGTCACTTTATAAAGTCACTTTTATCTCTCATAAAAGTTGGTATATGGTTTCTCCTAGTTCAGATCTACGAAATATTGAATTAAACCACCCAGTTTTAACGGACCTGTTGCAGCAAACCTGCATACTCATTCCCCATATTATTCTCGTGGAGCTTACAAAAACATATTAAATTTCACCATCTTGGATTGAAATATGTTCTTTTGCATTTGAAATTCGCTGAGTATGCAGGTCTGCTGCAACGGGGGTATTGTACATTACTTCAGGCTAAGTCTTCAGGGGATCACGGCATTTTCACGTAGCTGATAAGCAATTGGTGATTGGCGGGATTTGAACCCGGGTCCCAGAGACCGAAATCCCACATTCTAAACAAATGCACCAGGGCGCTTCCCAAAGAGATTTATATTACCAAGGAATTATTATAAAGCTTTTCTTGCAATTACTGGACTGAGCCCCTTTTTTAAGTACTGTCCTCTATTGACCCGTCGTGTAATGAAACACATTTTTGACTTTCTCAAAATTTAGAAGATCCTAGAACTTTAGGATAAACGGTGTTGTGTCCATAAATAGCCCTTAACAACTGGTAACGGCTTGTCAAATATTTTCATTTTGAAGGAACAACAATGTTTTAAACATATTAACGATAGTTAATAACTAAGTACAAATTGACGTAAGAAGTAGCAGTGTTAAAATAGCATACGACATAAATTTAAGTAATAAAGTAGAGTACCAGCCTTTAGCCTTATAAATATTCCCTGGTCTGAAAATATGTGACATGTGAACCTACGCAGGTCGACCCAAACTTATCTCCAGCCTCTGTTATCTACGTCGAGTCTCTTCGACCGTGCCCTAAGCAATTTGAACTGAATATGTTCTCTGGATGATAACTAATAATGTTTTTAAACTTAAAAAATACCTACTAAGAAGCTGACTCGGAATGTTAACTCCTTTATATAACTAAGTATGTATGATCTGAATCAAATATATAAGTCCAGTCTGCCCTTAAGTTTAATGTAGCTTAAGAATCACGCTTATGGAGGACGGTCTGGGCCACGTTATTTGATTTGAACTATACCAAATAATCAGTTTTCGCCAAACTCTATTGTACTTTGTGTTTTTAGAATACTTATCCACTGTTTTAGAGGTATACCAAACTTAAAATCACTCTTTTTCAAGGGGCTACGGAGTTATCTCAATGCTCTAATACTTTACATGGTCTGCTCGATATCTCGAGTTGAGTTTGAATAAGTTCCATATTTGTCTAAGATATAATTCGTGGTTACGAACAAAACGAAATTTGCTATCCAAAAGTCAAGACTCTATTCACAATCTATTTCTTATTAGGCTAGTTGTAATTCATTATTGAGTGAGATGGGTTGATCGAATCGCGTTCCAAAGACCGGTTATTTTTACCGACATACGACAAAACCGGCACGATGTACTATGCGATTTTTTCTTTACAGAAATCATTTTATATAAGGGATATATTTACTCTTTTTTCAGGAATAATAACAATGAATTAGGTTTGGCACTAAAATCATGCAAATGTGCGCTGAGAATAGTCACTGAAGCTGTTTATGGATGTATCGATAAACGGATTCATTTACCTTTGTCTTGTTTGAACATCTGTTATTGTTGACTATGCAGGTGAATTGGGCCTGTCATCGTTTCCACATTCCAAATTTTGATTCAGCATTCCGTATTTTACATTCAGCATTGTGCAAGGGCTGACATCATAACTAAGATATTCTTTAACACATGTTACAACAGATATGAAAAATTAATTCTCTATGAATTTTTTGGTTACTTAATACTTTTATTTTTATAGAAACATCTACAATGAATTTTGAATGAAGAGCTGTTTTAAATAATAATAAGTATTTTTCATGACTTTGGAATGACCTCAAATTTACGTTCCTCACAATGTTCCAAATCGCACTGAGAAAAGGATTCTATTGAAAATCCAGGATCCTTCCAGCTACATCCAGAATATTACAAAGGATAACAAATTTATATATTCAAAACAAATACGTTTTTAGTATACTAAATAAACTATATTATGGATACCTATGATTCAACCATACCATTTGCGTTGATAAAACTTAATTCAAAGGGGACTTTCAAAATGAAATACCCTTAGGTTTATAATTTGGGTTAGCCTTTCGTGTGTTTTCTTTGTAAGTTTTAAATAAGTTGTGTCCATTTATGTCCTCCTTTTTACTCTTTTGAAAATAGCCCAATTTGTGTGATTTTTCAATCTGTCTATATGCTCAATATTTTTACAAATAAATTTATATCTACTAATATTTTGACAGTATTTTAATCCAAGTTATGTCCAACTTCTTTATTAAACATATATTATAAAAAAAATGGGACGGGATGAGGCATCAATATAGCCCCAAGATACCTAGAAAGAAAATATTAAGTTATATGTATGTTTGCCAACCGTTCTATTCCTCTTGTAAAATTCATTAGTATACTTAGTATAAACGCACAGGACTCAGTGCTATTGTTATTAACATTATATCAGTAAATGCAAAAAATATGTGGAAGGATCAAAGTATATGTGTAACATTTTCCCTATATTATTTATATTCAGCAAATTCTGTAAAAAAGGATGAGTAAATTTAAGGTTAAATTTAAGTAGATTTAAGGTAAATTTAAGTAAATTTATGGATAAATTTAAGTAGATTTAAGGTAAATTTAAGTAAGGATGATAAGGCGTATGTATGATTTTATATATGAATATACTGAGATTATAGCCATTGCAAATAATTCCCAATAACAAGAATATTTTATAAATATTTGATTGTATGCCATGAAATTATTTTAAAATTTTAAGGAGGATGCATGTTTCTCTCGACGATGAAAATACATTTAAAAAATTGCTATACTGTAGAATAATGGTATATACTACACCTACCTATGGGACTGTATACATACTTATGGTATTACTACTTACTAAATGATTAACTGTATGATAAACGTAGATCTCAGCTCTATGGGAATGGGTTATGTTCAAGTGTTATTACTGAAAATTGTGTCATGTTAAATGTTATTTTCAGTAATAACATTTAACTTGACACAATTTTCAGCAGCATCATAAACAACGTAAAAACTATGCTGCTAAAGTTGATAGCAATTCTATGCTGCTAAAGTAGTTTTGACATTCTGCCATTGAACCATGTAATCTAGACAACAATAGCCTATCGTCTAAAACTAGAAAAATTACAAAATTATTACCGATAAAGCAGGTAATTTTTCTTTTATAGTTCATGGAGTGGTGAGCAGCTTGAACAATTCTATGGATTTCGTGTTTCCGGGAATTTGAAATACGACCTGCTCGAAAAGACCAGGGCAATCAATCCTCCCAGCAATGAGTTTGAAGAAGAAGAATATATCTTCTAGTTTGCATATATCCCTTTTAAGAACACAAACTTAACTTCAAGATCATAAAATCCATCGGAACGGTTCTATAAACGAAGCCCCCAACTCGATGACCGCTCAATGGATAGTTTTTTTTTTTTAACTCCTTGCAAGAAGAAGACTGTCGTCACCTAATGTGGGGACATAATTCAATCCACATATTTTAAAAATTCAACTTGTCACTAACTCAACTTTATAAGCTTCTACTTTTAATATTTGGGAGTAGCCAGTAATTTGAAAAGAAAAAAAAAACAGAAATCCATTTTAATAGTTGATGTTTTATCTTGGTAAGACCTTGAGTAAGATAATTGTTCTCTGAAAATGTCTATGTCTGATTGATTTAACTTGTTCTTAAACGTCTAGGTATAAATAGGATTCTTAACATGTCTTAAAAGTCTAGTAAAATTGCCCAAACCCCGAATCTAAACTGAAAACTGAGTCAAAAGTTTAGCAGCTTAACATTTCCAAATTTAGAATAATAAAACCCCTCAACTATACATATAATACATCTACGAGTGAGACCGATACATTTGTTTGATTCATCTTCCCATTTAAACCTAACCATACAACCCATCTCTCCCTTATAGAGAGACTTCCTTTAATATCAGCTGAAGGATAATATTTCAGTTCTAAACTTAGCATATTTACCTTATTTATGTAAAAGGAATGTTTCATTTACAACTTTTCGTCCTTGAACATATTCCCAAACACTAAATGTTGTAAACGAATGAAATTTTGCCGTTCTTTTACCAGTAACACTATTTAATAGGTCGGCTCGCACGTTGCACGCGCATAAAAAATATCTCAAATTCTAAATCTAAATTTACCACCAATTCCTCTTATATTTCACTTTGGTAACGGAACTTTCAGTTTTAACAACATAAACACCTTTGATACTCCTTCTTTTAAATCATTTAAAAGGCATGTGATTGAGTGGCTTATTGAACTGGGTATACAGATTATCACTCCCCAGCCCAGGCGGACCTGACCCTGCTTGGACCCACTAGGTCTGACCTAGTCTTACACATAACTACAGTTCTGCATAAACTCTTGCCGTTCTGCCCCATCCCTTCTCCCACGGTTTCAGTTGTTTTATTTTTCTAATTTACTTTTTCTTTGCTAGTCCGACTCTTTTGTACACAAACCATCGTTTGCTTCCACATTCAACAAAACAAAACTAGTCAACCTACCTGTCTAAAATGTCGGCTAATCCTTCGCATAGGCAACCTGCCTATGAATTAATTCTTATTCGCCCGGTTTCTAATCATGTTTCAAGTTTAATACTTTGCAATAATTACAATTTAGTCTAAGTATCTATACTATTTAGTTAATATTTTTTACAATGTACCGATTTCATTAATAAGAAGTCATGGAAGATTTGATGTTTTTTATTATTACTGGAAAGAAACAATTTTTCATTTCATTTCATATGACCATCTGTGTTTAATTACATGTTATGTAAACTGGCACGTGACCTTGCACAAGCGCCTACATTACTGTTACATTGCTGTACTTGCAAGCCTTCGTCGCGGCATGATATTGTGTGTGTTTTGACTATGAAACTGACTTATTTAGCTTTACCACATGCATTGATTACTTTCATTGCTTTAGTGGTAAGTACTTGTAAATCGGTAACGTATGTTAACTGTGTATATTTTTTATAATTTAACGTATAGTTTTTCTTATTTAAATTTTTATTGGAAAAATATTTTTAATTAGCTTATTTTTAATAAATATTGATCATTAACTGCCTATATTGTCATTTCAAACTCACTCTGAAGTTTAGTGCAATTTGGCAAATGGCAATAAGGATTATAGTTGGTACGTGCCAATTTGGAATAACTAATTGTTTTGGTTTTAGGTCTGAACTTGTAATTAGTATACATTTTAGTACCGTTTTAGTTCTGAGCAATACATAATAGCATATTAAAACAAAGAAAAACGAACTTGTAGTGGGCTTGTGATGAAATATTCCAACCTTTGACGAATTTATGAGAATCTCAGCAGTACTGACAATGCTAATGCACTTTTCAAAACTGTTTGTTGTATACTTATACCGGGTGTCCCATAATAGTCCCCCCCCCTAACTTTTTCCTATATTTTTTCAAATATCAATTCCACACCACCCCCAAACATTATTGGGTAGTTAATACTTCATTTTGAGGGGGTACCCAATTTTGGCCGCCACCTTGAATCCGCCATATTGGATCCAAAATAATTTTTTCAAATGTAAAAGTAGTGTTGTGACCCATCATTTCGAACTATATTTTTTCACTGATTACAATGCCGCAATCCGTTTTTTAATATCTCAATTAGTTCTCAAGATATGGGTACTTTAAATTTATTTATTTTCAACCAATTTTAACATTACAAATTGATAAAATAGGCCCATAACCACAAAATAATGCTAGATAGTGACGAATAACCACCATCAGTCATTGTTGAGCGATTTACACTTAACTTTCACCAATGTAAATTTTTTGGCCGCCATCTTGGATTCGCCATTTTGAAATGAGGTAAGTTATTTCAAATACGAAGTTGGTATTGTGACCCATCATTTCAAACTAGTTTTCTACGCCGAATTCAATGCCGCAACCCGTTTTTAATTATATTGTTTAGTTTTCAAGATATTGACAAGTTTCTGATAAAAATCTTAAAAAATATGAATGTTTCAAAAAATAAGTTTTATAGCAGAAAACGGGTTGCGGTATTGAATTCGGCGTAAAAAACTAGTTTGAAATGATGGGTCACAATACCAACTTCGTATTTGAAATAACTTACCTCATTTCAAAATGGCGAATCCAAGATGGCGGCCAAAAAATTTACATTGGTGAATGTTAAGTGTAAATCGCTCAACAATGACTGATGGTGGTTATTCGTCACTATCTAGCATTATTTTGTGGTTATGGGCCTATTTTATCAATTTGTAATGTTAAAATTGGTTGAAAATAAATAAATTTAAAGTACCCATATCTTGAGAACCAATCGAGATATTAAAAAACGGATTGCGGCATTGTAATCAGTGAAAAAACCTAGCTCGAAATGATGGGTCACAACACCACTTTTACATTTGAAAAAATTATTTTGGAAATTATTTTGGCGGATCCAAGATGGCGGCCAAAATTGGGTACCCCCTCAAAATGAAGTATTAACTACCCAATAATGTTTGGGGGTGGTGTGGAATTGATATTTGAAAAAAGTAGGAAAAAGTTAGGGGGGGGGACTATTATGGGACACCCGGTATAGTTGAATGGTGGCGGTTGTAGGGATATAAATTGTTTGAGTATAAACGAATCCCTTGTAGACACACTTTCAAGAAAATATTTTGTATTAAAACCTAGCTTAGATCTACTTAATTTAAACTAACCTATTCCAACATTTCTTCGAGGTAGTAAATCTTGAAACCCCCCAATTCAAGCGCCCTGTGGCTACCCTTCAAAATAGCTTGGAGCACATTTATCTCACTTGGTGGCTAATAAAATGGAAAGTGCAAATAATATAGTAATTAGAGTAACATATTATGTTTACTTACATAGCTGCTACTTTAAATTGTTTTTTTTTATGTGATGAACTATTGTGTTGGTCAACTAAAACGTAATGTAAAACTGGTGCATAAATTAGATAGGTCCATAAATCCAATCCAATTATCAGATATAATAAGGTATTTAAATGAATTTCGTCATATCCGTACGAAATTTAATGTTTAAGCATAGATGTTTTAAAAATGAATTAACAGTATTGCACCAGCTAAATTCTGCAGATAATTTGATTATTTTTATCATTTTCATATAAATTTAATTAATACTTACTGAATTAATGTAATGTTAAATTTAACAGAAGTTTTAAAGCTACATATTTTAAATGCATATGGTTAATCTATAGTATTATAAAACAAGCTCTGCCTGTTTGTTTGTTTGTTTGTTGTAAGGGAAAACGCGAAAATTTCTGAAGCAGCTAAGCTTAAATTATGCACAAAGTAGACCTTGAATCGATGCAACTCAGGACCTTTTCACTTCTCTATAATCTCCCCGAGGTTTTTATGTACGTTTTGTACTATTTTTTAGGATTTTGGTAGATTTAATTCGGTTTCTGTTGTAGCTATGATCGAGTTTCTAGTTCGGTATTCATGTAACCGTGCGAAGAACAGATACAACAACTAGTTTAAAATAAGAATTAATCAGCAATAAACATATAAACATATCAGCAATGACTTTGCTTGATACTTCCCCTGATTTGTACTTTATTATGATTCCTTACCTTAATTAGTCAACAGTTTTATTTTCTCGTTTTTGCTCTTTATCAGGAAGGTATGCCTGAAGCTAGAGATCCCATTTTGCATCCTACGTTTCATCATGGAAATAGCAAAGCTCCGGTAGAAGGAGCCGAAAATTCAGTCGGTAAAAAACGGAAACCAATGGTTAGTAACAGTGGAGACGTATCCGGACAATTAGGTAATTCAAAAAACTATTACTATTTTACATCCAATACTTGTTACACTATTACTTTTTCTTTTTAAAATCATGTACCTTAGGTATATCAACTTTTATTGTATAAATATTGTTTACAACAATTAATTGTTTGCGAAAATAGTCAAAAGTAAGTAATGGATTCGTAAATAGTGAATAGTAATATACCGAGTCCACAATTAAATCCACAAAGTCTAGCCTAAAGTAACCTGCCCTGATCAACCCTAACCTATATAAACAATGTGAAGTAAGTTTATATTTGGAGTTTTTTTCTGGATTATGTAAAGTACATACTATATTTGCGTTTTCTTTCCATATTTGCAAAAACCTTTTGAAGTTTTCAGTTATATTTAAGGATTTGTAGTTTCCTGAAATTAATTTTATTTGTTTTCTTAAATATTTGTTCTTTATACTTTTCATAGGAAAAAATACAAACATTTAATGTTCACATTGATTTTGTTCAACATATGAAATTATTTTGCATGAAATCTTAAATGGCAAGGTAATTATTTTAAAATTCGTTTGCTGAATGCACAGTACGTATTTAAAGGATGTTTTATTTTTGAACGTAACCCAAAACTTTATTTTATCAGAGAAGGATTATTCCTTGACAAGATACCCGGACTTGACCCCACTATATTATTTTCTTTGGGGATACTAAAAATATAAGGTCTACGAAAACAATTCACAGGATATCCAGCACCTAAAACAAACATAAAAATATTTATACAAGAAATTCAAAGAGGTACTTTGCAAAACGTGTTCAGGAATTTGATGGAGAGAGCACAACTTTGTATAAATTTCAATGGTGGACTGTTGGAACACGTAAGCTAAATGTGATAAAACTTAGATAATAGGTTGTATAAAATGTAAATATTTATAAAACATACTCATCTCATCTTTATATGTGCATTATTCAATCTTAAAATTGGGTTGCGTTAAAAAAACACCCTGTAGTTTGCATGGGAGCAGATTACGTCAGGTATTCAAGTCTCTTTCCTTTTTTTGGTAAATACAATTTACATAAACGCGAATTATATAAAGATTAAATTTGTGTTCGACTTGAATGATAGTAATTTTTATTTACATTATAAAAATCCATTTATGGGATTTTTTGTAAAAAAATCCAAGAGATCCGTAAGTTTGATTTGGTTTTCAGTCGGTAAAATTAAGCGAATAGAACTATACGTAGTAGTATAGTTCTATTCGCTTAATTTTTTTTCGCTTTTTAATTAATTCGCTTTAATTTCCGGGTGTAGTAACCCGGATAAATCAAAACCCAGTAGTAAATAAATATGGCTAACCCAAAAGATATTGAAAACCTTTAGAGGTTTTTTACTCGCCCATTCAAGAATATTTTTCTGTATTTTGGACTTAAGGTGGACTGGCGGTTAGACGGGCCAGTCGAACTCGGCGAGTTAGTGGTCAAGTGGGGCTATTTAAATAGCTCACCCACTTTTCATCAATACGATTACGATTTTTAGACCGGGCAAGTCAAACAGATGAGTAGCAGCAACTCGCTCAACTAACTCGCCCAACTAACTCGCCCAACTAACTCGCCCACCAACTCGACCCGTGTAAATCTGCCTTTATTGGCGACTTCACGCTCAAGAGGCGCAAGATGAGATAGAGACTCGCTTGGACGAGATTCCTGGACTGAAACAAGAATACTTTTACCTTGAAACTCGTCGTGAATGAGACTACCTGTTAGCTTTCCTGTTTCACTTCATTTATGTTTCATAATCCGTCCAAATGTACTAATAGACATTTATCTTCAGTATCTTTTGATTTTTACGTATTCAAAGTTTTACTCGTTAAATATAATTTTCACTATTCTTTACGAAAAAATAGCAACGGCTTCAACATCAGCTGTGAGTTCAGAAATCAATGTTTTCCCGGTCGAGGCTGGAAAAACAGCAAAATATTCAACCCACATCAATAACTTTTTTATCATTTCTCACATAGCGTCTTATTAACGTGTCCTTAATCGCAAATCAATCAGAAAACTAAAATGAAAAAATTATCAGCCGTGTAAACGTATCTTAGACAATATCGTACAACAGAAATAAATCAATCATCGATATTTCACAAAACAATTTTATGTCGTCATATATTCATTTTCATAACAGAGTGAATAAATACATCTTTCGTGATTTGTGTCTTAAGTGTTGTTCCACGATCCTGCACCTCGGGAGTAAAATCGATTATTGACTGGAAACAGCCACTTTCTACCCTGTGGATACTATTTCGTTCCCCATGTGAGTTCTTGGTGTTGGTTTCATCATTTAAACCACATATCAACATTGAAATTATGTGCATTTAGGAGGTATACTTTTTTATGTATAAAAATATTAAATAAAAATAAAATTTTAAAGTACAATAAAGTAAAATAGAGATGGTGAAAAATGTATTGTCATACAACATATTTAAATATGTAATAATTATTGTTTGTTTTCTGTTCATTCATGAATCTACAAACGCCTCCCCACTATCTTTCGGCATTTAAAATTTAGATATCTTCACTCCAAATTCTGAAAATGAGCCTGAAGTGGAAGTGGGCCTACATGAACTCACCGATCTCGTTGGACCAACAACAAAAAATAGATACGTAAGTTTTTCAGTTTCATATCACTTGCTCAACGTTCTTCACAACAACTTCACAAAGTGATAACTGAATTATGTATTGTATAATTATATATGTTTCCTCACAAAAAAGGCCTGAATCTCTCTGAAAATTTACGTTTATAGAGGTTTTTAGTTTTTAAGCATGTGTCTTAACATTCGATTTCCTTTAATAAACCTCCAGTTTTTTTGTAATACTAAGCCTAACATAAAAGTTGAAAATTGTATCCACTATGTAAAATATTAAAAACATATATTATAAGAACATCTAACATTTTTACCGCTGCTTTATAGGGATCTGAGGGAACTGTATTAAGAATATGATTTAGCTATGTTTACTTGGGAGTTATCTCTATGCCCATAATTTTGGTAAAACCTTATTTTAGAACCTCACTACTAAATATTCAAATAATTTCTCTGCAGTTGTGGAAATAATCTATTTTTTATATGATGATTTCTAGTATACTTGTTGTATTTTTGCTTTTAAATTCTAATTAATCTGTTATAAATAGATGAACCCGCTGGGAGGAAATGCTGAAAATCTACCTATGACTAATAATAAAACTGAGGAAGAAATAAAATCTACAAGTGGAGAAAGAAGAAATGACACTGCAGAAAGTAAACAAGAGGGACAGAATAATGGAAATAGCAACGGTATTACAATGTATAATAATTATTAGTGATTGTGGTTTTATTGTTTTAGTTGGTAAAAATTGCATACTTTTCATTAGCAGTTTTTACTTTCTCCCCCCTATACATAGTATATGGAGAAAGTATTGTTTTCGTAAAAATTTTCGAGTTTCAGTTGTTAGTGGATATATTAGTGCTCCCTGAATCCAAAAAAGTGGTTTTTGGCGTGGTGTCTGTCTGTCTGTCTGTGTGTGTGTGTGTGTGTGTGTGTGTGTGTGTGTGTGTGTGTGTGTGTGTGTGTGTGTGTGTGTGTGTGTGTGTGTGTGTGTGTGTGTGTGTGTGTGTGTGTGTGTGTGTGTGTGTGTGTGTGTGTGTGTGTGTGTGTGTGTGTGTGTGTGTGTGTGTGTGTGTGTGTGTGTGTGTGTGTGTGTGTGTGTGTGTGTGTGTGTGTGTGTGTGTGTGTGTGTGTGTGTGTGTGTGTGTGTGTGTGTGTGTGTGTGTGTGTGTGTGTGCGTGTGCGTGCGTGCGTGCGTGCGTGCGTGCGTGCGTGCGTGCGTGCGTGCGTGCGTGCGTGCGTGCGTGCGTGCGTGCGTGCGTGCGTGCGTGCGTGCGTGCGTGCGTGCGTGCGTGCGTGCGTGCGTGCGTGCGTGCGTGCGTGCGTGCGTGCGTGCGTGCGTGCGTGCGTGCGTGCGTGCGTGCGTGCGTGCGTGCGTGCGTGCGTGCGTGCGTGCGTGCGTGCGTGCGTGCGTGCGTGCGTGCGTGCGTGCGTGCGTGCGTGCGTGCGTGCGTGCGTGCGTGCGTGCGTGCGTGCGTGCGTGCGTGCGTGCGTGCGTGCGTGCGTGCGTGCGTGCGTGCGTGCGTGCGTGCGTGCGTGCGTGCGTGCGTGCGTGCGTGCGTGCGTGCGTGCGTGCGTGCGTGCGTGCGTGCGTGCGTGCGTGTGTGTGTGTGTGTGTGTGTGTGTGTGTGTGTGTGTGTGTGTGTGTGTGTGTGTGTGTGTGTGTGTGTGTGTGTGTGTGTGTGTGTGTGTGTGTGTGTGTGTGTGTGTGTGTGTGTGTGTGTGTGTGTGTGTGTGTGTGTGTGTGTGTGTGTGTGTGTGTGTGTGTGTGTGTGTGTGTGTGTGTGTGTGTGTGTGTGTGTGTGTGTGTGTGTGTGGATGTATGTGTGTCTGTGTGGATGTAAACAAAGCTAGAGACGACACCAGTGGTCCGATTTTCATGAAATTTGGCATGTAGGTATAAAGCCGTGGTATCTCTAGGCGTATTTTTCATTTTTAGAATTTTTGATTTTTAAGGGTATTTACCCCATAAAAACCCATAAAATAAACGGTATCAGGAAACTGACACATACTTTCTCCCTTCAAGTCATTTAAAACCAGAAAACATATATAGTGAAATAAAACAAATGATCAATTAATTATCACACAAGTATATACAAAATTTTATCAAAATCGGTTAGTAAATAACGGATATATCCGTTTTTGAATATTTGCCATAAGAATAACATTGGACAACGTACTGTGTTTACCGCCAAACTAAAATATCAATTATCTTTGCAATCAGTTGACGTAGACTAATGATTCAAAATACTAGATTATTTAGTTTTTCAAGCCAAATTTAATGGTTGCAGGTATATTTTCTTTAAAAATTACAATTTTTGCGAAATTTGAAAAATACAAATTTTTTAACACTTAAACCCCCATAACTTCTGAACCTGAAATTTTACAGACATGCGGATGGTGTCATTTTTTTCATCCTAAGCACTAAAAACCATGAAATTTTTATCAAAATCGTCAGAGCCGTTTTTGAGAAATTTGGATTTTTGTCATTTTTTATGGGTTTTTATGGAGTAAATACTCTTAAAAATCAAAAATTCCAAAAAATGAAAAATACGCCTGGAGATACCACGGCTTTATACCTATATGCCAAATTTCATGAAAATCGGCTCACTGGTATCGTCTCTAGCTTTGTATACATCCACACACACACACACACACACACACACACACACACACATACACAGACAGACAGACACCACGCCAAAAACCACTTTTGTGGATTCAGGGAGCACTAAAACAAATATATCCAATAACAACTCTAATTCGAAAATTTTGACGAAAACAATACTTTCTCAATATACATTGTATAGGGGGGAGAAAGTAAAATGACAAAAATCCAAATTTCTCAAAAATGGCTCTAACGATTTTGATAAAATTTTCATGGTTTTTAGTGCTTACGATGACAAACAAAATTACACCACCCGCATGTCTGTAAAAATTCAGGTTCAGATGTTATGAGGGTTTAAGTGTTAAAAAATTCATAATTTTTTTAATTTCACAAAATCTGTAACCTCCAAAGTAAATATACTTGCAACCATTAAATTTTACTTGAAAAACTAAATAATGCAGTATTTTCAATCATTAGTTTACGTCAAGTGGTTGCGGAGATAATTGTATTTTAGTTCGGCGGTAAACGCAGTACGTTGCCCAATGTTATTATTATGGCAAATATTTAAAAACCGATGTCTCCGTTATTTACTAGCCAATTTTGATAAAATTTGGTATATATTTGTGTGATAATTAATTGTTAATTTGTTTTATTTCACTATATATGTTTTCTGGTTTTAAATGACTTGAAGGGAGAAAGTATGTGTCAGTTTCCTGATACCGTTTATTTTTATGAATGTGACATTTTCTATTTATGCTTTACCTTATAACAGTTTGTTCATGAGTTATTTACTTTATTCTGTATTTGAAGAAATTAACAAGCTTTTTTTGCTCTAGGGTTTTAACTAACATTTCAGCTAAGTATAAACCCAATACATCTCCAATTTTGGTTGATATTTCATTAGGTTTAACATGTTACATATGGTGTTGTAAAATGCATCTAATTCTAGTTAACTTGATTCCAACAAAATATGTTCAAAGTTAAAGATTTTAGAACGATATGTGCAGATAATCTTCAAGTTGTGCTGACACATCACAAATAACCTATGAAACATTCCGTAAATTCTAGTTTGAAACTGTCAAAAATATCCTTACGGCATAACTTATTCGTGGGTTTGAGTGGTTAAATTAGAAATATTCAATCCTCAGATATGGATTATTACTGTTATTTATAACACAACACTATAAAATATAACAGATCATCAATTCACGAAGTGGACCAAGGATGAAATTGGAGGAATTCCTTGAAGAATGGTTAATTCATTTATTTTTTTCTAGGAAATCTGCACAGCCATTCAGGGGTGCCCAGAAAGGGGGATATGGCACTCAGGGCACCATCAAATAAAATGCTAGGGGGGATTTTTTGAACTATAAAAAAATATGAAATTTTGTGACCATGTAGCAGGCTAATTGAAAATTGGAGTATGTTCAGAAGGATGACTATTACTGACTATTATATTGACAAATGTATGTTATTTAAACCATTATTAACTGTGCAATCACCCACAATATCATACTGTATACACACGAATATCTACAGAATGCGAAAAACTGTGCGGAAATAACTTTGCGAATTCCATGAAGAACAACAATCACGCTTAATTTTGGCCGCGAAGGTCGGATGCAAACTGGTTCGGCTGCAAAGTGGTTGGGCCATTAATTCCATCAATAAAAATAATCAGAACTGAATGAATAAAGACGCAGAAATACTTTTAATTTATAAATTAGGAAATAGTTTAGGGTGATCAAAAAATTAACCATATTTATACAGTTAACAAATTATAAAGAAATATTTTTTATGATATAATTAATACAGTAATAATCAAACAGTAAAAAAAATTTTAAAGATATAACTAATACTTATTAAGGTTCAGAAAAATGTATTTCGAAAGGTAACTTATATTTTATGTTAAGTATCCAAAACTATTTTTCCTCCACTTACTATCTAAAGTCGTTTTTTAGTCCCTGGAATAGAATACTAAAGTTCTAGTTTATACTCCATGGGATTTACTTACTTACTTTTTCTCCCACGGGACTAAAAGTTATCTACTTTTTCTCCCATTGGACTAAAAGTAATCTCATAAGAAATACATGGGGAGAAATCCGGCAACGCCGCGATGGACAGTGAGAAAATGTGGCAACACTGTCGATGCTTATTCTAAATTTAATGTAAGAACTTCAGTGTTTCAACTTAAGAAAACAAAACCGTATGCATTTTAATATCCAGGTAATAATTTTTTTGTATGAATTAAGTTGGCGACACTGAATTAGAGCTAGTTGTTACCAATATGCCAAACGGCCGAACGTTTTATAAACATGATCGTTTCTTCCCTACAGATTTTGGGAGGTACTTTAATTTTGGGAGGTACTTTAAAAAATTAATACTAGAAAAAATAATATTTAAAATAGTGTGAAAGTTTTAATAAATGGTTTTTTAAATTGCTTAGTTATAATTGCTTTTAATTTCTTATGTTATATATTTATATGCGCTTCTTATCTAGCCTAGTTTAAAGGAGAAAAAGATCATATGAAGGTAACGTTATAGTGTCACAATTATTGTTAATGGTGTAGGTGGAGGAAAAGGTTTTGTGTGCATCATGGGTCTAATGTGCTTTTTGTCCCTAGGGAAAATTGTCGCCCTCGACTTCGTCATCGGGGGACAACAGTTTCCCTCGCGGAGAAAAAGTTGCACTTCCCAGTCCCTAGATGCACAAATAACTATTTCCTCCATCTACTATCTAAAGTCGTCTTTTAGTCGCTGGAATAGAATACATAGGTACTAGTTTAAACCCCATGGGATTTACTTACTTACTTTTTCTCCCACGGGACTAAAAGTATTACTTTTCTCCCCTGGGACTAAAAGTGATATCATAAGAAATAAATGGGTATAAATCCGGCAACGCCGCGATGGACAGTGAGAAAATGTGATAACACAATAGATTTCATCTGCTTACTCTAAATTTAATTCCAGAACTTTAGTGTTTCAATTTTAAAAAAACCCGTATGCATTTCATAGCCAGGAAGAAATTTCCCTGTGTGAATTCAGGTGGCAACACCGAATATAAAAACACCTGATTTTTAGTTTGCTGTTACCGATATGCCAAACGTTTTACAAATATGGGACTCACAGATACGTTACAGAACTGTAAGTTGGAGAATGTTACTTACAGATCTTGGGAGGTATTTTTTAATCAATAGACTTTAGAAAAAATAGAGTTAAAAATAGTGTGAATAAATAGTTGTTTAAATTGACTAACTACCCTAAGTTATATATTTATATGTGATTCTAATCTAGCCCAGTTTAAAGGAGAAAAGGATTATACGAAGATATAGTTATATTGTCACAGTTGTTGTTAACGGTGTAGGTGGAGGAAAAATGTTGTGTGCATCAAGGGACCAAAGTGCTTTTTCTCCGAGGGAAACTGTTGTCGCCCGATGGCGAAGCCGAGGGCGACAAAATTCCCGAAGCATTTTAGTGCACTTTAGTCCCTAGATGCACAAATAACTATAGTATTTTATTGATTAAAATTTATAATTGTCCATATTCATTTTCCTTGAAGTAAAAGCCGCAAAAACTATATAATAAAAAATTAAAAAAACACCATTGCAGCAGACCGGCATACTCAGTTTCAGTTTATTGCTAATAACGAAGGGGAGGAGTGGCTAACCAAATTTAGGGGGAGGGGTTGGCCAAATTTGGGGGGGGGTTGCTAAGTTTAGGGGGAGGGCGCCATGAGGCTTGGGGGGATGGGCACCCCTGCAGCCATTGAATGACACAGATTTTTTTAGAGATATATACTATTATAAATATTTCATGAGAATTTTAATTTAAAATATGTTTTGCACATGTCTTGTTTGATTAATCATATTTAATTAGAAACGATTTATTTATCCCTATGTGTTTTGCAGCTATTATGAAAATCTCCTCCACATATTTTACTAGGTTTCGTTATTTTGTATGAACTAAACGTGAGAATGGTTCCTGGTACCTAATAGTATAGTTGGACAGTGCACGTAAATATGCTCCTGAACCTAAGGTCATTTTAGTCAACTAAGTAAAGATACCCTAGTCATTTCCGATTAATAATAATATTAATATTTAATAATAATTTAATTGTTCTTAACGTGAATATTGCACACTTAGAACTTTCTAACTGTGTCTATTTATTTGTTTGTTTACCAAGCACTACTTAAAAAAGAGCAATCTTTAAAATACATACATCAGAAATGCCGACAGTAAAGTGGTTGCATACTTTAGAAATAATTTGAAATCTTATTGTTCTTTTGTAAACTTATTTTTATTTTCTTCCATGGTAAGTTTTGCATGTGCAGTGCAATTTGTTTGGACATTTATATTCATAAATAAATAATAAATAATATAAAAACATGCTCCATTTTGTTACACCAAGGTGTCTAGTTTTTAACATTTTAAATACTTTCAGGCTTCTTTTTTGCCATTTTCTCAAAGTGTTCTTCAGTTATAATTTTAAGTTCAGTAGGAATAAAAATAGACGAGGTAAGTGGTAAGTGTGGGCTCTGTTGATAAAACAATGTACGTATGCTTAATCACATATACCGGATTAGTCATAAAGGCACTGCTTCCTGATTCGTAATGAAGACACTCTATAATACATTATGTAGTCGTTATCGGCAAGTCATGTAGTGTGAAAAAATATTTGAATTCTTAAGACATTCGTCTAGATGTTGACTTTATTATGAAAAACTAGACAAAACGCTTTTTGCTTAGAGTCACCGTCTAGGTGCCACCCCGTCAAATCGCCACCTCTCTACCCGATGTGTTGTTTGCCGTTAGCGTCCAGAACTGATCGCCACCTCATACGGCCGCGTCAAGTACTTTAATGACCTCACCAGTGTGGGACTGAAACGATGCAACCCGCAGAGCACCCCGTAACGATAGTATGTGCTGCTAGCTAGCGCTTTTAAATGGCAGTCCCATGCACACTTGTGAGCTCACTACCATAGCCACATCAACAAATCGCCAACCTGGTATGCAAACTTAATCAAATTTTGTAAAAAAATACAACTTATACATCTTGGTGGTAGAGGTCTGTTAGAAAATTGCCTGCTACCCCAATTGTACATTGTTGTGGCATACTTTTGTAAAGAATAATATTTTCTTGTAAATATTAAACCTTTTTTAAAATACATTACTGGCGACCTAACATAATGGCTCATCTGTGTCAACGACAGACATTGCAGATCCTTGCACGTCCACGTCAAGTCGCAACCCCGTCAAATCGCCACCTCCTTTAAAAGACTGCTAAATGTCAAGGACGTCATACGACAACCTACCACTTCAAAACCGGTTTGATAAAGGTCATCTATAGAAGTGGGGGTGGCCGAATATACCGAAGTTGTATTAACTTACCTTTGACTGATTATTCTCACTGTCACTTGAGTTGCACTAATAGTTTGCTGGTCAAAGGTTGTATGGCAATTTGAGAAAAGTGTATCAAGTTATCTCTTAAAAATATTTATAGTTTTGTCTCGTTGGTTTTATTGTTGATTTTGGACAATTCTATTTCAGATTCTAGCAGCAAAAGGACAGGGAGTAAAGCAGCAGAAGAGGTGGCTGAAACCGACAAAAACATTCCAAAAGTGACCGGCTCTGGAGAACAACCGAAACCAGTTGAAGATAATACGCGAGCTAGTGGTGCTTCTCCAACTGCACCTGTGGACAGCTCAAAACCGAGTGAAAAGGCAAGTGACAAAGGAGGAGGGCTCAACACAACTGTGAAAGCAAATGAAGCCAAATCTTCTTCGAGTGCTCAAGATAGAGTGGTGACAAATTTGAAGGCTGATGCTCAATCTCGAGTAACACCAAACACCAATGGAGATAATGGAATCAATAACGATAAGAGAAGCAATAATGGCCCAACTGCGACTGAAGCTGAAGCCAAACCCTCTAGCAGTGGTTTATTGAATGGTGGCTCCGAAAACAATGTAGACACTTCGCCAACCCGTACAGCTTTTCGCTCACAATCGGAAGGAAGTCCGAACCCTGATGGAGATAATGGCAGAAACGGCGAAGAAAGTAGGGCAGCTAAAACTGAACCGGCAGATTCCAGCAATACTCAAGACATGGCAAAAGAATCAAACGATAAGATGACTCGCGGTTTTTCTAATGGTAAATCTAACGAAACATCGGAGCCTGATCAAGATAAAAGCAGAAAAGTGGAAGATATACGATCAATATTAACTGAAGCTAAGGCTGAAGCTGTTAGACAGTTTGAAGACAATTTAAAACTTGTTGAAATGATATACGACATGCTGAAACGTCTCCTTGAAATATTTAAACCTGTTCAAAAGACTGGTGTATATGAAATGGTGGAACGCATCTGTGAAACGCTTAAATGTTTTTGACCTGTTTTCCAGTTCTTTTATTTATCTGCTTAATAGCACAACCGGTTTCGGGACCAGTGGCATGACGCTTGTTTTACAGCATAGGAAACCTCCTTCTTTCCTATGCTTCTGGTTGTTAGTGATATGAAACAATGTAAAACTCTACCAGTCACGTCTTTTTATTTACTCATCTAAGAACCTATATCAGGATTTTTAACAAATATTTTCTATAATTATTATGTCATCAAATGAAGCGCAACTATGCTTTAAAAGTATTCCAATTTGTGCATTCGATGTTTTTTAAATTCATACTAAGGCCAATGATTTAAAATGTGATTCGTGTTAATTTATTAAGATTAAAAAAATATTTACACAAAACTTTAAAGGTTCCGCCTTAAAAACTTCAAAAATATTGAATCTATGGGTTATTTATTACAACGATAAAGATTCTCGGATAGCCTCATTATGTAGGAATTCATTTCTAAATAAAAAAGGAATTGTGAATCAACCTGGGTGAGACTCCTGGGTATGTGTCCTTGGCTTTGAGTGCCTGGGAGGAATCGGGCTTGAGGGCGAGCGTTATATATGACACTAGTGTAACTTGGTCACGTAACATTCACGAAACAATGTTAAGTATATATCTATATGAAAAGTGTCACGAAATGTTTCGGAAAGAAATGCGATATCAAGGCCCCATCAAAATACATTTTTCACGATAAGGTGCAGATATTTTCCAAACTTTTTCGTGTTTAGCCTGAAATATTTTATCTAAGATATTGCAATAATGTCATGCGACCATGAGGTTGTTCTATTTCTTTCTAGGTATAAGCAAAGAGATTCCACAAGATATTTGTACATTTTATTTTTCACTGTAGTTTCATTATTTCATTATGAAATAGTATTTTGGGGAGGCACATTCTTATGTCACAATTCTAAAAGTAATAATTATAGTTGGAAAACATTTCATAAGACTGAAAACACGAATCAAGCGTTGTAAAATATCTTTCCCAACTTTTTATTCTTTAAAAATACTCTCTTTAGTATCTCAATATAAATTTTATTCATTTAGCTCTTATTAACACTGTAAAACCATCAAATGGCAATAAGATATTCAATCAGGAATGGATTATATCTCTAAATAAAATGTCTAAAGTACAGTTTTGTCATTTTAAAATCATAACTCAACATTCGTTGATTCAAGTAAAAGTATATTATCTAATGTACTTGCTTTATTTGTATTTTTTGTGTTTACTGTGTGTGTGTGTGTGTTTTTCAAACAGTATAACAATT
Source organism: Flexamia atlantica (assembly GCA_035578135.1). Lineage (NCBI taxonomy): Eukaryota > Metazoa > Arthropoda > Insecta > Hemiptera > Cicadellidae > Flexamia > Flexamia atlantica. The sequence continues at coordinate 24,753,167 of JAQJVK010000008.1, forward strand.
TGCATTCAAAGTATGAGAAATATTGTTGGAATATTAAGTTTCACGTTCAATCTTTCTTCGATAGTTTTTGAGATAAGAAATCAAAATTATATACTTTCACGAGCCTGTTATAACCAGTCTAAGAATATTATGTAGACCACCAATGGCAATTTTCATTTCGCTTTTCATTTCGCTTCTCTCTAAGAATTTGTTGTTACTAGCGAAATTAATAGAAAATTTGTAATATTAAATGTTTGATTTCTTGAGATCTGTTGTTAGTTTAAGATATCTATACATTTTATTGAATGAGTTATTTTAACAGACTTTTGTGTGTTGGTGAGGCAACCTCAACACAATGTAGCTTTGTAGGTTACTATCCGTAATGTACATACTGTTTTTTATGTGACAATTTTAAAATTTGTGTACATTCATGGAAATAAATAATGTTTGTTCTTCTTCTTTATTCTTTCTTATTATATCGTCCTTTTCATTTCGGTTCAACAGAAGGGTTTAATTTTAGAGTTAAGATTAACTTACCTTCTACCAATACCCTAAGCATATCTTGTTAAACACTAGACACCAATAGCAATGCTGCTAATGGTAACTCAATATACGTTGAGTTGTTACATCCAAAATACGTTCTATTGGTAAGACAATCAATACTTTGTTGCATTTTGTGCTTCTGTAGTGAAAGATATGAATGAATGGATTTGGCTATGGTTATGGATATGGCAGATATGGTTTTTGTACGTCCCTTACAACGTACTCCAAATTTTAACCAAGAATTAAGTTTATCGCAAAAAATAGAACACACAACTGATCTTACAGAATAATTATTTCTTCCGGGTTCCTTGGATATTTGCTTTCGATAAAAACAGTAATCCTCTTAATTTATAAAGACTTTCCTTTGCTTGAAGCGTTTTCATAAAGGAAACGTTCAAGACAATTCAACCCCCGTTAAAAAATGTGAGTTGAGAGTGTCCCTTAAACAAAATTAGGTTATGTTTAGTGATTTGTTACTGATGTTAGTTTGATTTCCCACTTGTTTTCATTCAGGATTCTTGCTTTGAAGAGTGCAAGGTAATTCAGTCTCTATGGCTGTTTGGTTATTTGGCAATGTCTTCATTGTTTTTTTTTGCGCCTGAATAATAAAAAAGTTCTATATATTATAGTATATATCTCGGTTGTTTATTTTTTCTTTTTCCTACAATTTATACAAATATTAATTTTAATGTTTCTTTATCAAGGCAAAAACGTTTTTAAATCATATCTTCCCTAATTTAAATGAGTCAAATCCATTTACTCTTAAGCCTGATCATGTAGGTGGTATTTAAAATTTCAACAGTTGAGTTTCGTTAACTAATATCCTATTTCTCATCTCTGACCTATTCTTCAATAGCATTCAATTAACTTGCTTTTGTTTGGTTTCTACCTCAACTAGATTTTACTGGACTAACTATTAGCAGTAAGCAGTCAACCACAACTACTAATGACTTGTGACAAACGTAAGATGGTAACATCTAGGGTACTCATTTCCACAATCAGTTAGAAACATCACTGTCAAATTAAGTAAGTTTATGTCAACTAGAAGTAATTTTTATTCAAACATGTGTCATGTGTCGCATCGAGAGAGCTGTGTTGAACAAATTAAACCATGGATTTCAGTTTCGATGCCGACTCGTTTTAGTGCATCGTACTTAGAGTACGACGGCAAGTTCTGATTATCTTCCTTTCATTCTTGTAATAACCTTTTGGTACTTTCTTCGGTAGGTCGAATTTCGTTAAACGTAGTACAAACTAATAGAATCCAACAATTTCAAAACTATTTTTGAATTAATTATATAACATGATTAAGTGTTGACAAACAGAGTCAAAAAGTGGGTGACTAAACTAAAACTAAAATAAAATATTTGAAACATACCTTTTATTTGTTAAGCTTATTTCACTGTACGAGAAAGATTTCATAAAAGTATTGTAAGCAATCTTGATGTTCATGGAGTAATGTGTTCAGTTATATAAATTAAGTAAACTACAAATTCAAAAGTATTAATGCATACTTTTTAACAAAAAATAACAATTAATTATCACTTTGCAATTAACAGTTTTTGCTTTGCTTTGACGACTGAAATATACAAATTGAACCTTTGTATCCATCCAGAGAATAAATAACCATGACAATGTCTATGACTATTATAACCACAGAAAACTAAAAACCAATATCAGCCAGTTGAAGTTGACAACCTTGATAAATCAATCTATACAAAAATAATTAATTTACAATTGTCTGACATTAAAATTGTAGTGATTTTGTAGACTGCTTAATGATGAACTTTGCCTCTAAAATTTCTGGGATTCACAAAAATCAGTCTTTATAAAAGAAATACCATGAAGGAAGAAAAAAATTACAACCTTTTTGAAGAGTATAATGACTTTAAAACGTCTGCTTTCATAATATTGTTTTAATGATTGTTTCAGACACTAATATTTACAGGTATGATGAAAACTTTTCATGCAGATGTCCACATGGGTAAGTTTGGGATATCAGTTCTGTTCTTTTATCATAACAAATGTTTATAGTGTTCCAGTTAAACTCGCTCAGAATTTTGGATTTTTAAAATTACTTAAATGGAAAATTTAGTTCATAAAAAATAATTCTTGTACCTACTATATGACACTAAGCTGTCTAAATTGAAAAAAGAATCAAATAATACAAATAAATTCAGGGTTCGTTGAAACTCTTTCAATCCCATTCTAGTTCAAGTTTACGATCAAACCGATAGTATTATACATGTTAACGTTGTTAATTTATACAACTATTTATGATGAATAACCTTCCAGTATTAATTTTTTAAAGTTAATAGATATGCAACCTAAACAAATACAAATAATGAAAAACAGATTTAAAAAAAAAATTTCAAAAAATGTGCACAATGTGAGTGTAAATAATCTGTATATATTTAAGGAGAAAATAAACCATTCTTATTCTTATTCTTCTTATTCTTCGATTATGCCGAATACGTTTAAAAACTTAGATTGATTTCAAGAAAAGTAATAGTTGTTTTTTGTGGAAAACATTTATAAGAAAATTTGTTTTGAGATAGAATGGAATTTGGTATAAAAATAGTGTTTTGGTGCTATGTAATGAATTATATAAATACCTATGGATTATATAATGCGCCTTCAAGTCCAGCTTCGCAGCTTTAAGCTATACAAGATATGTTCAATATTTAATTAGCTTTAATCAAAACCATTTTTTCTTTTTTAGTCCTGGCTCACGCTAATCGTGGACAACAGGAAGTAGAATGTTTGGTTCAGTTTCCAGTTTGTTTTCAGTATGGAAGGTCGCCCCGCTAGAGCAAGGCCAGGGCAACCCGAAGGTGACCATAGCCTCCACCCAGATAGGCTACTCTCTCGCCTGTGTACCAACAATGGGCGCCAGCAGCCATTGCCAGGAGATGACGCGACAGTACTCTCCACTACGTAGAACTGCTCTACCGAGGCAAGGTAAGGACTCTCTCCACTACGTAGAACTGCTCTACCGAGGCAAGGTAAGGACTCTCTCCACTACGTAGAACTGCTCTACTGAGGCAAGGTAAGGACTCTCTCCATTACGTAGAACTGCTCTACCGAGGCAAGGTAAGGACTCTCTCCACTACGTAGAACTGCTCTACCGAGACAAGGTAAGGACTCTCTCCACTACGTAGAACTGCTCTACTGAGGCAAGGTAAGGACTCTCTCCACTACGTAGAACTGCTCTACCGAGGCAAGGTAAGGACTCTCTCCACTACGTAGAACTGCTCTACCGAGGCAAGGTAAGGACTCTCTCCACTACGTAGAACTGCTCTACTGAGGCAAGATAAGGACTCTGTGCACTACGTAGAACTGCTCTACCAAGACAAGGTAAGGACTCTCTGCACTACGTAGAACTGCTCTACCGAGGCAAGGTAAGGACTCTCTGCACTTCGTAGAACTGCTCTACCGAGACAAGGTAAGGACTCTCTGCATTACGTAGAACTGCTCTACCAAGACAAGGTAAGGACTCTCTACACTACGTAGAACTGCTCTACCGAGGCAAGGTAAGGACTCTCTGCACTACGTAGAACTGCTCTATCGAGACAAGGTAATGAATCTCTGCACTACGTAGAAATGCTCTACCGAGTAAGGACTCTCTGTACTACATAGAACTGCTCTACCGAGACAAGGTAAGGACTCTCTGCACTACGTAGAACTGCTCTACCAAGACAAGGTAAGGACTCTCTGCACTACGTAGAAATGCTCTACCGAGTAAGGTCTCTCTGCACTACGTAGAACTGCTCTACCGAGACAAGGTAAGGACTCTCTGCACTACGTAGAACCGAGGCAAGGTGATATAAAAGCAAACCTAATGGTATACGGAATCAAAGGTCTGTTGTGCAGTTGACCGAGCGGTCACATAGGCACTTTTGGCTGATTGCATTAATTGGAAGATACGCATTGAACATTCAACGATTTTTTCCATTTATTTAGCGGATTTTTCCGTCCACAAAATGAAATAAAAGTCACAGTTAAGAAAGTTCGTTGAGAAGTATTGCAGAAATGAACTATATATCCAGGTGCTTTGCGTCACATGAACAATAAGATTTGTCTCCAGAAGTGAAAAAGTCGAAAAGTCGAGTAAGAAGACGATACTATGTACAAATATGAGTTTGATAAAGCCTGCCTATTGTCACAGGTGATGGACTCGTTCTGCACCAAGAACCTGAAGCATCTGCCCAAGCACATCCAGCATGTGTGCAACTACCGACAGTGCAAGTCCGGGTCGAGCCTCCTCCTGCACGTGTTCGACATCCACCTCCCGCTGGAGGGTACGGAGAACGAGGACCTGTGTCGAGGGATCGCCTTCGACCTGTCGTATTCGGGGGCGAAGGTGAATAAGGTGTACAAATGCGATAAACGCACGCCGCAGGACTGTTACAGGAACCTTTCGACCCCCTAATATGTTAAGGCGATTTGTACTCCTTGTAATGAAGGGGTAACATTTTGCCTCCCAGCGGGATTAAAGTGATTCATTTTTCTTCCGGTGGGAAAGTAAATATAAAAACATTGAACTCGTGGCGGCGGCGAAGGAAATGGTGGCAACCACAGCCGAACTATTGCAGTGCACTTCCGGTGACGAGAATCTGAAACGAAGGCATGTTATATGCAAATTCTGTGTGTCTAGTTCTTAGAAATTACCATATTTGTTGACATATAATTCTCCCTATCTTTCAACTCTTTGTTTAATATGAATAGCCATATCAGAAAACTCGATAGTGAAACAATCAAAGAATAATCAGATTAGTTAAGATTGAAACACAAAACCGGACCATCTTTAAACGCAGTTAGACTTTAAGAAATATGAAAAGCCGTCTCACCAAATAACCAGGAATAGAGAATTTACCCTGATGTACACCTCGGGGTAGGTGTATCCGTCTCCGGTAGTTAGGCCCTCGGCTCGCCGCTGCGGCATTCGCTGATTCTTCTGAAAAATGTGGGGGGTCGGCGAGTTGTCATCAATACTCTACTTTACTCTAAGTGCCAATTTCAACACTAGTACGCTGTTGTGACATCGGGATGCGGGATTTCTTGTCTCAATAATTTTGACAAATTTTGGGTCACTCGTCATTGTTAACATGCTATAAAACCTCTTTTAGTTTATCGTAGGAATGCGAAAATACCACAAAGAACGTCCCTATAAGTTTTCCTTTGGTTTCATCGACGTACGTCCACCAAATCTTCGGTTTATGTTCAACCCATAACTCTTTCTCTTAATAACCCTCCAAAGAGATATTAACAATGATAGGTAACACTGGCAACCCCATGGTTATCACCTCATCTTGACAAAATAACTTACACTTTCATTCAAAATAGTTACAATGGGGCACAATTCAAGCAGTTCCATAATGAGTTTAGTACGTTCAGTTAGACTAACTCTTTCGAGCCTTGTAGTACAATATGCTACAAGCATTTAGTTGCAACCCATCACTTGTCTTTTGTTTGAATTTTTTATCTTACTTGTAAAACTATTAAAAGATTTAACGGTTTTAGGAATTGATCGAGCTTTTTCTAGTTATTTACTACTGCTTTGTATTTCCAGTGGGCAGATCGCCACTCCTCCTCAAGAGATGTGGAAGCAAGAGAAGCACCTGCAGGCTCTCTGCTCGTTGAGGGACAGTAGGTCTACTACCCCTCCAGAGACCGGTCCTAAGCCCCCCGGGGCTTAAATCATGAAAATGTGACTCATGATTTAAAGTGTAAAGTAAATTTTAATCATCAGTCCAAAGTCTGTATTCAGTCAAAAGTTTATTGAAATTTTATTCATATCATTTTAAAATACTCCTTTAAGTTCTTAATTCTCCTAACTGAGACATTAACACGATAATGTTTTCATACACCCACTATAACAATGTTATCATGAAACAAAAGAAACAAAACTTTGAATCACGTAATCTTTATTTTAAATTGATTAATTGACTTCATGGACCACTACAACCCCAAACTCAAACCCTAAACTGTTTATTCCAAGTAATAGATTACAAAATATATTGAATTAAATTACATTAAAACAATATAAAAGGACTTATAACTACATAATGAATTATTAATATTAATTATAATAACATTTGCGTATAGGCACGAGTCATTATTGATAGGCGATTTGTCCATTCATTTTAATCCTTTATAAACTATCCGAAAATCTACTATCAACTCGATCAGTTACTTCCGTCCCAATTAATATTTTAATAAGTGATTTATTCAAGGGTTATTTTACATTAGTAGGTACAACAAATAAAAATTGTTTAATAAAACTTCCAAGCTCCCTCGAGGAAGCACGTATTACCGACATACAATAAAGGGGCATTATATTTCAAGGTCTTCCTAGGACGGAGGCAAATGACCGGGATCAATTTGATTTCCTTGGTAGATCGGTATTAGAAAAATTGAAATAACTCACCATCACTGACACGCCTTATTTTCAGAGCGATAGGGCTGGACTTCAGTCGTTCTCCCAATGGCTGTGTAGGTATCGGATTCGTCATCGCCGATTGGCAGGAGGGCGTGGCAGTAGCACAACGGGGAGAAAAGTCCGATGGAAGGGAGAATCATGGGAAATTGAAAGGGAGAGTTAGCAAATCAGTCTCCGAGGAGGAGTAGAAGGAATAAGTTGGGGAACTCAGGGGCCATTCCGAATTGAGTTAGGGTTGGTAAACTGTCGCGGACAATATTAAGCGCCCATCGGCACCCTGGAGGTAGTCTATTTACCCAACGCACGAACTTCGTGACTTCACTTCAAGACTCGCACCAACGAGGGACATCCAGCAGCAGACACTCGACCGGAACGAGACCCAGGCGGAATGGAGACCAACACCGAGGCGACGCAGACCACCAGGAGGCGACGCACACCACCAAGGGGATGCAGACCACCAGGAGGCGACGCACACCACCAAGGGGATGCAGACCACCAGGAGGCGACGCACACCACCAAGGGGATGCAGACCACCGAAGGGGTGGAAATCACCGAGGGGACGCAAAACCACCACTGAGGGGAGGCACCGACCCTAGGATCCACGCCAAAATTAAATAAATTTTGTTAATAGAACTCATGTTGTTTCGACTATATATAGTTTATTTTATTTTATTATTATTGCCTTTAGAGGGAATTAATACAATTGAATACAAAATATAAATTTATTTAGTTATTCCACCCTTTTGGATTGGATATAAAAATTCTTGGTCCGTAAGTTTAAATGAGTTTATAGAGAACCAAATTATATAAATTTATTGGGGACATACCCGCTGCATCTTTCCTGGTTGACTCGTGTTATGACCGCGTCGCCAGCCAGTCGAAGGTCCGCGTGGATCCTTGGGTCGGTGCCTCCCCTCGGTCGTGGTTTTGCGTCCCCCCCCGGTGATCTCCACTCCTTCGGTGACCTGTTTCCCTTGGTGGTGTGCGTCGCCTCGGTGTTGGTCTCCGTTGGCCTGAGTCTCGTTCCGGTCGGGTGTTTGCTACTGGATGTCCCTCGGGGGTGCGAGTCTCGAAGTTTGTGCGTTGGGGAGATAGACTTCCTCGGGAGTGCCGACGAGCGCTTGATACTGTCCACGACGGTTTACCAACTCTTACTCAATTTGGAGTGGCCCCTGAGTTCCCTTACTTATTCCTTCTACTCCTCCTCGAAGACTGATTTCCCAGCTCTTCCTTTCAATTTCCCATGATTCTTCCTTCCATCGGACTTTTATCCCCGTTGTACTACTGTCACGCCCTCCTGCCAATCGGCAATGATGAATCCGATACCTACATAGCCATTGGGAGAACGACTGAAGTCCAGCCCTATTGTTTGAGAATAAGGCGTGTCGCTGATGGTGAGTTTTTTATTTTACTTTTTCTAATACCGATCTAACAAGGAAATCAAATTGATCCCGGTCATTTGTCTCCTTCCTAGGAAGACATTGAAATATAATGTCCTTTTATTGTATGTCGGCAATACGTGCTTCCTCATGGGAGCTTGAAAGTTTTATTAAATAATTTTTATTTGTTGTACTAATGTAAGATAACCCTCGAATAAATCACTTATTAAAATATTAATTATGGACGGAGGTGTCTGATCAAGTTAATATTTGGTTTTCGGATAGCTATTACCTTTAAAGCTGATGAGCTTGAGTCTACGCAGGCAGGGTACGTAGAAAATTCTTAAGTCTAAATGAACTGCTGTAGTTTTAAACCGTTAAATTAAAACAAAACAACGCTGATTTCCTTTAGCAGTTTGTATTGTAAATCAAATTCATTTTATTAATTACGTTTTTTTAGTTATGGAATAAAAAATATATGTTTATGACTTTAAATAATTATCCAGAATTATCACTACATAAAACCAAGTGTATTTAAAATGTTTATTAATAACGTTTAACCACTTAAAGGGTCAAGCTTTGTAGTACTAATGTAAATGTAGACCGGAAATATTTTGGGTTCGTCGTGAAAATTTCATGTTTAAAAAATAAATATTATTACATTCTTATTATTTGAAATATATTTTTTCTTGTTTTTAAATTAATGAAAAGTTGTTATTTGGAATAAGTAACTGTTGATCATTATTAGCTCTTTTTTACGTATAATCTATCAATCATAGACTAACAAGGCTGTATGACTAGACAATTATAGAAAATCAAAAATATTCTAATCTGTTCCAATTTTATTTAATAACACTCGCAATATAATAGTTTTCTTTTGAATTAGGCTCATATTTTATATGTTTCGATAACGCTTAAAATATACCGAATTAATTTGGATGTTGTGTTTTCTCCAATTTCCATGCTAGAAACCAATATTTTCCAAGAACTGAAGAGTGTTTTTAAAACATGTCGTCACAAAAAGTTATCCCTCAGGGGTCTCGAAAAGTACCATGGTCCCTTGCCTCAGAGTCACTGGGCGGGTGATGCTTGTAGTTCACTATTCCGTAGGAAATTCTCTAAAAAGCGTACACCTTTCCCAACTTTACTCTCAGTTACTCATATTACTAAGAATTTTACAGCAGTTGAATCCTGAATTATGCTGTCTTTGAGTCAACATAGTATTCGCTTTACAATTTTAAAACCGTGTATATAGCAACATCACAAAAGTCACTCAGAAATGGAGAAAACTGCAGTTTTGTATATTACTTTTGCTTATTTATCCTTCCTACATTATGGTATTAAGGAAAAACATTCCCTCATTACGGAAAAATATTCAATTTATTCAAAAAAAAGGTTAAATATTTGGATATCTTTATTCATATATGGTTATTCCCAAGCCAGGCACAAGCATTAGCAATAAGCACGATCCGCATTACAGGCTCAGTAAGGAGCAAGGTGTTGGTTATAACCTCTCACCACTGCGTTCTAGCATTAGCAATTAGCGTCATATCTGCAGCACGCTCCGCAATGCAGACTCAGTAAGGAGCAAGGTGTTGGTTATAACCTCTCACCACTGCGTTCTAGCATTAGCAATTAGCGTCATATCTGCAGCACGGTCCGCATTTCAGGCTCAGTAAGGAGCAAGGTGTTGGTTATAACCTCTCACTACTGCATGCTAGCATTAGCAATTAGCGTCATATCTGCAGCACGGTCCGCATTGCAGACTCAGTAAGGAGCAAGGTGTTGGTTATAACCTCTGACCACTGCGTTCTAGCATTAGCAATTAGCGTCATATCTGCAGCACGGTCCGCATTGCAGGCTCAGTAAGGAGCTGGGTGTTGGTTATAACCTCTCACCACTGCGGGCTAGCATTAGCAATTAGCGTCATATCTGCAGCACGCTCCGCATTGCAGGCTCAGTAAGGAGCTGGGTGTTGGTTATAACCTCTCACCACTGCGGGCTAGCATTAGCAATTAGCGTCATATCTGCAGCACGGTCCGCATTGCAGGCTCAGTAAGGAGCAAGGTGTTGGTCATAACCTCTCACCACTGCGGGCTAGCATTAGCAATTAGCGTCATATCTGCAGCACGCTCCGCATTGCAGGCTCAGTAAGGAGCTGGGTGTTGGTTATAACCTCTCACCACTGCGTTCTATCTAGCATTAGCAATTAGCGTCATATCTGCAGCACGCTCCGCATTGCAGACTCAGTAAGGAGCAAGGGTTGGTTATAACCTCTCACCACTGCGTGATAGCATTAGCAATTAGCGTCATATCTGCAGCACGGTTCGCATTGCAGGCTCAGTAAGGAGCAAGGGTTGGTTATATCCTCTCACCACTGCGTTCTAGCATTAGCAATTAGAGTCATATCTGCAGCACGGTCCGCATTGCAGGCTCAGTAAGGAGCAAGGAGTTGGTTATATCCTCTCACCACTGCGTTCTAGCATTAGCAATTAGCGTCATATCTGCAGCACGGTCCGCATTGCAGGCTCAGTAAGGAGCAAGGTGTTGGTTATAACCTCTCACCACTGTGTTCTAACATTAGCAATTAGCGTCATATCTGCAGCACGGTCCACATTGCAGGCTCAGAAAGGAGCAAGGTGTTAGTTATATCCTCTCACCACTGCGTTCTAGCATTAGCAATTAGCGTCATATCTGCAGCACGGTCCGCATTGCAGGCTCAGTAAGGAGCAAGGTGTTGGTTATATCCTCTCACCACTGCGTTCTAGCATTAGCAATTAGCGTCATATCTGCAGCACGGTCCGCATTGCAGGCTCAGTAAGGAGCAAAGTGTTGGTTATAACCTCTCACCACTGCGTTCTATCTAGCATTAGCAATCAGCGTCATATCTGCAGCACGGTCCGCATTGCAGAATAAGGAGCAATGTTATTACAACCTCTCACTATACTGTGTTCTTTGCTAGCAAAACTGCTTCGGTTACATATGTTGCAAATTACATGCAATGGTTACAATGAAATATTAGAGTGAAAGTTTAACAGGGAGTTTTTTGCGTTATTTGTTTCGTAAATTCCGTTCTGAAGACTCAAAACTCTATATTACAAATGAAAAATTTTTTATTTGTGTTCACTTTTTAGGCCGATTAGTAAGTCACAATGAATTGAATGATTACATAGATTACGGAAATTTGATACAGAAATTACGGTAGATTTGTTTGCAGTTGATGGTTTGTAACCACTGATTTCCATTAAACATTACCAATAAAAAATTAAGAAATACTGTGATCGATTTCCACGATCTTTATTATATACATGTAAAGGTGAACGATATTTTTTGCTTTATTTTAGTTAGCTAATCATATTTAAATCATAATTTTACATTTTTGTCATGGCAGTATTATTAGGTAACCATGTCATATTGTCTAAAATGATTGATAAAGTAATTCTCTCACACTTTCACTCAATTAGCTCATTGGGAATGGGCTTATCATAAGCAGTTTTATTTCAGTCACATTATAATAATCCTTATCATGCTTTTGTTTCTCATGAAGTATCTCATGGTAATTATATAAAACATTTATAAAACAAAACTGCCGTATTTTAAAATTAGCTTGTTTTAAATTTTAATTTTGGTAATATTTTTGTATGGCAAAATATTTGTAGTCTATCACATTTAACAATTAAAAAAATATATTAGCGTTTAACTAAGTTTATTTCAATTCATAAAAATTCTCTGAATTCTACTGAAGTCAAAAAGTTGTAACATGACATCCTTGTTTTAATTGGCTCAAGGGCAGTGGTTCGCCTCAAAGAATGTTGCTCGTGCCTCACCTGTTGCGCTTTAAAGCTTCTCTGAATCCTTTCATCGTTGTATTAAACGTGACTCCAGTAATACTCACCTAACCAGTTGAAATATAATCAAAATTTTGTTTTATTTACATGATAGCGTATTAGAAGATTCTCAGTTAAATCCAATACCTTTCATGGAATATAAACGTCACCACAAGTGACCCTTCTGTTAATCCAAAGTTTTCAATTTGATAAAATTATTTTTATATTTCAATTAAACTGGTATACCTATATATTTACAAAATTCTATCACAAAGGCTGTAATTTTCTATTATTATGTATTTTCAATTCTTGCTCTGACAGTTTCAGAAAATATTATAATGTAATATCAACTTGTGTAAGATAATGCATATTGAAGAAATTGCATACCTATTATAATGTAGGTTGAATAATTGCCTGTCACCCAAATGTACTTACTGCCTTTGAATCCTGGTGGGAATTTTAATTACTTTATTATTGCTTGCTAGATTTAGTTTACCATCACCTAGCCCTGGCAGTGTATTTTCAATTTATAAATGTATTCGGTGCGTTGAGACAAGATGTCCGCGTGGCGTTTCTAGGTTAGGTTTGTTTTGGTTGAATTATGTAAGGTTAGGCTATGTTAGGCGTAACTAGGCATAACTTAAACATTTTCAAAATAACTGTTAACATGCGTAAAAAAATCTTAATACGTAATTACGTTGCACACAGGTATTACAAAGTCTCATAGAGCTCGGCAAAATGCGCTGAATCTGTAGAGGGATTGAAATAGTACATTACGTTACTACACCGGTAAGTACTGTTTTGCTGGACGAACATGATAGTTCTCGCGCGAGCCAGAGGCGAGCGTGGGATTTCCATGTCAGCACATTACAATTTGCTGGGCTTGTGGCGTATACACCATACTACTCAGAAAAAAATTTTTAATCATACGGTATTCCTTGCGTTGCATAACCCATTACGTTTCTCAAATCTCCAGACCTAACCTAAAATAAACAAAGAGATATTTGCCACTAGTGCTGCCACCACATTTCTTGTGTTTGGTGCTGGGGGGGGGGGGGCGCGCCAAACTCAGATTTTGCTCCGGGCGACACTAAGTGTAGATCCGTCACTGTTCTGTGTAGAATGCTGTAGACATCATTCATAGCTGCACTCGCTCAATCATATCTTGAGGTCAATCATATCTTGAGGTCTTGAACTAATCCGGCAACAGTTATATGGGATAAAAGTTTCATGAAATGTATCTGGTTTTAAGACAAAAATAAACCATCGATATAATTCTAGGAAATAATAAACGTGATATAAATGGCGAATAACGAGTTATAAGGTTGTGGTTTTTTAAACGTGCTTGGACGATGACGAAATTAAATAATTTATAAAGCTACAGAGGTTTTAAGTATTGGAAGCATCCAGTATCTCTATTCGTATTTACGTTTATTTTTGTAGCAAAAATGAACAGGAAAATAAAAAATATAATACGATACTCTACACCTGATTTTGTTATTTAGTAAATTTTTATTATACCATTAAATTTGATCATTATGCGAACGACATAAGCAGAAGTCCTAAATCCGCATCGTTAATTAAAGTGTTGTCAATCTTTTCTTCAGTCAGAAAATACTTCTGATTGACAAATTTCAAACTTCTTCTTCAAAGGCAGACTCTTCTTCAAAGGCAGTAAAAGGAGATTTTCTTGAATGACATTAAGGATGATTCCCAGGTTGTCTCTATTGACGTTTTACTCACTTTTTAAACTCTTCGAGAGTTTCCGGTGAGCATTATCATTTTTCGCTCTATTTTTTCATGTATTAAAAAAACTTAAAATGGTAACACGTATAACTCGTATAAAATAGTTCTTAGATCAAAATTTAAATATCAATTAGATATAAAAAATAATAGTTTTCTCGTTTGATTTTTGATTAATTAGCTATGTTTACATTATATTTTCATTACCCTTCCATGCTCTTAAACATGCCTAATGTATATTAAATAAATAACTCTAAAATTCCTATTGTAAGTTAATACCCCCGTTGCAGCAGACCTGCATACTCAGCGAATTTCAAATACAAAAGAACATATTTCAATACAACATAGCGAGATTTGACATGTTTTCGTAATCTCCATAACAATAACATGGGGAGTGAGTATGCAGGTTTGCTGCAACAGGTATGTAAAAAGTGGTTGGTTTTAATTCATCATTTAGTAGATCTTAACTAGAAGAAGATCCCGGCCAAGTTACCAAGTTTTATCAAGATATGAAAAAATGAAGGAAGATATAGATTTTTTTATTCCCCATCTCAACATGGGGAATGATTGTGCAGGTTCGCTGCCAAACAACATGTTCAGAAATAAGCGAGATATAGAATTTTACTTTTTGCCCTTAAGGTTAACATTGGGACAACGTACTGTATTTACCACTTTCACTATCTCGGTAACCAATGGACATGGAGCAGTGATTCAAAATACTAAATTGTTTTTTTTTTAGCTGAATACAATGGAGCCACAAAAAATTTGATCATTTTTATTTTTCTATGTAAAAAACTCTCAAAACCCATTTTTGGGGGGATTTATCCCCTTAACCCCCTTTCCGATAGTCCGATCGGGCTGGTTTACGACCTCGTCCAATTGATTACTACTTTACATGTCTTTACTAAATTTCATCAAGATCGGACCATATTTACAGCCGCTATCGTGCTCACAGACACACACATATATAGATACATAATAGTCATAGACACATATATATGGATATATATATATATATATATATATATATATATATATATTTGAATGAATGGTGTTTTTTGCTTCTGGTGGCCCCAAAACGAAAAGTTATCATGGTCTCGGGCTTAGGTCTTACCACGAGAGCTACAGTAATAGCTTATTCCCTATAGGGGAAATTCTGTAAAATTTAATTAAAAAGTAAAACCTTATTAAAATCTGGAACCTAAGTCGATCAGTTTCGAACTGTTTAAGAAGTAACTAATGACACGTACAAAACAGAACTAAGAGCCAAATCAACCAAAAGTAAGTTAAAAACGTGTTATCAGCTTATTTTATCCAAGACTTTAATAGAATATATCTCATGACAGAAGTTTCTAATGGACATTCCATACAAAATGGAACATCCCGAGTTTAATTACCATTCTGTAAGCCCAGCGGAATGCCAATGGCTGTCACAGGACTTGGACTGACACACGCTCCCTCTGTGGCCTGCACGTGCGCCCCTGGCAATCAATGCCTCGCTGCTGATCGAACCATGCGTCGCGGATTCTCCAAATTTCATTCATATTTTACACCAAAAATCTTAAATCTCTCTTTAAAAATCAGTTTATAGTTATAAATCTTACAACATTTTATTCGGTAATAATCTGTGTTAACAGTGAGTTAAGAAAGTTCTTGGGCCGGTTCAATACATTTTATTTAATGTAGACTGAGCAATAAATTCGTTAACAATATTTTTCTATACTTTTTTACTACAGTTTAAGTTAGAGTTTCTTACCTCTCTTTGGAGAGCCTGCGTGGAGCGAGAAGTTCCCAAACATAGGCCTAAGTATGCGTTGAGATGTACATAAAATTATAATTCCTAGTTGGGCCTGTAAACTGCAATTAGGTCTAGTAGAATATAACCAACCAAAAATAAGAGCTACAATTAGGCCGTAATTTTTTACTCCAACCAAAAATAAGAGCGTTTTGAAGTTTCATTTTTGTTACCCGGTACAGCTTAAGCTATCTTTAAGTTGCCAGAATTAAATTTATCTTAAAAGAGGTCAAGCTTAAAAAAAGGCTGTGGCATTTTTACAGCGCAGTTTTTTATTTTGAAATTATGGGTCACAATACCACCTTTATATTTTAAAAACAATATTGTGTAATATCCAAAATGGTGGATCCAATATGGCGGCTAAAATATGTAGCCAGACAGTTATATTGTTAAATATTCCGGCAAAAAGTGTTTAGGGGTGAACTGGCATTGACGTTTGAGCGAATGTAGAAGGCGAATGCATGGGACATTAAAACTCACCCTGTTGATCAACCCTATGAAAAATAAAAAATAAAGATGCCATCTCCTGCAATGATACAAAGGCGTTCTGACTGCTGTCTTGTTGTCTTGAAGTGTTAAAGCCTTTGATGGGATGTAAACTTTGTCTTTTACGAAGCCCATAACAGAAACCAGTACTTGAGAACAGGAAATTTAACTGGCTCTTTTTTGTATAGTGTCACTTAAACGTAACCCAAACTAACTAGTGTATTTTTCAGTTAAAATTAAAAACTTAGAAAAAATTAAAAACTCAGTATACGTCTTTTATCTCAAGTATTTTTTTTAAACGCAAGTAGTTTTATCTCGTTTTTTTCTCAAGTACTAGAAAACAAAAGACTTTTCAGTGAAGATCTCCGCATACACTCTAAAAAAAATCATGCTTCTCGTTCCTTAAAACTATTTTTAATACAATGAACCCAAGGAATTACAAAATGATTATTTCCTACTTGATTCCAAAACTAGAATTTGTATGATTTCAATTCACATTTCAACTATAAGGATGTGATTAAATAAGTGAAATAGTTTAAACAAAAGCCTGATTATTGCGGATATATAGTTTGTGAGACAGAATAAAGTATAAAATAATAAAAAAATTGTTATCTATTTATTTCATATAAAAGAATCGGAGTTAATCTGGAAAACGTATTCGAAAGCCATTTAGAGCAGATGTGAACTCTAGCAAGCAGGTAATAGAATCTAAATTGACTCCGCTTGCGATTTATGCAGGGATTTGAAAGAAAATATTTCTTCCATCCCCTACAAGGCGTTGAGGTAAAAGGGTTGCATGATAGAAGTATTTTAAAATAACCTTTAATATATTTTCATATATATCCGTTGTGAACACGTTCAAGGACTAACTGTAAAATAAATTTAAGATATAATTTTATTTTTATGAAAACGGGCTTAACCACAATATATTAAAGTCAAGATTAAATTATGCTCAATTGTCATAGACTAGAAGTGTATTCAATATATTTTTAGATTAAATCCAACATATTGTATCCTACTTCTTATATAATTTCACTTGAATCAGACCCCAATTAATGTATTTTCAGATTAAAATATAAATTTTTACTCAATTTAAATTTTTATTATTATTTTTTTATTCAGTTTAAATGACAAGTACTAGATAACCTATAAACCTATAGTTTCAGTGAAACTACCAACATACAAATTAGGATAAAAATTATTCCTGTGTTACATACTATATTGTACTGATATATTTCGCATTGGTGGTGAATATAAATCAATAATTATAATATTAATCACTATTTCAAAGAAAATGTCATTTAAAAAGGTAGGTATATGTTAGTTTAAAGCTATCGGCTAGGACAGTTCTCAGAGATCTAGCAAGGTCTGCATTATCATATAATACATGATACACTATACTAATTAATCTTGTAATCGACATATAAACACTATTCGAATAAACGTATATAAAATATAATCTTAAATTCCTATATTAATACTTTTATTCCAAATTACCAGCTTTATAATAAAAAACTACCGTTTATTTTGTGATACTATTAGTTTGGTTCAATTATAAATTCCCCTGGTAAAGTTTTTGTTCGATAAAAACCTCCTTCCTATAATTAATAATTAATTTACTGGTAATCAATAGCACTTACTGCTGCAGTAATAGTATATTTCATTACTAGTACCGAAAGTGGCACTTTCCGGTGCGCGCCCAAGTTTCATGTGTGAGGCGGAGCCGAACACAGGAATATCGAATTTCACGTGTGAGGCGAAGCCGAGCATGTGAAAGTGTGTTTCACGTACGAGGCGAGCCGAGTACGGGAATAATTGGAGCAAGTGCCGAAAAATCACTTTCGGTACAAGTTATGAACGGTACTTTTCATCACGACGCAAAAATACACACAATGCTGAAGAAGAAACCTCAGTAAAATGCAAACTATTATATTTCTCAATTAACATTTTTTTATAATAACAAATTTACTATAATAAGCCTACGTAACAACGTAAAAATTAGAAGTTCAAGGTTATGTTTATTGTGCAGTTGGTATTGGTTGAGAGATTTTAAACATGCGCTATAATAACAACACAGCAAAACTCATTTATACCTATTCCTGTTTTCGGTTTACATTGTTGAACAATAAGAACAGCTGATTTAAATTGTAAGAATAAACGGCAAAGCGACGTCAGAGCGCGTAGCGGGCAAATGGGAAACTAATTGAGAGCAAGGGAAAACAAATTTAGAGCAAGGGAAAATCAGCTGATCGTTTTTCCCTTGCTCTAAATTAGAGCTTGGGAAACGATCGTTTTCGTTGCTACCAGCTGACATCGAAAGTAGCTACTTTCTGTACGGAGTGATGAAAAGTAAAATAACATCAAAGTGAAGCCTGAATTCAAAACAGCATTTATCGCTTTTTCAAAGAGTTTGTTTTGACTGGATATTTATTTTATAAAAATAAGAACTAGCTATATCAAGATAAACAGGTTAATACTTAAACATAATTATCAAGTTTCAGTTGGATGTATGCATAGCATAGTTTTAGTAATAAGGGAAGAAAATGCAAAGTGAAGAAAGCTTAAAGATTTTTGATACCAGAACTCCATAGAAGTTTAAGTAGTTTCTTAAAGACACTAATTATCTTTTGTTCGTTAAAATCCTCTCTCTTAGATTACAAAGAGGGCTAATTTGCAGCCTTTTAATCTTTTAATCTTCATCTCCAAAAACATCAAATCAGTTGCGGATTTGCATGGTTTTACGCTTAACATCTAACCTTTCTTGATAAAGAGAATGAGTAATGGGGTTGGGTACTTTTGACTTAGCCTAGTAATAGGATTTATTGTCTGTATGCAATCATTACGACTAACATTGTACCTAATGGTAAAAAAACTGAATTTACTCAAAAACTATGAGATATCATTGTAAGACTTTTGTCCTCCATTTGTTAAAATAACTTTAAAGACTAAAGTTTCGATACCGCAACCAATAACGTCATTACTAACATTTTTATTAATTTCCTGTCAAGATATATATCGTCCTTGAGCAGCCAAGAAACCTATAGATGGTACTTATAGCCAATTTTACCTTAAATAGTAATATCCACTGGAAATCCTTCAACCAATAGGCTTAAAATAGAATAAAATCAGGATTTTAAAAAAATCTACTCATTATTTAGCTAGTATATAACCATTATGTTTTTGGAAATCGATCTATTAATAGTTAAGACCTATTTAATGCATTAACTTTTCTAATGTTTTCAGCCAGCCTGCGGTTACAGATTATATATAGATATAAAATTTTTTTATCTTAACTGCCCTTCGCTTGCGCCAATAAGCTTGTCGGACAATTAAAAAGATAGCGAGCTACTGGAGTTACATCCAAGCCAGAGTTATCCTCTCATAATTGAAAAGGAGTCATCCGTGGCTGGAATCGAACCAGCGACGTTTTACTTAAGGGGACATCACTGTGTAAGCCACAAAATGTCTAAAAAATTTTATAAACAAGACAAAAATAACAGGATGTTGAAGCATCTGTATCCTATTAATGGCGATATTTTATGGAATTAAAAGACATTTACCTTGGGGTAATGGTTAATCAGCGTTGAAATAAACTAGTCATGAAATGGAATCGCCCATTAAACGCCCTATAAAACCCGAATAGTGTATTGTTTCGTCCGTTATATGTGGATATGAAAGACTTTTGTCAACATTATTACTTCTTTCATCGTTTTATCTATTAATTTATAAAATTTCTATAACACTTCATTAATGAAAATATCATCTGAATAATATTTACATTTGAACTAAAGATAATAACATTTGTCAAAATATAAAAAATGTCAGACGTGAATGGATTTTATTTAGTGATTACGTCATAACATCATCATACACTAAGTATTATTACAAAACGTCCAATAATATCATCGGTAGGTTTTCTTAATATGTATATCTCGATTACTTTTAACGAAAGATTTATTCTGAGTTTCACATTATTTTTTGTTTGATTTTATAATCCAACGGCTACACTATGGCGTATATACCCCAAGATGAACACGGTGAAGCTACGTAACTGAAGGTTTTCCAGAACATCAACACGCCAAGAGGCCGTGATCAAGAAGACTGCGTTCCAGCACGAGGCAGCAAGCCTTCTTTTGATACAATAGGCTGACATACTCACTCGGTGTACACCTTATAGGGCACATACGTGGTATTAACACTTTTGATCTTTTGATCTCCATTTTTTTCTTTGATGGATTTTTTTTCTTTTTCCACCTTTTTGATTTCCATTTTTTCTTTGACCTGAAAAAAACAGATTAATCTGTCCAGTCTTCGTTTTATTCTCAGAAGGTGAATCTAAGAATGTCTACATTAGCCCTGTAGTTTAGTAAAATATATGATCGTAAGTTTTTCAATACTGTTTCAAAGATGATAATTTAAGCTTTTCGTACAATGCGATTATAAAGTGTCATATTCATAATCCAGGTGATGAGAAAAATTAACTTGCATTTATTTTCCTATTTCTTTATTATTCCAACCAGCAATTCCAGAATATAACGAATGTAAATTGGCGAGTTAACACAATATATGACAAAGTTTATTACTCTGATCAAATACATGAAGACGTTCACCTGTAAGGTTATTGTGTTTACATTTAGTTTTATATGTGGCTGTTGTTTGTAAGAAAGACCACATTAAAATATGAAATAGTCAAATAAACATGTCTTTATTTTTTTGTCGTCTTCGCAATTCTATGAAGTATTGAACAACCATGTCCACCTCGTAAAGTGCAAAGTGTACTAACTGGATTTTAGTGCACTTGGCGTAAAACAAATGGTTTATTATTTGGTATCTATGGATTTAATTAAGTGGAATTTCCTTTGAGAAACGGAAGTACCACTTAAAAACTAAAGGTCTCTTTAAATTATATTAATTTAAATATATTATTTATGTTAAACTTAGTAATTTTTTAGAAGAGTTTGTCAATCAATTAAAAAAAACTTGTATTATTTTAAAGAGGAAAAGTTGACTTAAAAATTCTTTTTGGTCCACTCTCAAAATATATCTCTTTGAGAAATAAAATGTGCTGGAAAAGTTAAATTGGAGACTTATAAATAAATTTTGAATATATATATTTTTGTAGATCACAAAAGATATATTTTTAAAAGATATCTGGAAATATGAGCTAAAACGGAATAAACACAAATATGCTATTGTGTATGTTGGCAATAGTAGGTGAGATACCCTATTTAAGTTTTCTTCGTAATCCAATTATCCTTAAAAATATTTTGGTATAGCACAGCTATGTTGAAGTCACTATATAATCTTAAATGAATAAATCCCTGATGTGAAAATATGTAAAACGTCCTATACTCTAAAACAAGCACTTGAATATGGAAAACGTTGTTTTGCCGAAGGATTTTTATTTCCTTTATATATGGTCATTTTGTCCACGCTAAATCAATTGGAGCTGGTCACAAGACAGGAAAAAATCCGGTTTCCACCCTACAGCCCTTTAAAGTGCCCATATTATCGTTAAGGACAGTTTTAATTGAAGCAGCTCATTCATAGGTTGTGTATATATATTATATCTGAGCAAAGCTCGGTCTCCCAGCACTGATGTAGAAATTAATCACTTCAAGTAAATGAAAAATAAAACTAAAGAATACCTTTGTTTGTTATTTATTATGTCTTGATAAATGCTTTCCTTAATCAAACTTGAAAATCTCGGTAAAATCTAAGGTTTTTATCTCGTATTACAACATTTTTGGGATTCAGCAAGCGGAGCTAAAAAGTTTATTATACCATCGCTTTCACGGTGCTGTATCCGTTATACCT
Source organism: Flexamia atlantica (assembly GCA_035578135.1). Taxonomy (NCBI): domain Eukaryota; kingdom Metazoa; phylum Arthropoda; class Insecta; order Hemiptera; family Cicadellidae; genus Flexamia; species Flexamia atlantica. Next base: position 24,775,178 of record JAQJVK010000008.1, read on the forward strand.
GTCACCTTAACCCGGCAAACAACTTGTTCCCAAGAAACAATATCTTGTATTAAGATATTTTGAGTCGTAAATTATTACCTTGAGAATAAAGTAGCAAATTTAATTTTCGCTTTCATTTGCCCGTATCACCTATACGGACTCGTTTTGCTGTAAATGTAGCTAACTATAAAATTATTAAAACTTGATAATACTGAACACTACTAACGAATAATACAATGGTGGAATAATATAGCATCGTTTTTAAGAACCCCTCTTGGCGAACACACGAAAATCATTAAAAGAACCAGAAGAACCCAGTCTAAAAATAAGGCGATATTTGGATATTTTAGAGAAAGTTGCTAAAGTTACTTAAAAGTTAAAGTGAACTTTCTTAATTGGTGGTTCCAGCTGAGCAAGGTATTATTAGTTTGAATACATTTATACTTTCTTGCAATCTTCCTACAAAAATATAAGTCTTTGTGATTCACATTCAAGTATTAAAATATATTAAGATTGATTATCTTATGCAACAAGCTAGTTATTACTATATATGTCATAATATTATGCTACATTTCATAAAAATTTATTTTTTCTGCGATATGAATGGGAAATAGGAACAAACGTGTAGCAGAAAGACAATTTTATCTACCGAAGGAGTTTTCGGTAAACGATATTTTTGTGAACGCCTGGTTATTTTTTCTTCATTTTATTTTACTCTCTTGTTTTTTAAATGTTTTAATACTGACAAAAGATCGTGCTCGGCTTACGGCTACAACAGTCAAATTGTAAACAAGTTGTTTCTGGACTTAAGTCTAACAGCCCTGTTCCCTTGGGGTAATTGGCGTTCCCTTTAATTGAGGCCAGAATTGAGTAATGGTAAATAAAATAGTGTCTAAAGTAGACATTATAATTTATACAGAAATCGGATTATAAATTAACATTTCGTACTTAATCACGTTTCACAAATACAGATGATTTTTCATCATAGCAATAAACATAGTCCCTATTAATAAATAAATCTTCAGTAATGTAAGACCGGGATGCAGCACTGGCTACTTATTTAACCCAGGATATAAGAAAAGGATGATAGTAGAACAACATCTTAGTCTTTTTACTGACCAAGGCCATGTTCCTTAGTCAGGGTTTTTAATTAATAGCCCAACAACCAATAGCAACTAAGGGGCAGTTTAAGAGTTGATGGAGTCTAACGTGGGATCCGAACCAAAATTTCGCTAATTATTAACGAACTGGTCTAATTGTAAGGATGGTCTTATGGATAAAGTACCGCTAGTACTCACTAGCGGTAGTATTCCCCACCAGGGAATACCGCATTCACAAGCCGTCGCTTTTAACCATCTACAATTCATAACCCAAGTAGCTAAATTTCTAGGACGCTTCACAGTCATAATCAATTACAATTTCAATGAAAATAAGTTGTACGATGAAAACAATAAACTAACTTTAAATTAACTTTGAACATATCTCAGTTTAAATTATTACACTTATTTAAACCGGGATTAGTACTTATTCAATAAATTATGCAATAAAACAAGACGCGTAATTCTAACACGCGTCAAACATGTAAACCTAACACAACGTATTCAACGTGAACGTGAACAGCGTGTAATCCAACACGCGCACACATAGCAATACACAGTGTTTTGCGAGTTTGACAATGTTTGTTTTGCTGCATCATCCTCTCGTGAGACCGTATGTGAATCAACACGTCGACAAATGGACTTTGGCTGACTGGATGTTGTTTTCTCTATAATGGAAACAATTTTGTTTTAAGCTTGGCGTTTACTTAATCAATTTAAGGTATATTGCTGCAAAATCCATTGCCATCGGGTCCGTATTGTTGTATTCAAGTATCAGATGGGCCGAACATTGCTCGGTGAAATAAAGTGTATCCGATAAACTGTTGTTAAACTTCAGGGTTGGAAGGAACTTAAAAAGGACTAATCAAACTGAGCTTCATAACCTGCATGGCAAGTTAATATTTCTTAATATCTATAATAATTCTCTTAATATATATAATACTGAGATATATTGCTCTTGGTTATTAAATAATCTTTGGCTAATTCACCTCAGTAAAAGCGTTACACAAAATATATATTCACCCAGTGAATTAATATATATTTCGGTACTCTGGTGTCATACGGAGGCCACGTTTTTAGAGACATTGTTTTGCTGGGCACCAAATATAACTACAGCATTGGGAAGAACGTACACTTTAATCGACTTACTGTCGAAATTTGACTTAATTATGATGAATGGTATTTGTGTTCTGCCTCCCAAAAGGAAGCGAGGATTGAGTGTTCACATCGTCACCGCCGCTATCGTCCACACCCGATCGCCACCCTTATACAGCGCGCTGCGGCGGTTATGTTGAGTTAGGTTATCATAAATTTGTTAGTAGGACTTTCCTTGTTATGTTACGAATCAAACGATACCAGATGAGTTATACTTTCGCCCGCCAAATGCCCTCCAAGTAGGCACAGGATTGTTGACCGGAGCACGCGCATCACCTGTCAACGGGTTTTGGCGGGTGAAAGTATGGCTCATTTGGCATTGTTCGATTCGTAACGAAATGAGGAAACTCCTACTAACATATTTATGATATTCTAACTCAACATAACCGCTACAGCGCTGCATGAGGGTGGCCTCCGTATAATACCAAAGTACCTATATTTCAATGACTATATATGTTACAAACACTTTATTAACATAGAGATTTTAGCCATATATACAAGTGCGCACCCTTTATTTGAAGACAAACCAAGTATTACCCTTTTATATTTCCGTAATTAATTGTATTCATGAAAAATCTACTATTCCCTTTGATCATTTACAAATGGTTTCAAACTATCATTACATGTATACAATCATCATGTATTCCTAAGTCCAGTACGAGTTTATTTCCTAAGGAGTCACTTTATTAGTGGAATATTTTATTTTGATTATGGATATTTGATGGTTTCTTCGTCCCCTCGGTGGTCTGCGTCGCCTCCGGCGGTGGCCTCCGCTCCCTCGGTGGTGGTCAGTGTCTCCGTTGGCCTGGGTGTCGGTGCGGTCCGGTGTACGCTGCTGGATGTCCCTTGATGGTCGTGTGAGTCCTGAAGTGAAGAGTCAAAATTTGTGTTTTGCGGAGATAGACTATCCCGAGGGTGCCGACGGGCGCTTTATACTGTTTACGACGGTTTACCAACTCTTACTCAATTCGGAGTGGCCCCTGAGTTCCCTGACCTATTCCTCCCAACTCCTCCTCAAAGACTGGTTTCCTAACTCTCATTTTTAATTTTCTACCACTCTCCCTTCCATCGGACTTTTCTCCCCACTGTGCTACTGTTACGCCCTCCTGCCAATCGGCGATGATGAATCCGATGCCTACACAGCCAATGGAAAAACGACTTGCATATTGTTCTGAGAATAAGACGTGTCGCTTGCTTTTGGTGACTTATTTAAATTTTTCTAATTAATTCTCTCATGGGAATCGATCTGATCCCAGTCATTACCCTCCTTCTTAGGACGACCTTGAAATGTAATGCCGTTCTATTTTCTGTCAACAATACGTGCTTCATCGTGGGAGCTTGGAAGTTTAATCAAGCTATTCTTATTTTATGTACTAAGTAAGCTTACCCTCAAATAAATTACTTATTGAAAAATAAATTATGGATGCAGATAAATAATCAGGAGACTGGTTAATTTCTCGGATATTTTTTACTGTGTTATTTTCTCCGAGCCTTAAATTTAAGGATGTTTTGTAAAATGCAGTTATTCATTCAAAAAAATAAGTGATTTTTTTGTATGGTTTTTTTGTAAAAAGGATTTTTTGTAAAGTAAAAAGCAGTTCAAAAATTTAAAATAAGTGTACAACTCGCAAATGTTTTACATTGACCTACTCTTATTCTCTTACAGCAGAAGAAATCGAATTTTAACGTAGAAACTAAACCGTATATTCCTTCTTGAGCTATTATTGTATGTATACTTGCACAATCATCTCAAACGTTGGTAAAGACATTATATCGATAAGTTTAAATTTAAAACGTATGTTAAAGCTGTGGAGTTACATTATTTATTACAGCAAAAAGGATAACAACCATATAAAAGAAACAAGACTACCCGTAACTTTTGAGAAAATCGTAAGTCTGGAACCCATCAACACTAAACTTGAATGGTAGGTCCCGGTGAGAAAATCCCAAGAAACTATTACGTTTCCCTGAGGACCTAAATATAAAGAAAAAGGCTAGACAGCTCTTACATTTATTTTAATTTACATTTTACTTTTTCCCAGCGAAGTGGGACATCAACAGCTAGTTTAAAAAATGGTGCAAGATGCGTTGTTTTAAAAACTTCCAGCGAACAAATTGTTCAAGATTTTAATTTTGATTTTGCATCACTTTTGTCTTGGTAAACTAGTTTTTATCATAGAGGAACTAAAAATTCCGATCTTTAAAAACGAGCTATGTTTGTAAGATTGATTGGCTATATACTAGCTCAATAATTTAAAAAAATGATCAGAGGATATTCCTCAAATGGTATGTAGGTTCCTCAAACACATATTATATGTAGTTTACATGGTCTAAAAAGTAAAATTAACATAAAAATTAATTTTTAACTCAAATAAATTAACATGTTGCCTTATATTTTATCATTTTGGCAACCAAACAATCACCGAAAACGCAAACAAAGTAATCATAAAAACCGGTTGTTATCTACAGCCTCCTGAGGGGAGAAATGTTATTTCAGTACGTGGGGATTGCATGGAATGTATTTTTAATATGTATGAATATCATGGCATTGAAACCGTTTCACATTAATTTAATGAAGTACATAGTAAAATAAAATATTATCGAGTGAGGATAAATCCAATAGGTATTTATTATGATGTGAAAACGTTTGATACATGTTTTGTTTTAATTTCACTACAAACTCATACTACAATTGATAACACACCCCATGTAATTTTGTTTATATTTATTTTATCATACGGCGTTAGAACAATAAATGCACCTGTATAGAACATGTTTTAAGGCGGAAAATAATTATTTCCAGTGTTTTAAAGAAATCCTCGGAGCAGTTTTCGACGTAATTAATTGTATAATCAAGCAAGCATACAAGCCAGCATTGGTCTTATACTCGTTAGGGTATTTACATAAAATTAATCGACATGCATCTTTGTATGTTCATATTATAAATTAGAAACCAGCTAACTAATAAATAAATTATTAAACTAAAAAGTGTTAAGTAGAACATGTAATCGGCTTTTATGGCGTTTAACCAAACAAATCTTTCATTAATCAAACAATCAAATAGTTTTTTTTCAATGAGGTAGATTCCTAGAGAATTTGAGAAATAAATACATAAACGTTCCAAGCACCGTTTGATTGTTTCATAGTAAACATTGAAACGTTTAAAGAACACTGTGAACTTCTCTTATATTTTTATTTATTTATTTTTTGTTCTAGAGGACAAGCACCACAAAGAGTCATGCATTCAGTTACGATGCATCATTTTGTGTCAATAAAATGTAGGAAAGGTGACCCTATTCTATTCACTATACTATTGTGAACATCAAAAACGCCGGAATCTTTAGATGCAATTGTATTTTAGATGCAATTGGCCAGCTGGTTTAGTAATTTCAAAGTTCAATTGTAAGGCACCGAGTATAGTTCTTTTCTAACCTATCATGCATATAATAATGCAAGACATTAGCAATAAGAGGATATGTAAATTGTGATCCCATAACAAAACACACATTTTAATATAAAAAATCTTTAAAAATAATAATTATTGAATGTTGAACTTGAAGATATATAAACGACATTTTGAATCATGTTGTACAAAGCCTTAACGTTGGGTTAACCCTTTTGGACGGAAACAACACTTTGCAAAGCTAAACGAAGCTCGTCTCTTGAGCTGTATGTTTGCGTCCCATGACCACAAACCCTAAACACCATCCATAGAGCAGTCGCTAATCGGGATTAAAACTGTCTGGCCGTCTATGTGGGGCGGACACAATGAAATCTACCCATTTGTGTTCAATATTTTTACAAAAATACCAACCTGCTGGTTCATTTTTTCAGATAGTGACATTTTCTGCTCGATTACATTTTTTATACAGTTTTCTTAATCAATTATTGGACTACATTCTTTATTTCATTACAAAATTCAGCATTTTATATTTAAAGTAATATTCCATCTTTAAGACTGGAGCGCAGATTCGTATTTTTAACCGAAATATGAATGATGATAGCCTTGTTTCTGACAAAGATCAGCTGGTTAATTTATTCCAGGATTGTTAATTAGAAGCGTAATAAGCGATGGCAGCTTGGTCCCGACTCAAACCTTGCAAGGCTTTCCAAAGATCTGTTAGCTCATCATTATTAGCTACCCGCTATTAGCTACTCATAAGCTATTAGCTATTAGGAGATTTTTATTTTGATATCCGCATTTCCAAGCCATTATCTGTATTCAATAAATCTTTTTAATATCTTTTATGATAAATCGGTGTTTGGTAGAGCTCTGATCTTTGACGTCTTACGGTCATTAAAAACTAAGACTTTCCATGCTGCTAATTTGTTCAGTCAACAGCCATACGCTTTGAAAACACAATTGTCATCACAAAACGTCATGCAGTGCAAACAGTACTTACAAAGTTCCTTTTAAGCCGAGCTTTGCTCTGAAACATTTGTTTTTTTAGTTTTAACAATTAATTACATCCATAGGAGTATCAAAAAAAATCTGTGTCATAACATTTTATTCCCTTTTTTAATACTCAACAACGCTATTCATTCAACTGGAATAGCATTCAACTTGAAAATTTTTTTTTTTATTTTTGTGTATTTCTGTGTCAGTGGTATTTATTTACGAATTGATCGGGAACGGTCCAAACCCTGAGTTTTCAAGCAGATTCTATGATAACTCGTTTTTATTAATGCTTATTTTACTGTTAACTTTGCAACCCATAAGGACCAAAGTAAACATCTTGCAGCTTTCAAATTAATTTTGTTTTCGTAACTAGATATGTACTAGTACCTCTACATTATTCGTTTAAGGCAAAAATAAGATATCTACTGCATTAGAAGAAAATCCTTGAAGCCGTTTTCATTATAATAATCAATCGGTCAGAAAACCAAACAAGAAGGCAAGCAAGAGTACGAGAGCTTGTTCAAAAGTATTGGATAACGAATGACAATTAATTAGGCTTAAGTGAATACCATAAAATTGTTTCTATGTGTTTGGCTAAATATATAAAATTTTAGATTTTTTTGCATTCGTTATTTTTTTAATAAATGTGATCAAATGTTTATACCAATATATATAATGATATTATACATATGTTTTACGAAACCTTCAATGCCTTGGCTAAAAGAGGTCCGAATTTAATAGTAAATTTTATATTAATAATAGCAATTTAATAGTAAATTTTATATTCAAAACAAACCAAACAATCATATGAGTTGAGGTTGACTTAAATTCGACACGAATATTCAGTAGCATTTGCGGTAGACCGGTGACGTCAATGTATTTACGTAACTGGAATTTGGAATGTTAATATCGCAATTGAACTAACCACAGCATTTCATTGCGGCATTCCCTCAAACATATCGTCAGAAACAATACATGGATGCCGGGTTCTTACACATTTAATTTTAATGAAGACTCTAGTTATGAAATTTACATGTTCTACGATTAAAAACTCTTGGTTTAAGTAAATTGTAATAAATAAATTATCTACATTCGCTTACCTAGTTTGTGCGAATAAAATACTTGGAATGGAACTGATTAATCTAGTAGATCGAGATTAAAGAAAATTGTACAATGAATATTCGTAACAAATGTTTTAACTATTTTTAATTATATTGCACGACGTATCAGTTTTGTATGTAATAAACCGAGGACTGCGAAAACTAATATTTTCATTTGGAAAATACAATTAATTGCAGACAAATTGTTTTCGCCGGAAATCATCACGACCAACGTGTTTTTGTTTCAACAAACTCCACGCTGGCTTCCAGACCACTGAACAGTGGGTAAGGCGTTATCTCTTGTCCCGTTTTAAAAGGGTTTATGGTTTGGAAAGGTACTTAACTGGATGTTAAATTACTAATATTAGACAAATTATTTAGTTTTAATCCAATAATTCGTTTATACACCTTTTTTTATTAAAGCTTTATAGTGAAATTTTAAAGGTTTTTAATGATTGCCAAAAGCATTAATTGTTTAAGGATTAATTATATAGTAGTGACAAATCAAGCTTTTTTACAAACCTATCAAGGTGTAAAAAACATGTTGTCAAAATCCTTCATTTGCAATTAACTTTCAAGGGCGAAATTACAGTCCATGCAAGTTTTATAGTTTGTAAACTGTTCGTTTCAAACTCATTTTCCTCATCTAAAACCTCTTTGTACCTCATCTTTCTTGATTTGTGCATTCAAAAATCAAACAATCTGCCAATAACGCTCGCTCCTCAAGTCATTGTTTCTGAAGACGTCAAGGTAAAGACACTCTCAGGTGTTTACCTCCACAAATTGCGTTTGTCCCTTGAGTCGCTCTTCACATCAACCTGTTTTCGATTATTGCAATTCATTTTTATTTCAAGAGAAAATCATTAGAACAAATATTTACTGTCCAAAAGTAAAAGTAAGTACTGTTTTAAAGTAATCTATATTATTAAAAGAATTCCTGGTATTTTGCCCGGAGCATTTTGACCTCTAGAAATTAACTTTGTTTTACATGGTATCAAATTAAAGCTATTAATCTCCAGATGTGCCTTTCGTAGGTTTGGAAAATATCCCATGAAAAGCCCTCGCACAGGAGGCTCGGAGCAAATTCCAGGGAAAGTGCTCTGGAGGTGGGGTTTTCTATTAAATAACACAATCTATGGATACATTTTTCAACGTTGAGGATTTTTAACTATAAATATTAGTTGAAGATCTACCTAAAATCATTCTAAGTTTAATACGCACTATAAATTTAAAACCTTGATTTTATCAATGCACTTAGAATTCAAAGGGTATTTACTCCAATTTTGGGTAAAGCTTGCCAATTTTTACTCTATTTTTATGTACCTATTTAATTTAGGTGTTTCGTGAAAAGTGATATTTTCTTATGTATTAATTTGCCAAAATATACCTAAGATATGAAACAAAAATAATATCAATTTAAAATGTAATTTCTTAGCCGTTATGAGTGAAGAGAAAATATTATTTTTGAAAGGGGAATCGAGAAAGAGGAGGTTCAAAGAGGTTGTAGATTTATAGTGAAGTTTTCTTTATCAATGGTTTTTAGAGATTATTTTATGTGGAACAGAGGTTTGTGAATATTTTTCCCGTTTTTAATATCTAATAAAACTAATTATTTAAATACCAACCGTCACATCTCTGGTCTGTAAACTGTGAATTCAGTAAACCTCGGATGACAATGATTTGTAAACGAAGCCAGACGTCGACCTAAGGACAAAAGGGGAAACGTCAATTGGATTTTCGATGTGGCCGTTTCACCTTGTCGCCCCACTCATAACCTAATCCTACTTTCCTGCATCTCTCTTCTAATGATAAATTTTCTATCTCCACAAATCCGCAAAACTATATACAATTTATATATATATATATATCAAATATATCGAAAATGTTACGATTGTAAAACCTTGTATTGTCTTTTTATTTTATTTGCTTTTTATTGCTACTTTAGTAATTTTTTATTCTTATTTTCACTGACGTGTCATCTATCTATTCGTTATGTAAATTGTACGTGTTCGAAGGATAATTTAATCAGAATCAGAATAATGATTTTTATTTTGAGAAGTAAATTTCTTAAGGTTATATTTCAACAAACGTTATGTTATATTCTTCTAAAAGCAATATTTAGTTGTAATTTCGAGTCATTAATTTTAGTCTTCAAAAATAAAATATTGGCACAGGCATAGAAAATCCATCAAAAACTGCTTCCATATTTTTGTTGAAACAGTTAAATAATACCTCATTGTACGCAACAACAACATTGTAAGAAATTCTAACAGAAGTGCTAGACTTATCTGAAATTGTAATTAAACGTCTCTATTAATCACATTTGAACTCAACTGAGGTCTTTTAATTTTTCCCCAGTGATTTCAATTTATTTTTCTTCCTTGTGTTTGACAACAAAAAACCTACTGTGGTAGTGAGGTATGTCCACTACCGCTGGCGTGTCAAGTTCGTAGTATCATTCGTACAACAACCTGTTTTTATGTTAAAATGTTAATTCCAATGTTCGTGATTTTTAAGTACTGTTTGTTCTGTTTTTAATTCAATGACGACGCCGTCTGTGGTAAACTTCACTTCTTGTGCCCAGCTGAGGATGGTGCTCTCACGCCGAAACATGTACTGAGCATGTTCAATCACATGTTGAGCTGTTGACGAATTTTAAAGTAATTAATATTGTCTTACATTGATCGCACAGCTCAGGGGCTAAAAACATGGATAGGAATAGATTTGGGTAGAATTGGATTTTTAGAAAGATGCGGCTTAGACCGGCATATTATGTCGTTTTCCGAGGATCTAAAATTAAGCCCAGCTACCTTTAATTATTAAAAGCCTATTTTATTTATCAATGACTCGGTTTAGTACAAAAACTATTGCATAATACACTGTATTATACCAATGCACCTCGATATGTATATTAATTATCCAAATAGCATTAATTTGTCACAGAATTTGAGACAACCCGATCAACAGCAAGTAGCACTTGACACTTTTACACCATTTCATCACATTAAAAAAGGTAAATATTTAAATTTATTCTTAGTTTGTTAAATTGATAAATAAGAAAAATGTAAATATTTCATTTGAGCAAACAAAAGCAAGAAGGCAAAGAACTAGAACAGTGACAGAAAAACTAAATAAGGTTAAAAAGTAAGGGAAAAAAAGGAAAAAGTACATTGAGAAGAAATAAATCAAAATACTTATTATTAAAATTATTTGTGTTCGTCCAAAGCATTCCAAACAATATTTTGACCCATTTTATGTCCTTGTTTTCTTTTAATTAAATTATTTACTTTCATGCTGTTACAAGTTATAAGGTCAGGTTTAAAAATAAAATAATTTAAAACTTATATATTATTTTTTACTTATACTTTTATTATACCTTTATAATATTTTTACTAGCAAAAAATATTTTAAAGCATAAATACATGTGCATTTATCTACGACAGACATCTCCTAGAATATAAAGGCTTTCATAAAATATGATGAAAGTGATTCACGGCATTTAGAAAATACGCTCTGTTTCGTGTAGGGATAGCGGTAAATGTTGGTGGGTTCCAACCAGATAAGTGTTATTAATGAGGCATATTGGCCGGTAACTCATGCAATCACAATAGCCAAACACAAAATATTATCGTAATTTGAATTATGCTTGCTTTTGATACCTGTTGATTCCCTATTCGAAAGTTTTAAAAATAATTAATTGTACTTCCCATAAACCCTCTTGCGTTCATCTTTATACGACTTTGAAAAAACTTATATTGAATAAGCTGGTAAACAAATAATCATATCAATGTTAAAATTTGTAGCTTATAACATGAAGCAAGGAACGTTCTGACTGCATGAGATTAGTATGCAGGTTTGCTGTCATGAAAATGTGAAATTGAGAGATTTTTTTCAATAATCCAGTTGATAACTAGATGAAGTCAAACACCAAGTTTTATTCATATATGTTGAGAAATGAGCGAGATATAGAATTTTATTCATTCCCCATAATGATGAAATTGGGACAACGTACTCTTTTTACCACTAGCGGTATCTCGGCAACCAGTAGACAGAAAGCAACAATTCAAGATACTAAATTATTTGTTTTTTGAAGGTCGATTCAAAAATCTAAACCAGAATTTAATAATTTTCCTTTTTAAATGTAAATATTCCCAAAAACCCATTTTTGGAGGGGTGTATCCCCCTACCCCCTTCCGATCATCCGATCATACTGGTTTGTTAACTCTTCGAGGGAGTCAGGTAACCTTTTATTTGTACGCTCTGTTACAAATATTAAAATATTCCTGAATATTCGTTGCTCTCTTCTTCTTCAAGAGACACAGTTTAACTATAGTAAAAAAAGAACAGCTGGCGTCCTCGACTTCAGCTGATTATTTTTTCCCCAGGGAGAAATATAGATTTTTATCTATGTAACACACGTCATTAAACTCCCAAAATATTTTTTGCTACGTGCACTCTGGTCCATGATAACATTTTTGTTTCGAAATAGTTTTTTTAATTTAGCTTGAATACATCAAAATCACATAAATCCAAAATGAGAATCCCTTCAAAACTTGAATTTATTTCTAATTTAAAGCTTACATCTGCGCTTTTAAATTTGCAAAGCACACAGTAAAAAACGTTTAAGTCATGAACTTAATGCTAGTGAGGCGTGTAATGCAAGTCTGATAGAATAATTCATACAGCATAATGTTTTGTGCAGGGGAGACGCAAGAATAATGAAGAAGAACAGCCTTGTGGCGATAAACCTAATTAGCTAGTAACTTATCCTAGCTAATCATTTCTTAATTAGCTTTGCAAAACCGTGCTTCTTGCTTCAGGAAACATGTTCATATTTTATTGATTTAAATGCTAAGCAAAATTTATCAACACTTTTTGTATATATTTTCTTTTTTAATAGACCACTCAGATGGACTCGATATGTTAATAACACTTCTTTAATTGATTTTGTGTATTATAAAATGTTTATAAACTTAGATGAAGAGGTTTAACTAAGCCTTGTACGGTAGTTAAAACTGTAGAAAAAAGTGTCTGAAAATAGTAAAATTGTTTGCAAAATTTTAATTATTGCGATATAATTTTTCTTTTGTTGTAAATGCAATGAAGAAAGAGTTATTAAATTTATGAGTGGTTGATGCTATAGCTAATCTTATGAATTAATCATTATGATGTACGTGTAATGGATAAAGTTTGATCCAGAGATCTTGTATAGCCATTATTTCAAGACAATATTTCAGTTCCTGGCATTAAACCTAGTTGCAGGTTTGCCACAGAGTATTGCCTTTATATGTTATAAAACAATGTTATACGTTATACCTACTTTCTTCATTTCCTCCAACATTATTCTAAGTTATATATCGTATCAATGTCAATACCAGACTCATGAAACATAATTGAGTCAAATACTTTAATAAATTTAGACTTTTGCTAATTAGATAGTTAATAAACCTCATCCAAGATCATTATCAGTCGAATATCATAAAAAAATTCATAACATTTTCACAAAAATAAAAACTTCAAAGTGAAACTTTTAAGAGATTTAAACTTATCAGTTGTAAGGTAATGTTAAACTCATTTTTGAAAAATTCATTAAAAGAAACTCAATGAAGCATCTAACTGGGATAAGCTTGAAATGCATTTCCTCAAGAACTTTTATTTCAACTATAGGTAGTCGTTCCAATGCATACCATAAGTAATTTACTATAAAACCTTCTCAAATCAGATGACGACCTTACTAATTGTATGTAATCAAGTGTTTTGTATAAAATGAGTTATAGACCATTCGAACAACCTAAAACACAGTTGGTTTTGAAAATGTCTAGACAAGTTGATAATCGGGAACATATGATGTGATGGAAGTGAAGCCGACTTCATACGGGACCGACGACAAGCCATTTGTCTGAGGCTGCTGCGAAATAAGATCTGTTCCAAACAAACTTGTCCTGCTTTCTTCAACTTCAGACATCAGATTTATAAAAGCGTTCAGAGAAATGCTCAACCGATACTCTTGTTGGTCGTGAACATAAGAATATTAGTTTCATAGATACATTTTTTTATTATTTCGTTATTATTAATAATACTGTTATTACAAAATAATAACAAATATACTGTTCTTTTCACCATTACCTCGTAAATCTGAATATTCCATCCGTCAGAGATTATAGTCTTTTTTTCTGCAGGACAAATAAATAAATGTGTAAACTATTATCTAACCAGTTACTGCTGTACCAAAAAACTAGTTAAACCATCCCATAAAAAGTCACAATAATCAGATGTTACTTATTTCCTTTTTAGATGTTACTTATCCATCAAATGATCAAAATACCAACTTGTTTTTAAATGTTAGGAATTTTCGCCTACACATCAGGAAAACTGGCTTTTTAAATGTCCACGAGTTTAGATATTTAAAGAGAAAATAATCATTTCAGGGATTTAGAGGATAGAAAATAGCTGGCGGGAGCTCAACACATTAAACAAGGCTTCTTGTCGAGGATCCAAATTATGCGGTATTCATCATATTTGCGATCGCTCGAATACATTAAGACTGTTTCTGACCAAGGCAAAGACCATTTTTCCAACTGGTGGCACACGAAAAATTAGGAAGTATATAAAATATTGATTACTTTCACATGACTGTTTTTCGGTTGACACTATACTGCATTACAAATACAGCACAATCCCACTTACATTGATAGTAAATATGTATAGGTTAGCAGTTTAGTGAAAATTAATATTGCCCAATAGACTAGCTTTTTCACGCGATTTTAATATTAAATTAACGGGACAACCGTTTTACGAGAAGTTGAACAGATACAAGAATCTCAATCGCTGAACTAGTCTGAATTTAATCTATTTTAGTGACGAGAAGAGAGATATACGGTCATAGCAGAAGGGATGACTAATGGCTGATTAAAAGTGGGTAGTAGGCACTACTGGAATATGTTTTGGCCATTTCCTTGGACCATGCTGGATAACAGCAATGCTGTATAGTAAGTACCTCTTTAGGTATCCATTTATGAATGCCATCATGAATACACAATAGTTCTACCTACTAGATTCTACTCCATATTTGACACATATATAACATTTAACCATTTTCATAATGAACAAAAACCCACATTAATAACGTTGTTGGTTCGGTTCAATGAAAAAAAATTTCATAACCATAATTTTTTCACCAGGATGTTTTTTCTCTTTAATAAACTAGATATTTTAAAAGTGCCGCCACCTCTAAAAAATCTAAATAAATATTTAAAACGTATTTTTTATAAAATGAAACATCAAATTCACGTATATGTAAAAGCATTAACATTTGAAAAGCTTTTTAAGAACCAACAAAGTTTTACGGAGGGAGGCAATCTTCCTCAGTTCAGCAATTACAGTTGAGTTATTACAACAATTGAGCAGCTTTCGCCGAAATCTTCTTTTCAAGGATTTACTACAGAACATAAACTAGTTTCCCAAGTTTCTAGTAAAAGTCCAAAATAATTACTTAGGAGTATGTTAAGTACATTTACTTTAAAATTATAAAATTACAATCCAAAACACTTTATACAACATAATGGAATTGGAAAATGTTGCATATTCATTATTGACGTATTAAAGTTATTGAATTTCCAGAAGTATACATCACACCTAAAGTTTTTCTTAAGAATAACAACAGAATATTAAAATATTATATTCATTATTTCAACCATCGCTGGTACCAGTATTTAAATATTTTTTTATTAGGCATAATGTAAATAAATGCAAAATTACTACTTTGGCTGTATCTTTTTGTACAATGAAATTTAAAATACTTTAAATTCTTACTTAAGTCACAATACATAATTTACATAAGGAAATAATATTATTTATTATATTAAGAGAGTTCTTAAAATAGTAACCAATGATGAAAAATACAATTTTGCTATCGCGTGTTACATTACTATACATACATATAAAAATGGTTTGCTTTAGACTATGTTACTTTCACCACCATTCTATAGTTTAAAGATTATTAATTTCATTGGTTTAGTTCGTTTCTTCTTGCACTTCTTAGAATAGGGTTTAGGAACCTTAAGCGATTTTTTTCTAATAGTTTAAATATGTGTTACTTCTTAGGGTTCATGGGACTTGCCCGAAATTAAATCCTATAAAATATACTACCTTCGCAGTCTCGAACTCCCAACAGAATCACAGACTGCTAATACTAATACAATCAACTGTTCGCATATGTGGTTTTTTGTATCAAAAGGAATATGGAGTCTGGGTTGGATGAATAATTTGTAGGATTCAGTCAAACGAAATTCTCTCGGAAAGGACCGCACATATTTTATTTTAAATATCAACATTTTTCTAGTTTCAATTCTTAACACATTTCATACCTGTTTTATCACCGGAACGCAGCACTATCGAAACAGTCATTGTCAAAGTATATATGGGATTTGCGCTATCGGGTGTATGGTGTATGATTTACGGGGGTCCGTCTTTATTGTCGCATCGGATAACCAGGTGCTGATGATTGTCGGCCGGTGTTGACCGAAGTGATCGAGCCACAGGTTGATTCAGTCTCATGTCGGCTGTGTTTGATACACACACATTCAGCGAGACTGTTCAGGCAGACTGTTGTGTCATCTTATCACAGGCGGCTCCTTTGTACTTTGTTCTGCCTTTAGCTCTTCAATATAAATCCCTTGAAGTGGGATGAGAGATTTGTTTCATATACCTCATTGTCATGAAACTCGAATTGAATCAATTGCATAAATACCGGCTATGATTGAAAATATTATATTTTATATATTAAAATATTTCATGTACGAAAAAAATAACCGACATTTTAATTATTAAATTATTATTATTAATGATTAATTATAGTTATAATATTATAATTATTAATTATTAACTATACTGTACAGAAAATTAATTTATAAAAAATATTTCGATGAGAGGGGACAGTGTAAAGGCAAGTTCAACTACTCGTATCTTTTGGTGCTATTATATTTTTTTAATTAAATGAAATAATTTACAAGTACTAATTTCAAATTAGTTTTATAATTTTAATATAGACCCCGTCACAGCAAACCTACGTACTCAGCGAATTTCTAAAGAATTTAATTAATATGGGTGCTTATTAAATTTATGTAAGAGAAAATGTTTCAAACATTTTATGTAACTGATGCAAAAAGTATATTACACACTAATTCAAGAGCTTTAGATCTGGGAAATGATCATGGGAATCACATCAATATCCATTCGAGCAATACGCTTTTTGTTATTCTTATAATTATTAGTCTAATATTTTTTTCAAAGTGTATCCTTGTCTATATATATATAAAAGCCAAAACCCATTGACTGACTGGCTGACTTATCACAGTTTCTCAAAAACTATAAGGGTTAGAGCCATGAAACTCGGCACAAATATTCCTTACAGGCTCTAGATGCGTACTAAGAAAGGATTTTGCAATATTTTGTCTCTAAAGGCCTAAATATGGTATATTATAAAATACAAAATGGTGGCCACTTTTAGCTTTAAAAGCTTAATTTCTCAAAAACCTTACGACTTTAGGCCATGAAACTTGGCACAATTATTCTTTATAGGCTTTAGATGCGAAAAAAAGAAAGGTTTTAAAAATATTCTTTCTCAGACGGCTAAAATAGATTATTTCAAAAAATTCAAAATGGCGGCCATTTTAGTTTTTCCTAACTATGGATGGGAGTCCTGTAGAATATTTTCAGGGAACAGAAAAGGTACGATAACTAATCTACTGAAAGAATAAAATTTAAAAGTTTAACGATAAACTTTTTGGGGAAATAGGTTTTTGGCCAAGATATTTACCTCATACTTTTTCTTACAGTTTTCGGTTTATTTTCAAAAACGTGCTAAATTCAGATTGATGTCAAGTCGAAAATCCATCCTTAGTGTCTTCTTTGTTTTATATTCCGGGTTATCCTCATTCTATGTATTGGGAAATTGGAGGAAGTTAGTTTATACCATTTGCTGTTCATGTTGGGAACATGTTTAGAGGAAGCGTTACACTTTCTCATTTTCATCTAGAGTGGAATAATCAGCTGCATCTTAAGGGTTTAATTGCACGCACAAGACCCAAATAAATCAGTCCATTTGTTAATTATTTTTAAAAATTGCATAAGGCATAATATAACTGAATTAAAATGAGCTATCCTTTCAGCGGGCGAAGCTGCGAGTATATCTGCTAGTTTCAATATACTTACCAACGATGGTTAAAGTAATGAATATAATATTTTAATATTCTGTAGTTATTCATAAGAAAAAAATTAGGCGTGATGTATTATTCTGGCAATGCGATAACGTTAATACATCAATAACGAATATGCAACATTTTCCAATTCCGTTATATATACAGTGTTTTGGATTTTAATTTTATAATTTTAATTTTAAGGTAAATGTAACTAACATACTTCTAAGTAATTATTCTGGACTTTTACTAGAAACTTGGTGGACTAGTTTATGTCATGTAGTAAATCCTTGAAAAGAAGATTTCGGCGAAAGCTGCTCAATTGTTGTAATAACTCAACTGTAATTGCTGAACTGAGGAAGATTGCCTCCCTCCGTAAAACTTTGTTGGTTCTTAAAAAGCTTTTCAAATGTTAAGCTTTTATATAAACGTGGATTTGATGTTTCACTTTATAAAAAATCCGTTTTAAATATTTATTTAGATATTTAGAGGTAGTGGCACTTTTAAAATATCTAGTTCATTAAAGAGAAAAAAATATCCTGGTGAAAAACTATGGTTATAAAAATTAATTGTTTCATTGAACCGAACCAACAACGTTGTTAATTTGGATGTTTGTACGGCAATGGTTAAATGTTATATATGTGCCAAAGATTGAGTAGAATCTAGTAGGTAGAACTATTGTGTATTCATGATTGCATTTATAAATAGATACTTAAAGAGGTACTTACTATCCAGCATTGCTGTTATCCAGCATGGTCCAAGGAAATGGCCAAATATATTCCAGTACTACCCACTTTCACTCAGTCATTAGTCATCTCTTCTGCTGACCGTATATCTCCCTATTCGTTACTAAAATACAGTAGATTAAAATAGATTAAAGAACTAGAGTCTTGCGATCGAGATTCTTATATCTGTTCAACTTCTCGTAAAACGGTTGTTCTGTTAATAATTTAATATTAAAATCGCGTGAAAAAGCTAGAATATTGCACAATATTAATATTCACCAAACTGCTAACCTATACATATCTCCTATCAATATAAGTGGGATTGTGCTGTATTTGCAATGCAGTATAGTGTCAAACGAAAAACCATCAAGTGAAAGTAATCAATATTTTATATACTTCCTAATTTTTCGCGTACCACCAGTTGGAAAAAATGGTCTTTTCCACGGTCAGAAACAGTCTGAATGTTTCGCGATATTTGCGATCGATCGCAAATATGATGAATACCGCATAATTTGGATCCTCGACAAGAAGCCTTGTTTAATGTGCTGAGCTCCCGCCAGCTATTTTCTATCCTTTAAATCCCTGGAATGATTATTTTCTCTTTAAATATCGAAACTCTTGAACATTTAATTTTACTTTACAACAATATTCAGTAGTGTGTTTACTCCACAAGCATTGATGACACAGAAGCATAATAACAGAGTAATCGAGCAGGGACATACGTCAAACCCAGATCAACTGTCGAGGATTCTATCACGATGATTCATTGCCGATCACGCTCTGGCTGCCACAGATCGCTGGCGATTCTTTACAAATTCATTGACCTGAAGAATCGCCATTGAATATAATCAGAAAACTTATGAAAACTCATTTGAAAACTAAAATATACGTAACAATCAATTAAGAGTCCAAAGTATGTAGTGAATTGGCTTGACCTGAACGTAAAACGTAAATTCTTAAGGTACCTACTTGGAAAATCTGCTTTTTTATAATGGATTTTTCAGTTATTTTCAGTCTAGTACAACTTATATATAATAGAAATAAGTAGGGAAAAATAACCAAGAAACTTAAAAGTTTTAGCAATAAACTAGCTGATAGTATATAGCTTCGCTCGGAAAAAGTAAATAAATAAGTGTAAATTAAATATAAATAAATGCATCACCGTTTAGCCATTTTCTTCAAAATTATTGTGCTCTTAGGAAGAATTTGATAAAAAATAACATTTTTCCTGGGGGTTTCTCACTGAGATTTTTTATTCAAGTATAAAGTAGATGGGTGTCAGATGGCTATATAGATGTGTTATGAAAAATGTAAAGTAGTTAAACTTGCCCATCAGCACTACAAGGTGTAATTTTCCGAAAAATGTATAAGATTTCATTTAGAGATATTTTTATTGTGTTTGTTGCTTTGTATTAGTGCATATAAATATAAAATGAATAAACTCAAAAAAGTAATAATAATAAAATTTAAGACTAAGGTACCTATGTACATACCGATACCGACACCATTCAAAACGCAACGGCACCATAACTACTGTAGCGCCGGTTTAGCAATGTCTTCAAAAGGCGAATATCCAAGCTTCGTTTGCAATGCCTAGAGATTCTACTTCTACGGCCTTAGTTTAAAAAATGATAGTAATGACAAATTGTAGAATTAAAAAAGTGTTTAATATTTACCGAAATGTATAAATAACCATACAAATATAATTAACAACTCCGAAAGTGTTCTGATAAAATTTGATTCCACTGTATAATACTTGATAATTGGACACAATATTATAACCTGCACTGTATGTTCAAATACCCCCGTTGCAGCAGACCTGCATACTCAGCGAATTTCAATTGCAAAACAACTTATATCAATCAAACATAGCAAGATTTGACATGTTTTGGTAAGCTCCATAAGAATAACATGGGGAATGAGTATGCAGGTTTGCTGCTACAGGTATATTAAAACTGGGTGGTTTTAATTTAAAATTTAGTAGATCTGAACTAGAAGAAGCTATTTACCAAGTTTTAACAAGATATGTTGAGAAATAACCGAGATATAGAATTTTTCTTATTTCCCATAAGGTTAACATTGGGACAACGTACTGTGTTTACCACTTTCAATATCTTGGTAACCAATGGACATAGAGCAGTGATTCAAAATACTAAATTGTTTGTTTTTTTGAGCTGAATTCAATGGTGCCCACAAAAATTCGATAAATTTTATTTTTCTATGTAAAAAACTCAAAAAACCCATTTTTGGGGGGGTTTATCCCCCTTTACCTCCCCTTCCGGTGGTCCGATCGGGCTGGTTCACGAACTCGTCCAATTGATTACCACTTTACATGTCCGTACCAAATTTCATAAAGATCGGACCATTTTTGCGGCCGCTATCGTGCTAACAGACACACACACACACACATATATATATATATATATATATATATATATAAATTCAAACGAATAGTGTTTTTTGCTTCTGGGGGCCCCAAAACGACAAGTTATAGTGGTCCCGAGCTTAGGTCTTACCATGAGACCTACGGTAATAGCTTCTTCCCTATAGGAGAAATTCGCTAAAATGCAAAAAAGGTGCAAAAATGTTCATATTGCAAGCTAATACTGTGTTTTCCTCCAATGATTATATCTATATCATTTTTAATGTGGTTTTTTAGTTGCTGCAAACATTTAATAATTAAAAAATATAGCTATAGCTTTAGTGTATTGGGAAACTTGTTTGTACTGGAAAAATATTCCGTTCTAGAAATTAATTATAACGACTGGAAATTCATTCTTTCCAAGCAAACTATGGTTTTCACTGAAGTATATAAAACATTTTAAGTAGAAGTCACAGATGTAAGAAAATATACTTTCCGGTTATTTGAGAAAACAACATGTATCTATCTATAACATTTCGTAAGCCAAACTTTTTAACACAATTGTGAGCGTTGGGAAAGCCGCAGGATGAAGGAAGAGGGCTCAATTAAAGGGTTTTGATCCCAAGGACTCGGGAAATATACTAAAATTTCAAGAAAACTCGCCAAAAAACTAGAAATAGTGTAAAATATTCACCAATTAAAATCATCAAAAAATGTCAGCTTTGATTTTTAAATTTCAATTACAAAATTTTTTCATTAATAGGCTACAGTAAAATTTTCAATTTGACAAAAAATGAGTTTAAGTGAAAATGTAGCTCCTATTCCTGGAAGAGTTTAAAAAGAGCTTTAATTTGAGATATAAATTTTAGTTTTCTGACCAAAAATAAACGATAAATTTTGCATACCGATTAAAATTGGTTTTTATGGAGTATAAATACAATATGACGGCCAACTCCAATCCTCTCTTAAATATCAGCTATTATTATTCATTTTTCCTCAAAATTCGAAATTTTTTGGGGTTTTTGGGGTCGAACTTTTGAAATTTCCCTATACAAATAAATATAATTGATGAACTTTTGTTTGAATTTTCAATGTTCAATCAATCAAGCAGATGGTTTAAGCTTTACACACGGATACGATTTTATAGCTAAATTATATTTTGGTTCTTTTCATAATTGTTTTATGGTTGTTTTGTTGATTTTTTTACGTAATATGTACTACATAAAAGCTACCAGTAGATAAATGTATTTAATGTATGTAATACATAAATTTAGTTTAGTCAGTTAAATTAAAGTCATCATTAGTTTTTCTACTTTATCTGTTCAATCATAAACTCAAAATGTGGTGCTATCTTCATTTAGGATGTGGGAGTTGTAGTTTTTATCGTGGGTAAAGACACGGGCAACTGCTAGTATGTTATAAAAGATTTATTTGACCAATCAAAGTTCAAGCCAGCTGATTTTCAAAACAAAAACTTAAATTTTTATTGGTGAAATAATCTTTTATAAAAGAACTTTTGTAAAATATTTATTAGTGTAATGCGGGCCTAAGGAGGGTTTTCTCATTAATATTTTTCATTATTAAGATTAGGGGTTTTTAGTCTCTTCAAGCCTTTATTAGGCTATCAAACGTATTTTCATCAAGTTATTCGCTCGAGTAAAAAAATAACGTCACTGCTTCAACGAGAATGACCAGACTGCTAGGACAGTCAGTGAATTTTGGGTGCAAAAAAGGTTTTTTAAACCTTGACATACGAAAGATAGTAAACTCCCTGATCTACTGCGACGTGATCGGTAATGAATCAAAGACGGGATCTGCTCTGACAGCTGATCTGGCTGTGACACACATCGCGCAAGGTGCATTGTTCTCTGTGAACTGAGAAATATTATGACTTACAGTCGTTACAAATCTCACTATATTTTTGAAGTGTAAATTATAATTTTTAAAGGGTTCTCAAAGCTTACAGATGGTTATGTTTCAAATTGTTCACTAAAAAAAATATTGCGATTTTAAACTGCTATAATTTAATTTCAGAAACGGTCGGAAATTTACAAGTGCTAACAAATATTAATGCGGAATAATGATTAAATTTCACTAATCACGCCATTAAACTGTACTTTCTTAACGTATCGTTCTTGAAGTAGTGTATATAATAGAGTGGATGAAATTACTCATAAGAAAATAATCTACTACCTATGTTAAACTCGTTACACGATTCACAAAGAACATTTTACCGTAACGAGCTGATATTTGCGAATCTCCTTGGGAGATACTTTTCTTTGTTTTAGGTTTCATCCCAGACACCTAAGCAATTTCTGTATTGAAATAGTAAGCGTTTGTGGCAAATTGAATGATAGTGGAGGGCTCAAATTAAAAGTTTTCATACTAGAAACCCGGAAAATATTAATTTTTCTAAAAATCTTCAATTACCTCATATACATTTATATGTGTTCGATTTTTTTTTATTATTTTCTATCTTTAAAACAGCGTGATGCAGATACTTCATTAACACCTTTCTTCTACGTATCATTTTTAGTTATTTTTTTTCATTTTATAAGAGACTTAACGTGACCAACCCCCAGTACCGTTAAATGTTATTGGTTCCACGTTGATTTACAATGAAACATAAAACTTATATTGAATCAACATAATAAGTGAGTCCCTTTGAATATTTTTTCAACTCGTCTCTTTAATAGTATTTATCGAAAAAAGGAACTCACATGCAAATTTTCAGGTATTCAGGGCAAATAGTTTTAAGATTCAATGTTGAGTGAGTTGTATTTCTAAATCGTTCAGATTCGATAGTAAAAAGTATAATAATGAAATCTTGTATTTTTACATGTTTATTTTTTAATGTCTCGTTAAAATATGATATATTTGATTTCTTATTCGTAATTTTACATGCATACCGTGTTACCATGTATACATGTTACCGTGTACACCATGTTAAGTGTTGTTACCTATGTTGTTTCTCATGAAAGATCTGTAATTTTTATTTTTATTTTACAATGACTATTATAACTATATAAATAAATAATTGTTAGTCTATCCAGACTAGGTAAGCTGCATTTTAGATCAATTGATCACTTTTTGCTAACTAATATTATGGAACTACGTTCTTGTCTTACTCCAAAATTTACGGCTCAATACCTTATCAATAGTGTACAATAATTAATTTCCTGGAACAAAAACTCGTATCGACAAGAGAGACAATGACATTGTTTTCGTACTACTCTTTGCCTTGACTACTACGGTAATATATCACCTAAAGTGATATCAACTTCATAGAAAACATTTAATATAACAGCTTTCCCTTTAACAAACTCATTTTGTTGGGTGGTATTCTCTCTGATGACTGGACCTAAACCAGCACCCAGTAATAATGCAAATCATAGATAATATTCAGCGGATGCAGGATTAATAAGATTGAACATACTAATCAAAACAAACTTTTTATAAACTTCAATAAAAACTAATCGTATTTATATTTAATGGTGAAATACTTTGAACATAGAAATTCACACAAAATAAATTAGAATATCCCTGAAATCCGTTTTTGCCTGCAATCCCACATCACCCCCAAACATTATTAGGTAGTTTATACATTATTTTCCGGACATTCTGCATAAGATTGAATGATTTTAAAATAACTTAACGTTACTGTTTCACTACAATACTTTGCTTATCACTTAACTACACTTTACAATGCTGTGAATGTAGGACTTTTTTTTATCCATAACCCACACAGCAATCTTTAAGTTCTAATAAAAGAAAGTTTCTCGATCACATTCATATTACAGCCATAGTCAGTGGTATAAATATAAAGATAAAACATTTAAAGCGAAATTCGCAAGATGTTGATCGTTTCTGAAAATTTGAAATATAGCTAAAGTAGTTTCCATGGATACCACAAAACCATTTACTTCAATCTCATCTAAAGTGAGAGCGCCGGGATACTCTCATGTTCTGACATTCTTGTTTTCAGAAATTATATTATTGCCCTAAAAGAGAGATACATTTAAACAGAACTTAATCATAGATCACTTATCCCATAATATATATAGAAGAAAAGGGGTTTTCTAACGAAGAGCGAATCTTCAAAACCACAATCCTAGAATCAGCTAGTAAATAGATATACAGGTACAATAATTATCAGACAATGGTATATTAAAATATATGTCATTCATATCTCAAATAGTAAAACATACATTTAAAATAGTTCATATAATACGCACTTACTTATGTCTCGTAATAATTTCAAGCAGGATACATTTTAGAATTATTTATTCGCGTATTCAAAAACTTTTATTTCAGGTTGTTTATAAGAATTATATTTGAGCCTATAGGACAAATAATTGAAGTAAAAATGTAACAAAAAACCATCAAACAAAAAGTTATATGAAAATAACCTATAATTCTACAATTATTGTAGACTAAATGGAATTGTATACTTAAAAAAATATCGAACCTTAACTGTAATACTTTTACATAAAAAGAAATTTCACTCTAAAATGTAAGACAGAAACGTTTACTGAACTTTAAATCCGCAGGTTTAAAGTTCGCGTCGTTTAAGATAATCGCTGTCGTTTGATAAATCGTTGTTTTTATCACCGCCTGTTAATTATCACTATTTTTTCATTCTTTTATAGCTCATCAACATTCCACAAGCCCAAGAACATCAAAAATATTACCATAGAACACATACATAATCAAGGTATAGGTTTACCTAAAAGACAAAGGAATCACATTTATGGTTCTTACTGACCACGTTGAAGTAAAACTATGATTACATTTTTAACTATTACTACTTTTAACCACGATCAGATTCAAATTGAAGTATTTCTGTTTAGTTGCAGTTTGAAAAAAATATATATTCCTTATTCGATATCCATGGCATACAAACATACCTACCGTACTTAACGAACAGTCGTGTGGCATAGAGTATAGACGCTAAAGCGATATTGCCTAACTGATCAGTAGACCACATATTTTATGGCAAAGACAGATCAATTATAATTGTAATGGTATCCTAGCAAAAAACATTAAACAAATATCATGCATTTTTTAACATTGCATTTCATATCACTGTAACAAAATGTCTTGTCAATGAATAATCAAAGCTCTCTTTATCTGTGGCTACAAACAAATACGGACCTGAAAATTGCATCCACGTCCCTCTCTAGCCGTAGATGCTCACCCACCACCCTCATTTCAGAATTCCCTTAAAACTTTTCTCTACAGGATTTAAGGTTTAATATTGTGAAATTTAATGTAGGTAAACTATTCTGAAATTATTTAATATTACAAATTTTCCATGGTAACATCGTCACAGATTAACTAGAATTAAATCTATAGGATCAATATATTATATCATCAATATATATATATAAAAAAGAGTTGTGTGTTGGTATATTTCTGGCTATAGCCAAAACTACATGTCGTAGATACCTAATCTTGGTGTCAAATTAAAGATTGGAATCTCTTTATGTGCACTATGATAGTTTGGTTTTGATTTCTTTAAGGGCTTAGGCACAGGATCGTCCGAAAGTGGACCATTACAAGGGTTTTGGAAGTTTTTTAAATAGTTACTTTGGTTACCATTTGAAAAAGCTACTATGGTTACTACCAGAATTCAGCACTGAGAAACAAGAAGCAGAAAATAACCCCCCGGGCAAAGCCGGGGTCATCAGCTAGCAAAAGATAAATTAAACTCTTTTAAATTAAATCAATTAAATTTAAAAGAAATAACAAATAAGCTTCGCTGAAAGATTTACCTGCTTCCTACTGGTGAAACTGAGAATATTAGCGAGTCCCGCCAGTAATATAATTAACAGTTTAGATTCGACAATCTGCGTTACGATATTTAATGCTCTGACAGTAATGAATGACGTTGATTCCAATGAACGGCTGCAGTGCGTCAAACCTCGCATTGCGACAATAACAGTTAATTACATATTCAAAACGATGAGGTATAGGGAAGAAGAAGAAAATTTAACATTGAGCATCTGATCACTGAAACAGGCGAAAGCATGAATACAAATATTACATCATCAGCGATATGGTTTAGTAGTCCAGTGGTCACGAAAGTCCAGGCAACGAAAGGTTATAGAGGGAATTGCATGGATCACAATTTTTGACTTTTTACCTTTGTTCGGACTAGTTAGGAGTAAAACATATCAAAAGGGCCCTTAGCCCTTGAGCCGACTAGGCTGGAAGGGCCGAAAGGTACAATTTTTTGGTTATTCCTAAATATCTTGAAAACTATCAACGTTTAGTATTCCCTATTAAATTTGAAAATTAAAGAAAATTAATTTTCCTGAAAGAAAAATATATAATATGTCTACTTTGGTCCAAACGTTTACAAGGTAAGCACTAATTTTATTAATATGTTTTAAAAATATCCCTTCCATAAGAATTTGTGGGTAACTTAGATGCCCAATTGGGCAACGATTTCTGTACCTAAAGGAAAACGAACAGCATTCAGGAAAAATTGACAAAACTTCCAGTAATTTGACACCTCAATCATAAAAATTTGCCTAAAATTAAGGCGTTGGCGAGCTCACAAAAACTTTATTTTTCAATTTTAGACAAATGTTTTTTTACAATTTGTTATAATTCCTTGAAAAACAACGTATTTTGTGACCTCGCCAGCTAAAAACTACAATCTCACCGACCTAACTAAAAACAAACAATTTAGTATTTTGAATCACTGCTCTAGGTCCGTTAGTTACCGAGATATTGAAAGTGGTAAACACAGTACGTTGCCCCAATGTTAGCCTTATGGGAAATAAGTAAAATTCTATATCTCGGTTATTTCTCAACATATCTTGATAAAACTTGGTAAATGGATTCTCCTATTTCAGGTCTACTAAATATTGAATTAAAACCATCCATTTTTAATATACCTGTAGCAGCAAACCTGCATACTCATTTCCCATGTTATTCTTATGGAGCTTACCAAAACATGTCAAATCTCGCTATGTTGGATTGAAATATGCTGTTTTGCACTTAAAATTCGCTGAGTATGCAGGTCTGCTGCAACGGTGTTTTTTACGTTTAGGTCAACTTAAGAAAATGTATAATTTATAAATTTTATTAGGAACTTTTTTTACCTGGATGGAAGTAATATACATTTTTTAGTTTAAGACAACTTGAGAAAATCTATTATTCAGTTACGTTTTTTCAACCTTTTCTTATGAGGCTACATATTTACTTGTTTGAACAAATGAATTTCATATAGTGTTAGCTTTTAGGAGAGTATTTCTTTTAGACAGCGCTCTGCGGAGTTAGGTTAGTGTAATTTATTATAATTTTAAGTTTTCGATCTATCACAAATGCATATTAGTAGCTGATATTGTATTTTTAACCATGTACACATTCATTTGTAACCAGGCGAATCTGCTAATATCTGTTGGTGATATGTTAAACTAACTCCAATGTGCCAGTTTCCAATGTTAAATTTTCTTCTTCTTCCCTGTACTTCATTGTTTTGAATAGACAATCCGCAATTAGCTGTCAGTCACCGCGACAGGCTGTAGGATTCTAATAGGGCTTTGGACACACTGGACTAGGCTTTGTCTAGGGTTTATCTTAATCGCCTTCCTGCTAATTCCTCTTTATTATTAACTGATTATGAAATCCGTATAGTTAATATTAATTACACCCAATGTCACATAATCGTAAGCAAATAACAATTGTCAAAGCTATAATTGTCTAGGACCATTAAGTGACTTAAGACCGAAAAGAAGTTTCGGAGATGATCATTTAGAAGAAGACAGAGGCCAAATCAACATTATTGACCAAAAAGTTATCCAGAATAGTCTGCACACAGTTGAAATTTCATGCAAAGATCTCAATTATAATTTCATTGCAAGTCCTGATTTCCTGTGACGTGCTATTTCATTTATGGTATCGGATATCATTGCGACTGTTGCAGAAGATATTTGCTTCAATACTACTAGAAAAGCCAGAGATAGCAAGTAAGACTTTGTATTAAAAAAAGAGAGTTTGTTATGAAAATATATGACCATGTGTTAAGCAAATGTACTGTTTGTTGTGTTACTGGGGTTTTTTTTTGTAATGGATGATCTGAAGCTGAACAAATCATTGGCACATTGACTGCGTAGTGCCAGCCTCAAAAGTTCCAGTTTATTTCTCGCAATGACACACTTTGTCTAAAGCCCTTTGATATTGTCTCCACCAAAAACATAAAAAATACTCCTGGGAGGGTTTCATGGAGCATTACTCAAGTAAATCAGTCAAAAAAATATATATATATAAGTAATGCCATATCAAATGATATTAGACTTATATATATATATATATTTTTTTTTTTTGACTGATTTACTTGAGTAATGCTCCATGAAACCCTCCCAGGAGTATTTTTTATGTTTTTGGTGGAGACAATATCAAAGGGCTTTAGACAAAGTGTGTCATTGCGAGAAATAAACTGGAACTTTTGAGGCTGGCACTACGCAGTCAATGTGCCAATGATTTGTTCAGCTTCAAATCATCCATTTAAAAAAAACCAGTATCTATTGTCAAATAGTTACCAGTTATAATGTGGGTTAACACGTGTGAAGTACTACTGGCTGAAATCACAACTTAAGGCTTAAATGTACATTGGATATTTGCACCTTAGCCAAAAATGGGAAAAAACATGAAAAGGATTTTTAAACTTGTGAAATCATTACTCTATAACTGTTATTGACGATTAAATTCATGTCAAGATTTTTCCCGCGTCTAGCCGGGAATCAAAAGCTCCCATAGTTCGGAACTCGGATTTTTCATCGTGAACACACAGGTTGGTTCTAAATACGTAAATAGAAGGAAGATTTTAGATTTTTATAGGTCGGAAAGGCTTTGCATGATGTTAGTAGCCATAATTCGCATGGGTAACATTGTGAGAGACAAGAGGCCTTGGAAAAATTGTCGCCCGAGACTTGTCATTCCCCTCGGGAGAAAATGTTACTTTTTTCTCCCAGAACATATAGTGAATGAATAATTATTTTACTGACAAGAAAAATTATTGTAAAAAACATAAGTTCATGTTATAGTTTGGATTGACTCAACCTCAAATCTTAACCATTCCAAAGCATCAGCTGTTCCGACCCCTTTGTTAATCAACTGAACAGCATCACCTGCTCCTGCAGCTGTGCACGCAAACCGTTGTCCATTGATTTGCCTGCATGAATATCAGTTCCATTATCGTTTCCAGTGTTGATCGAATGTCTTTACTTTTATGGGGGGGAAAAGAGTTATTTATTATTCCCTCACTACAATAAGTAAAATGCGACTAAACATAGGTATGGGTAATAAAGTAAAGTTCAGTAACAAAGTAACTATTCAAATATCACTGCGGATTTACTACGTAGAACGAAGGGAGTCCTATCGCTGAGCTCATGAATTATTCCATGTACCGCATCGGAAAATGTGAATTAAATTGGCCACGTAAGATTTATGAAACAGCAAAATTTTACTATTATTATTTTTATATTCTAACATATAAAAACAATCCGGATTTTAAAATGTATAATTAAATACTTGTTTGATCAAAACATTTTACTTTTAAGATTTTTTAATAATGTTTTAAATATTTGAAAAACTTATAATTTTTAAACTTAGTAAAACTTGATTTTTTCATGCAAGTTGAAAAAAATTATAATCAAGCGTGACCTACTTATTTAAATAATATAAAATAGTGTTTATACAATATTTTCTAAAAT
The DNA here is from genome assembly GCA_035578135.1 of Flexamia atlantica. NCBI lineage: Eukaryota > Metazoa > Arthropoda > Insecta > Hemiptera > Cicadellidae > Flexamia > Flexamia atlantica. Next base: position 24,805,916 of record JAQJVK010000008.1, read on the forward strand.
TTGGGGGAATTTTATGTATTATTCTGTTAAAGATTCCTGTATAACATCATGTATAAGCTGATCAATCCATTTCCAGCCAAAGGAGAACTATTTTGGGCTTGGATTTAATTCGTTATTCCTTACACTTCATCTTCAATTTTACTATTGAAAAATAAACAAAGATTTTTAAAATTCTTTTTCCTCAGCTTTTTGTACAAAAAAAAACTAAGCATACTGTTTGAAATATTTCCAGTAGGTTTTCACAATCACACTGTAATTATTTAGTCTTTGAATATACCATTTTTTCATTAAATAAAGTTCATACGGTCCTTTTGAGTTGCCTTGTTGGCTAAGGAATAATCTAACTTGAGTAGATCTAATCATATATTTTTTCCAAAAAAGAGTGGAATAAAGTCCTAAATACCGAATGTGAGTCGCTCGTTACTAAATCGTGCCTTTTCCAACAAACAGGAAGTTTTAGCTAGAAGAGAATTTAACACCTTCTGTAGTTAAACTTTCACAAATCAGTATCAAACTTTTTCCAAAAATCCTAAACATATTTGAATTTATTAGTTTTTATCAAGCAATACTATCATGCTTTCTTCATTAGTTAGGTATTTTTTTATGAAGGACGTTTTGAAATGAAGGTAAGCATAAGAGATGTTTTATAACTGAAATGAGGATGATAGACTAGGTTTGTAAATAAAATGGAATACATCCATTCATTACAATGGGGGATGGAAGACAATTTGAAACCGAAAATAGTCCTGTTACGTATCTGTTGTGTTTATATCAGATCAGAAAACATGTTTTGTTAAGAACAAGAATTTATCACAACTTTGACATTAGTTTTAAATGATTTTAAAGGACGACTTCTAACCTAATATTTTATGTATATAATAGGAAACATAATCTAGTTCTAAATGGCAGACATAACTTAATATCGAAAAGGAAATTTAAAAATGACGAGTTAGGAACGAGCATTTTGATTGGTTGAATTTTGGCCACCCGACTAGCTAGCTCTACTTCACTTTTCCTACAAAAAGGCACCTTGACAAAAACATAGGCTTATAGCTAAACATTGTAACTCATTAAAAGACAAAGATACCGCAAATGGTATGATTTTCACATGGAGAAGACGGCTCTGTCATGATTGATTCCGGTCCGTGATGAAAATTGTGATATTTTATCTTCCGCTAAAGCCTCCTATTTATAATTATTGAAGGTAGAGGAATCACCTGAGAGTTCAAGCTGAAATCAATGTGCTTTTGAAATATCGTTTTACCGGTAGCATTGAATTTTTTTTTTTAATCCAACAAAGTTATTTTAAACTAAAACATCCTTGTAAGCATTGTTCACTATAACAATAAATATGCCTACCAATTTAAAAACCAGACAAGATAAATAAGTGATGGAGGACATGTAGTCAGAAGAAAGGTGTTATGCGATGAAACATTTCGAAGTTGAACCCCCCTTGATATTTAAATCTTGTGAATATGATACATTTCAATTTTGCAATGATAGTGGAGATTGAAATAAAGACTAATCCTTCTTTTGGGATTCCTCTAAACCTCAAGAAAAAGGCAACAATTCGGTCGCTTGATCTTATAGAGCTGCAACTATTTACAGGTCACAAATATTTTAAGGCTTACCTCAATTGGTTAAATGAGAGAGATATTCTCAATGTGACTTGTGAAGAGAAGAGTATAAACCACTAATGTTATTGGGCGTTGAAGACATACGAACTTTGATGGTAACAGCCTTACAAAAGAAGAACCTCTAAATACTATGAAACTTCCAAACTAGTGAGGAAGTCATCCGTTTTTAAAATCTTCATGGCACCTTTGATGAAAATCTTCGATTGGCGGGTGATGAAACCATAACTATTAAATTATTTTTTCAAGATATAAATTATTGGTTCTTTAAAATGTTGTTGCTAACTGGACTCGGTTTAAAAAGAATGACTTGATATTACTGATGAATGTACTTGATTAAAAAGTAAGCTTTAAAACCAAGATGTGTTGAAAGGAGGGCCTATGTGCTAATGTAAGTAATTAATTTGTTTTAACTAAAGGCAGTCCGGAGACGACAGTTATTTCTGTCTTCATTTAATCTCGAGAAGACGCAATAATCCTGTGCCAGACTGGCAGTTAATGTAACTCTTTGCTGATGATCCTTTACGTACGTACTCCTGTTGTCAAAAAGTAAGCCAAACAATTTAAACCTAAACCAAATGTTCAAGAGATATGCCACCCCATAACATTTCTGTCAAGTTTCAAAGCACGAAAATGTATCACAAAAAGTATATATAAACGATTAAGACTTAATTTTTTAATAAATAAGATGGTACTTTGTTCTTATAAACGTTGAAATTGAAAAGCAAAAGTCTTGCCTACTGAGTCATTTATTAATTAATCATAATTTAATTAATCAACCTGCTCTACATAAAAGAGTACCACAAAAGACCGAGGGAGGTCAATGCCGCCACCTAAGTTAATTGCTACATTTACCAATATATATATATATATATGCTTCTCTACAGGCGCGCGCACACACAAAAAGTCTCTGCTTTCTGATAAAGATGTTTTTATCTTATTTCAGGAGCTGAACGCTAAATTAATTAAATATATATCCCAAGTAAAAAAGACTACGTCCATTGCAACCATTAAAGTAGATTCCTGTGGTAAAATAGATTAATAACCACACAAACATCCAATTTTGGAATAAAACATATGTACTGATGACCCGGAACGCTTAATACATGACGGAAAGGAAACAGCTTTTTAAACACTCAATCTTTTAACATAGAACATTAAGAGTATATTTTCATGCCTACTTTTCGTTCAGTCACCGGGGTGTGATGTTGTCAAAGCCACGTCAGCTGTGAAAAGGCTGACAAGGCAGACTGTTGTGAAATCTTATCACAGGTGGCTCCTTTGTACTTTGTACTGCTTTTAGGTCTTCAAACCATAAATCTCTCCGTGAAGTGGGTTTGAAAGATTTGCTTTGTTCAACTCAGTGTCATAAAATTCGATTTGGCTTTCGAGTATGAGTTGCTAGTGCAATATCGGCCATAATTCTGTTCATTATATATTTTGATGGATACACAATATCTATCCGTGCGGTAAGTTATAACAAATATTGTGGTTAAAGTGGATAGAGTTTAAATGCCAGTTTTACTACTCGCATTTACTACAAAGGCTATTTTCACTTTTAAGAAATTCACAACTAGAATTTTGATATTTGTTTTCTGATTTGTAAAAAAAATATATGAAATTTTCTAGAAATCTTCATCAAATATACAAGTGCCCCCACAACATATATGTCAATTTTAATAAATTCGTTTCCTTCCGAGGCAACTGTTATTACTTACTGCTTGAGATGGTTCAGAGGTTTAAACTTTGCAAGCCTTTATTTACATAGAGATGGATGAGGGAGGCATAGGTCGTAAAGGAGAAACTATAATCTTCCATCAGTCTCTCTCGAACACAAAAAAAATTCCAAACTTTTTTATTTTAATCAGATATTGAGATGTGCTTGAGATTCTCCAACCTTTGGGATTTAAGTTTTAACTAACAGAACAAAAGTTAAAACTGTCCAATAGTAAATAGTGTATGAATATTGAGAGCTTGATGTTGTGAACTTATAACCTGAAACTAAGTACTTAGTTATTTATCAAATATGTCATGATTGTATATTTGATATGTCAGGTTTTTCCAGGTTTGTGCCGTGTTTTTATTCTTTTCTCTCAAATAAACCCAGGTCGTGTGTGTGTGTGTGTGTGTGTGTGTGTGTGTGCGTGTGTGTGTGTGTGTGTGAAGTGCATTAAAACAAAGCTGGAATGAGCAGATTCACAATTACCGTTCAGGCAATAACGTTTATTTGCCAGAACAAGGGTTTTAATTGGTATCAAATCCACTTTTATTATTCCCAGCCCAGAAAAGAATCTAGCCTTTATGGTCAGCGTTTGGTCGTATTAGCCAAAGCTTGTGGTAATTATTTCAATCAGATTTTTTAAATATCATCTTTAGTTAAAATCATGGCAGATTATCTAACTGTAGATGTCAAGTAGAATCTTTTGCTTGTTACGATAGAGGAAACTGAGTGCCAAAAATTTTAAAGTGCTTTTATGAGACTGAATACCAATTTTATTTCAACGAAAATCCCGAAAATGTTATCATTGGCCAGAGGAGTAAATACATTGGGTGCGATGTTGTCGCAATGCACTCGGAAAGAATGGGTGATAAAATAAATGCGAAACGGAAACACGACCACCGTTGTCATGGTTACTGTGCTGTGTTGTCATCCTGAAATCTGTTGAACTACTTTCATTACTACCAACAAATTAAGATTATTACCTTTTTGGGTTTATTCAAAATTCAACTCTGTCATTGTTTTAATAACTGTTATTTTAACTTTAGTCTTTATGAGTTCTGTTCTAATAATTTGTTCTTTAATTGGACTCATTGAAGACTTGATAAATTTTTTACTTATGATAAGATCTGATCCGTTAAAGGCATCGTGTGCAATATAAGAATTTGTTTTTTCCTTATAGGCTATTATAGTATTATTGTATAGTTACTCTATTTAAAAAAAACTATCTCAATTAAATAGTTATTTTTTATATTTTCATATAATAAACTAATGGTTGTAAAACGTTTTGCCAGGTTTTTCTATATTGAATTTATATACTTTATATAAAATAAAAGGTTTATATTAAATAAAAGGTTATATTAAATTAGCATGGCGTTAGTACATACCGGGTGTCCCATAATAGTCCCCACCCTAACTTTTTCCTATATTTTTTTCAAATATCAATTCCACACCACGCCCAAAACATTATTGGATAGTTAATACTTCATTTTGAGGTGGTGCCCAATTTTGGCCGCCATCTTGGATCCGCCATATTGGATCCAAAATAATTATTTCAAATTTAAAAGTGGTGTTGTGACCCATCATTTCGAATTAGATTTTTTCACTGATTATAATGCCGCAATCCGTTTTTTAATATCTCAGTTGATTCTCAAGATATGGGTACTTTTAATATATTTATTTTCAACCAATCTATATACTAGAAATTGATAAACTAGGCCCATAACTACAAAATAATACTAGATAGAGACAAGTAACCACCATCAGTCAATGTTAGGGGGTTTTACATTTACCTTTCACCAATGTAAATTTTTGGCCGCCATCTTGGCTCTGCCATTTTGAAATGAGGTAAGTTATTTCAAATATAAAGTTGGTATTGTGACCCATCATTTAAAACTGGTTTTTTTTACGCCGAATTTAATGCAGCAACCCACTTTTAGCTATAAAATTTAGTGTTTGAAAAATTCATATTTTTTGAGATTTTTTTTGGAAACATGTCAATATCTTGAAAACTAAACACTATAATGAAAAACGGGTTGCGGCATTGAACTCGGCGTAAAAAACTAGTTTGAAATGATGGGTCACAATACCAACTTCATATTTGAAATAACTGACCTCATTTCAAAATGGCAGATACGAGATGGCGGCCAAAACATTACATTGGTAAAAGTTAAGTGTAAATCACTAAACAATGACTGATAGTGGTTATTCGTCACTATCTAGCATTATTTTGTGGTTATAGGTCTATTTTATCAATTTGTATTGTTTTATTTGGTTGAAAATAAATAAATTAAAAGTACCCATATCTTGAGAACCAATTGAGATATTAAAAAACTGATTGCGGCATTGTAATTAATAAAAAATCGAATTTGAAATTATGAGTCACAACATCACTTTAAATTTGAAAAAAAATATTTTGGATCCAATATGGCGGATCCAAGATGGCGGCAAAAATTGGGTACCCCCTTAAAATGAAATATTAACTACCCAATAATGTTTTAGTTGTGATGTGGAATTGATATTTGAAAAAATATAGGAAAAGGTTAGGGGGGGACTATTATAGGACACCCGGTATATTGAAAACAACCATAATATAAGCTTTTGGAAAATCGTTATAGTGATTTTTACGTATATAGCAGTTAGTTATTAAGTTAGAACCATTTATCTTTTGATTGTGCAATTAAAGCACGGTATACAGGTCCATTACGCTGGAGGAATGGAATTTGAGCAGAAATTGCCCCTAACTACGTTCCTTGATAAGAGACCCGTCAAAGTAACTTTGCAGCATACGCCTATGCCTTTGTTATATTATGAGATGACAGGGGAACTTATTTAAACTTTGTCTTTTTTGGGGGCAATGTATTTAAAGACTGGGAAATTACAATGTTATGTTGATCATTTACCTACAAATTTGAAGAAATACAAATACTGAAAATAATTACGTTAAAAACTTGGATTTCTCTCTGTTGTATGCGATATAGTGCATTTTATTCCTTATCCGTGTCCTGTAAATATTTTCTGTTCGTGGTTTATGAGTTGGTAAATTTCTTGTTCAACAGTGGTGAAGAACCAACACATTGCACTTGGTACTCGTGTGTACCAGGTATCAGGTATTCAATAAGTCTTTCAAAAAAATCAATTTTTCATCTATATACCAATAGATGTATAATTAATGTATAACGTATATTATGAACATAACATGAAAATAATAATTATGAAATTTGTTTCGTTAAAAACACTCCCGTGAAAAATATGTAAGTAGTTTTGTTCGATAAAAGTTGTGTTAGGCTACATCGGATATGTGTTAAATGAAAACTGTGATATTACAACAAACTACCGTTAATTTGACGCTAATTTATGAGAGTGTCATGGATTGCACGGTAGCAGATGTTTTAACCACTTAAATTGGTGCTTTAAAGGTACGAACTCCGACAGTGGTGAATAAGGTTGCCCGTTTTTTCAAAGAATATGGGTTTTGTTACTTTGTATTTTCCGTTCATTTTGGCAGCAAATGTATTTGCGGTAAGTTCCATCAGTTACAACCAACTAATTTATAATCTCATCATATTCACCCATGTCATTAAAATCTAGTTATGACACAAGGGGCTGAAAGCTAAGTGATTAAATCGGAATTAATGTATTTCTCATTATAGACGAGCTTTTTTATCAAAAATATTTAAAGTCACTATTTATTATGTCAGTAAAAAGGTCCATGATTTCATCAGCTCGATAAATCTTGCACTTCCACGCATTACATCTCCGTCTATGGCTTCTATGCTACTAACCATATCATATGATATTTTACACATATGATATTGGTTAACACAACGTTCGACAAATAAACGGAATGTAAAACAATGTTTTCAGAAAAGTACCCCCCTCCCCCCCCGCAATGCAACCAGCTGACACTGCCATAGCCGGAGATATAATGCGCGAACTGTAATTAAATATAATATTTTAAGTCTTTGCAAAAATGTTTAGTATTTTTCAAGAAGATTCAAACTTTTTACATCTCCTTAGATGCAATAATATTTTTATTTTAAGTCGAATGCAATTTTGGTTGACCCTCTAAAAATCGGTTCTTAAGGAATATATTTTTTTAATGTATTTATTCATATTATTGTAGTATGTTATATATGGCTACTTAAATTATCATTCACTCGTAGTTTTGTCTGAGTGGTAAGAAAAAGGTTCATTGTTTCAAATCAATCTAGAAAACATTCAGCATCTTTATAATTTTTATCCTTTTAAAGATTATCGTTGTGTTCGTGTGAATTTGTTATTTAACTTAACCGCTTTTCTGTTGATTTATAATTGTTAAGTTGTTATTATTATTGAATATATGTTGCATTACTAACTAGAGATCGTAGCTTTCGAAAATATTTTGAACTACATTTCAACTATGTACGAATGTATAGTTTTAAGTCAAGTGAATTGAGATTGTGAGATATATCTTCGACGTTTAACGTCACTGTTCCGGTACTTTTTGCCATGCACTGCACTTGATTGATGCTCTTAAAAATTATCGGTCTAGACGGACATAAATTGATAATAAAAAATTACTATTACAGAACAAGCTATATTTTTACATTATTAACAAATTCAGAACAACAAAAAAGACATCTGATCATAAAAACAATTAATTATATAGATGAGCAGCTGTCAGACAGACATAAGTATATAACAGATACCTTTTCTTAAAATCCTCAGATTATTTGTAAATCTGCGAAAAATAACACTAATTTGACACCTTATTTGTTTTTAGTAATTTATTAGTTTGTGCATTAAATTTCAAGTCACCAGTAATTAAGTTTCAATTTACCTACGTATCTTTGTGACTACATTGGTAGAGACAAATATAATAAATAAATGTCGCAAACCACCACTTTAAAAACTGGAATCAAAGGGGCTACGGTAACATTAAGGGTGATATTTAAAATTTGTCACCATTTTATACAACAATATAATCACTGTATTAAGGAGCCGGCGCTATCTAGGCGTATTTAAGGCGAATATGAATGAGACTCGAGTGTAGAGTGGATTACATGAGAGTTTTGTTACTGGCAGAGATCAATTAATTCACTTTCATTTTACAGGATTATTATTACTTGATTTATGTGCGGTTTTAACGTTCTTTTACGCTTTTCAAGGATTTCACTAACTAGTAATCGGTTTTTTAAGCGATGACGCAATAAATAATTGAAAAGCAAAATAGAAGAGAATATAAATACAACAATTATTAAATAAAACTCTAACTAACTTTTAGAGTTTGCTGAATCAAATGTCGACGTATAGCATCACCGGGTTGATAACTGCTAGTCCTTGAGCGATGCCCTTTCGTGAAATTATCAAATTTATGGAAACTCTCAAAATCATTGCCAAATCTACGTAGAAATAACATTAATTTGACTTCTTATCTGTTTTTCGTAATTTATTACCTTATTGTTTACAAGTTTCAAGACACCAATAATTTTTAATTTACCTTATTTTTGTTAGTGTTGTTTGCATGGGAGGCATGTGTAACAAATAAACGTCGGAAACCATTACTTAAAAGTTTTTAAAATAAAACAATATTGCTTTCCCGGCCTTTAAAACTATTAATCGGTTTGCCAAGTGAAAAAAGCAATCAGCAATCAAACAAAACAAAATGGAATAAAATATAAATAACTTAATAAATAAAACTAAATAACTACGTTGAAGGTTAAGCTTTTATTTTGCACAAAGAAAGGGTTTTAAGGCCAGGTGGGAGGTTGGCTTTGGGCCTAAGTGGGGAAGACTTTTCACACCGGCCTCAAGCCTAACTTTAGGAAAATGCAAATACGTTTCTTGTTGGGAGCTACCATGCTGGGACCCTCTCCTGAAACGAAAGGCACTGGGGGCTATCAGTTAATTTTGCCTATAAGGGAGAATCTGTAACTTTAGGTCTCATGGTAAGACCTATGCATATGTGAGTGCATTTAAGCATGATAACTTGAGTGAAAATGGTCCGACCTCAATTGAATTTGCCACCGACTGTGGCAAAAAAGTAATTATTCGGATGAGTTCAAAAACTAGTGCAATGTTTCATTTCTAGGCCTAGTCTAGGTAACCTAGATTTTAACAGTAGATAATGATATTTTGAGCTAGAGATTGTTTATTATGTAGGCCTAAGTTAAGACTTCATATCATTTAATATAAATAATCAGTTTTATTTTCATTTAATTTGTTGAAAGTGTGAAATAGTTGAAGAAATGTTTGTTGTTGACTTACCGAATAGGTTAGGTTATCCGATATCGTCATTGTAAATAACAACACAGAGTGTACTTTCATTATTTATCTGTGAATACCTTGTCTGTATTGTAAAACAATTAGTATTTATTAGTTTTAAGTTAGAATAATCCATATTTAATGATTTAATAGCAATGATTGTAAAGGTAGCTAAAATGAATGTTTACGTTTCCATTTATGATGTGAAATAGTGGCAATCCTGGAACAGTAGACTGTTGCTTCGGCTGACGGGTGGTCACGTGATTCTTTCCCAGCTGACCGGCCCTATAATAGGCGAGTGCCAGCCGCCTCAGCTCTCAGATTCGTCTCAATAGCTGACTGATGCTGTGAGCACTCTGTGCTCGCTGTTGCATCTCCAGCAGTAACGGATAGACAGTAGGTCCCCGATTCTGTTATTTTGGAACGGTAGAGGCAGAGTCCCCCGTATCCCCAATTAATTATGATTTGTCAGTAACAGGGCATTTAGCCACCAAGTAATAATATTTATTTAATAATTTATTGTAAATCCATTTGTATAATCCCTACGAAAGAATAAAAGTCAGTGTTATTAAAATATTCCTACTTCTCAAAAAAAAAAAAAGGAATAAAAGTCAGTGTTATTAAAATATTCCTACTTCTCCTCATTTAATGATTTAATATTTAAGTTTCAAAAAGGTCGATCGAGTTGGTGAGTATAAGGCTATCGTTATTGCACTAACATTCGAAGATTGTTTAGCCCCGACTGTCCGTTGGCGCGGCAATCTTAACACTACACTTCGGCTTACGCTGTTGCATCTTAATTGATGCTGCGTCCGAAAACATACAATTAGTGGCACTTTACATTTTACATTCACAAACACAATAAAGGCTTACGCTGCTGCATCTTAGTTGATGCTGCGTCCTTTATAACACTACGCTTTCGGATCGCTGTTGCATCTTAATTGATGCTGTGACCGAATTAAACACACACTTACATTCACAGATAAAGGCTTACGCTGTTGCATCATAATTGATGCTGCGTCCTTTCTAACACTACGCTTTCGGATCGCTGTTGCATCTTAAATGATGCTGTGACCGAATTAAACACCCAAATTACACACTTACACCAAGAACTCACAAGTTAGGGGATCATTGATAGCCTACAAGTGGATTGTGCTACGGCAAAGAACTCACCCTGAGGTTTAAGGTTGAAATTGACTTAAATAAACAAAAACTATCCTATAATCCTCTATTCCCTCCCCTTTACACATTGAACTAGCCTGATTGGACCATCGAAAGGTGGTGAATAGGGGGTATAAACTTATCATTGCTCATCATTGATCATTACTGATTATTCGGTTGTCGGTATTGAATGGCTTGATGGTTTATATCGAATTATCAAATGTCTTGTTCATCTGATAAGGCATCTAACTATTATAAATTATTCGAAACGAATAACGAGTTACATAAAATTCCCCAAATCTCTATAATTCGCATGGAATGGCTAATTAAACACGCAAGGTGGTCAAATTATGTCTAATTTTCCATTATTGGAAATATGCACCAAATTCCTGGCTAGAATGTTTGTTGTCACCGATTATAATTTTAATATTAATGATAATAAATTTTATTTTGTTTCAGTTATTCTTTTATTCAGGCGTTTTGAAAATGTTCAGCGGAACCTACCTATTAGGCAAGTTTGAAATGTTTTTCTCGCCGTTAGGGATTCTAGAAGTATTGATTTTAAGTAATTATGAGAGACTATAAATTTGTCATAACTCTGTCATGGGAAATAGTTTTGTAAATAAAACCAAATTATCTTACCATCCGCTGTTATTAGTCAGTAAGAATTTGTGTTCTGTTCCTTAGAACCTCATCAGATCTTTGTATCAAAACTACAGCAATGCTCTAATACAGTGTGGTATGTAAATAAACAATGTAGTTTTCATTATTTTGGAAAAGTTATCTGCGCTTGGAATGTATAACACACCATACAAATGGTTCGAGTCATATCTCTCAAGTAGGTATCAAAATCATAGAAATCCAAAATGAAACGAATGTCAAAATCAAAAGAATTCAATCTTCAAAAAGAACAATTCAAAGTGGAATGTTCCATGGCTCGGTTTTGGGGTCTCTGCTGTTTTTAATTTGTATTAATATTATTATAGACATGGTTCCACTCGAAAATCTGCTCCTTTTTCCGATGACACGACGGTTGTCATCGGTGGAAGGGATGCGGAGGGACTGAAGCTAGAATCCAATAAAAGATTACATGGCATGTGTCGGTTTTGAAGAGAATGGCCTTGTGCTGAACTCAGGTAAAACAGGCTACATGTGTAAAAATTAAAAAAGTCAAAAAATGAAATCAAAAATTTTTAAAACACCCGTCCTCCGAATTGGGAGTACCAACTTGATTCAACAAAAAAGTGCAAGGCTGCTAGAGTGGATGTGAATTTGTAAAGGGATGTTCAACTTCAAAGTCTTGAAAGGTCCTCCTTTTTAAAACTCTAATTGTCCTCCGTAGAATATCATCACCAGGAAACCTTTCACTGTCAATTTTAGTCTATTTTGGCCTGTTCGAGCAGACCATCCGATATTACCTTATGGGGGAAAAAAGCATTTAGACGTAGAATCAAGATCTCAAAAGAAAGCCGTCTGATCACTGTTGGTACTCCCTCCAAAAGCTAGCATGTAAAGATACTTTTGTTCAGCTGGGACTGATGACAGTTCCATCACTTGATATTTTTGAACTTCTAATTTACATCAAATATAAAACATTCAACCCCCTCCCCCCCAAAAAAAAAACATCCATATTAAACAAGGAAAACTATATCTTTGCGGAATATCACAGATTTTCACTTTTGGAACAAAATCCAATACAAACAGTACTTAAGTTAATGCAATTTCTCCCCAAATAATTAAAAACATCAACTCTTGACGGTATGATTTTTTGGTGATGGCATTATTATTATTTGATTTTTTGCTACTCATCACTTAAAGTATACAAAAAATTTTTTTTTAAGAACGATATATTTCGGTCTTGTTTCAAAGACCATCATCAGTTTCATTGATAAGGTTATCAAAACATTTACATTTTTATAACTTACAGGTGATTAAAAAAACATATGTTATAGACTTTGAATTTAGAACTGGAATATATTATACTGGTTATATAGTCATGTAATATTAAAAATTATATATGACAAAACACTTTTTATTAATTAATTTGTTTTTTGACTTCTTCTTGTATAATTAGAATATATATTTGGCTAAATGTTGCGCTTGGCTGAGAAATAGCATCCTTCTCCATCGCCATACATGCTGCTTCTTTTATTAATCTTGTTTTACATTTTTCTTCTTTGAATATAATTTTAGCTGGTGGCCAGTTTATTTTATGCCCTTCGGAAAAAAACATGCTCACTGAGCTTTGAATTATTTTTTTGTTTTTTATTTATATTTTTCTTGTGCTCATCAAGTTTTTTTCTCAGTGGTCTTGAGGTTTGTCCGTAGTAATGTTTGTTACATTCGCACGGAATTTGGTAGACGACATTCTTCGTTTGTTGGTCTTCATTATTAGGCTTAACCCGGGTCAGTTTACTTCTTATAGTAGCATTTGTTGAAAACACTGTCCTTATTCCAAATTTACTGTTGATTCTTTTTATTTTTTCAGATTTTCCCCTAATGTAAGGAATAGAAACATTATAAACTGGGCGTTGGTCGGTTGAGTTACTTTCTTGATTGTTTTTTAATTTGTCTTTTGTTTTTTTTTGAGCTTTTTATATTACTTTGTAAGGGTATTCATTGTTTCTTAATTCTTTATTATATTTGAAATTTCTATGTTTAGGAGTTCCTCACTTGACGAAACTTTGTAAGCTCTACTAAATAGCCCTTGAACGATTCCAACTTTTACGTGGTTAGGACTGTTTGAATTAAAGTTCAAGTACTGTTCAGTATTTGTAGGCTTTCTGTAGACTGATTTTTTTATTCCAGTAGATGTTTTTTTCAATGTATACGTCAAGAAAAGGCAAGCTGTTTTGTTTTTCATTTTCCATTGTAATTTTTATGGTTGGCCTTAATGAGTTAATGTGATCTTGGAAACTATTCTTAAAAACTATTTTTTTAAATATAACTTAAGTGATGAGTAGCGATAGTAATTTTAGTGATAGTAGCCGAGCCCAATTTTTCAGCCGGGGTTTTCTTTTCTTTCATTAATAAACCTGTATAGACCAACAAACTATTCTTTGCTTGTGTCCTTCTTTGATACGCACCGTGAAAAGTCCAGTTTCTCCAAAACCATCCATGGAGAGGGTTACACAGACGTTACAGGACGTAAGAAGGAAGATACATCACTAACATCATTGACAAGGCTCAGTGATTGGATAAGGATTTACTGTAATTAATTTATTGATGTTTTCAAACTCACGGTTAAAATGGGTAGTATTAAATAATTATGTTCCAGGCAGATCTTGACTTATTTTAGGATATAAGCTTTGCTGGATCAATTATTTTTTACCTGAGTCTACGGAAAAATCCTTCACCGAGGACTAGAAACTGTGACTTTCGATTGTGGGTAGTACTCTGAGCTTTTTCTACATGCCATATTCCTCCTATATGCCATGGCTTATACCAGACTTTTAACCCATTACAATATAATTTACTATTAACAAAAGTAGGCTTTGGAAATGTTAAGAGAAAACTATATCTAAGTTTCTCATTCTTCAATAAGAACACTCTCTAAAAAAGGAAGCGTTTTAAAAAATATGAAATTTAAACTATAAAAATGAAATATTCCAAAATAAGATCCTATTTTGATTTAACTGCCAACCAAAGATGCAAAGTACCAATATAATTCTTGCTTTTCAACCATCTCTTCATTGTGTGGTTTTAATTAAGGCGCTTCCAGCTTATCATTCTAGTAACTAGGAAAGTCAATTATCTGTTTTAATATTGAAAGAAAACACACGTATATTATACTTCTGAATCATCCCTTTCAGTTTGGGAGGTCCCTGAGATTAAGGAGACCAATCCCGGAACCAGGAACACCATAGCGACCACGGACGTGGGCTACTCCCTCGCCTGCGTGCCCACCCTGGAAGCCTCCCAGTACTGCACGGAGCAGACGATCAAGGCGGGGGCGACCAAGGTAGAGCCTCTCAACTACGTCGAACTGGCATTCCAAGGCATGGTGAGGAGTGATAAGATCGAAATAGTCATATGATAACCCCGTTGCAGCAGACCTGCATACTCAGCGAATTTCAAGTGCAAAACAATATATTTCGATCCAACATAGCGAGATTTGACATGTTTTTATAAACTCCATAACAATAACTTGGGGAATGAGTATCCAGGTTTGCTGCTACAGTTTTATTAAAACTGGATGTTTTTAATTCAATATTTAGTAGGTCTGAACTATAAGAAGTCATTTACCAAGTTTTATTAAGATATGTTCAGAAATAAGCGAGATATAGAATTTTACTTTTTGCCCTTAAGGTTAAAATTGGGACAACGTACTGTGTTTACCACTTTCACTATCTCGGTAACCTATGGACATGGAACAGTGATTCAAAATACTAAAGTGTTTGTTTTTTTGGCTGGATTCATTGGTAACAACATAAATTGGATTATTTTTAATTTTTCTATTTAAAAAACTCAAAAACCCCATTTTTGGGAGTATTTACCCCTCTTTACCCCCCTTCCGGTGGTCTAATCGTGCTGGTTTACGAACTCCTCCGAGTGATTACCACTTTACACTTCTGCACCCAATTTCATTAAGATCGGACCACATATACGGCCGCTATGTGTTAACAGATATATATATATATATATATATATATATATATACAGGGTGCGGCAAAAGTCAGCGTACCGAAAATGCAGTTAAATTATAGCTAGTATTAACAGTATTATTTTAATGTACCTGTTAGAGAAGCTGCACAAACTGACCACCATCATTGTCTATACACTTTTAGCACCTTTTTGACACTGATTTACATATTTTGTTGCATAGTTGTGGTGTGAATAAACATCAAAATGTTTCGTTATAAATTCTTTTAATTGTTCTAAACTTTGAGGTTTCTTGGAAAACACGTGTTCTTTTAACAAACCCCATATATCGCACGGAGTTAAGACTGGCGACCTAGCAGGCCAATCAATAGTTCCTCTTCCTCCTATCCATTCATCGAAGTTATCATTTAAAAATGCTCGAACATTAAGGACGTGGTGCGAACATTAAAACCATTCATAATAGAAGTTAATAAAACAAGCACTACACTCGCCAACTTAACTTGACTGTCACAAGTGGTATAATAACAAAACAAACATTCATCGATAAAGAATAAATGAAGACAAAATAAACCATAACTAGATGATAAGATAAGATAAGGAGTGACAATGTATTAGCGCGACAGATAAACAATGGCGCTCACCGGCCTACAGCGGTACGCTGACTTTTGCCGCACCCGGTATATATATATTCGAACGAATAATGTTTTTTGCTTCTAGGGGCCCCAAAATGAAAATTTTACATGGTCTCGGGCTTAGGTCTTACCATGAGACCTACGGTAATGGCTTATTCCTTTAAGGAAATTCGCTAAAACCCGAAATTGAAATGTAGGCATTTTTGAGTAGGGATCGGATCGGTAACCCCAAAGAGTTCGGAAATTTTAAAAACGTGATTTTTTATAATAAGTTGGTGTTTATGATAAAAAAATCCAATCTAACAGGAGTGACGACCAAATGAGAGTTAGGCCATACTCCAAAACAACCAATCACAGGGCTAGCTCGAGTGTGATTTTGGAGAACCCCTTGTGGTTTTTTATTTTTTATTTAACTTTTTTTTGGAATAAACCTCTTTTGATTACACCACCAAAACAATCCTAGGTTTTTTTTCAACATCATGTATAATCATACTTACTTCTTTTTATCCTTGAGTTTATGTTTAAGTTTTAAATTTAATGTTTTAGAACCCACAATTATAGATTATTATGTCATGTTAACTTTCTCAAGCAATAACGTTAATATTTTACCATAAACTAAGTGATCAAAACAAGATAGATAGTAGCAAAAAAGGTTTTATTCAAATGTTACTACAAAAATGGTTTTGTCTATACTCAATCCTAGTTTTTAAAGAAAATATATTAACAATTTTTGCTCCATAAAGTATTTTCTCACTTATGTCAAACTGTATTACATCTGTACAAAAAATAGGGGCTTTGATATACAGAATATTGCAGATACAGTTTTTCTTTACTACTGAAACATACATTATTTTGACTAAATACTTTTTTACTATATTCCTCAGGTTTTAAAGGCTTTCTGCACCAAGGACGTAAAGAAGCTTCCGAACTACATCAAGCACGTGTGCAACTACGACAAGTGCTCGACGACGACGTGCGTCCCCTTGCACGTGTTCGAGATAAAGTTGGGACTTCAGTCGAAGGAAGAGTCGTGCAAGAGATTTGCCTTCGACATTTCGTACTCGGGGGTGAAGGTGGACAAGGTTTACGAATGCGAGGCGAAAGGCCACGAACCCGGGGTTTGCAAGGCCCATCAGTAAGTGTAGTTGACTCTTTCTTATCCGATCACTTTGGGAATGAGACCCATCCGGATAACGGGGTTCCCATTTAACCGAGGTCCCCTAAAACTTGTTAATTCATTGATCTAGGGCATTTCAATAAGCCAAAACTCTGGGATAGACACGTTATTGTTGGTCTTAAACTTTTCCCTGATGGGTAAATCCCTTCCTATAGTATCTCCTAAATATGATATTCTGGGATATGTCTATCCTAAAGGAGACGGAGATATTGAGCGGAATTCTAAGACGCCACTTAAACGTACCCTCACTCAAACAACACTCAAACAACATTCAAACAACGGATCGTCTGTTGTATTCAATGGTGTCACAGCTGTTTCTGTCAAAGTCAAAACAAAGAGTTTTTAAAGGTTATGTTTATTTCTATTGTTTACTATGAATTTATTATATGGCTCTCAACTTCTCATTTTCAGATTTATTTGTTATTTTTACTCATTTTTTACATTCCTAAACATTATTTATTTGATTATCTGATTTTTAAAAGCCGTACAGTTATTATTTATCATGGAAATATTGGATGAAGTTTAAATTGAATGTATAGAGCATATCAACGATGATTTATTTGTAAAGATTGTTTGTTGTACCGAGGAAGAAATATTTGGATCAGTTTCTTTTGTTTGATGAAAGTGCATTTTTGAGACGGTTTGGGTTCCAGAAAGATACAGTGAGGAATCACATTTTATCCTTGATATACGGGGATGATGACGACTCGTTCAGAGGACTTCCTATTCCTCGGGAAATTAAAGTGACTACGTTTAAGGCCATATCGTACTGCCGTTGCGTCGCGTCTGTCTAGTATGCGGGTGGATGTTTAAAAAAGTCGCGAACCCTGTTATCAAGTAGAAAAAGTCACACTGACGTAACCGACGTGGCGTCGCGTCCGTCTCGTCCGCCGACGCGACGTCCGTTCGTAGTTAGTCGCGGCTGAAGCAACTCTTGAGGCCATGTCAAAGTGCCTTAACGTCGCGTCCGTCTGTCCATCCACGTCCGCCGCGACAGTCTCAAACCCCGTTACACCACTGCCAGACGCGCGTCTGTAGACCACGCCACCTTTCCTACTAGGAAGGAGTAAGCTTAATACCTGGGGAGGCCCAGGCCGACGTCGGCGGACGTCGGCGGACGTGACGGACGCGACGCTACGCCGGATACGTCAGTGTGACTTGTCCTATTTGACAACATGGTTAGCGACTTTTTAAAACGTCCATCCGCATAACTAGACGGACGTGACGCCACGACAGTGTGGCATGGCCTTTACCAAATGTCCGCAGACGCGGACGGTGGCTCGCGCATGCGCATATACTACCTTCCCTGGTACTGAGCTTGCTCCTTCCTAGAGATATGTGGCGTGGCCTACGGACGAGCGTCTGGCTGTGTGACAGGGTTTGAGACCGTCGTTGCGGACATGGATGGACGTGAATGGGTGGACGGACGCGAAGCCACGGCGCACAGCAAGCGCAGACCCGGCGACCAAATGATATCGGGAAGTGATTTTTTTTTTAATTATAAGGGAAAATTAAAAGTCAAAATCATTGCCCTTCATAAATTACAATTAAATTTAGGTTATTTAACTTCTAATAGAATGATTGCAATCACAGATTTTTGGCTTTTGATCATAAGTTGACTGTGCGACCAAGGCCCGCCGCACATTGTAGCGAGGCGATGCACAGCATGGGCGGATTTAGGTAAAAATATCTGGGGGTGACAGCTTACCTAATGTTTTAACTATTGTAGGCTCACATTCAAACATCAAACTCCCATTTCAATGGTTCGTTCCGAGGAGGTAAGCTACTTATTTTATTTAACAACAACCATTTGTAATTTAAGCAAATACCTCGATCAAATTTATGTTGAAAACATTTTCCCCCTTCACTGCCAACAAATCCACCTAATATGAGAGGGTGTCATCAGGTACCCGCTGGCACCCCCAGAAATCCGCCCATGATGCGCAGGCAAGGTACAGGCTGGAGGGAGCGAGGACTTGGTAAAACAGACTGTTGTCACCCGTCACGGCATGGCACTTCTCTAAACCAGAATACGCTGATACGTAATATCACACAGTACGGACTCAGTCAGGAAAGGACAGAGCACGGCAGTCAAATACTGTCGTGCGGCGTCGCAATGTACGATTATCATTAGCGTGTTGCAGCAAACAAATATTATCGTAAATGAATATATTTGCTCCTTAGACGGGCGCCGAACCTCAAAACGGTCGCCCCTGAGTTAAAAAATTTGTTTTTAAGCATATGAGCTACAATCGTTAAGAATCAGGATAATAATAATTTCATTAACATTTTTATATGACCTACCATGCATGTGTATCTAATTGACGTAGCTACGTTTTTCACGTGGCTATTTAAAAAAATGGCTCAAAAGTGATTGCGTAACCTTTGATATTAAATACGGATTCAGCGCGCGTTTTTTAGTTATTTTTACGTACCAAGATCGTTCGTTCCATTAACTTACAATAATATAATATCAGACAGTTCATTTTAACTAGATCAAATGTGTAAATAAGAATTAACCCCTAAATGTAAATTTATTTGATTTCCCTTCCTTTCTTTCTTTTAATTCACTTTCTTTTGTTTATTTATACATATATTTCAAGCGGTAAATCTACAACATGCTTTTTATCTAAAAGCCTTTGCATCACAACTTTTATTTGGTTGCAATTTGAAATCAGCTGTGATACCATCCCCGAACAACACTGAACATTGAATGAACAACGGATCGTGTTGTTTGAGTGTTGTTTGAGTGAGGGCTCGCTTGAGTGAGGTCTTAGAATTCCGCTCATTGGATCAGTTATACAATGTGATGATACAAATCGTTCGGTTTAAAATATATCACTTCCGCAGAGTGTGGTCCGGTTTTTCAAATGTCCGGTTAAAATATGTCTGAATAAGACGGACTCTTCAGTCGTTTTAACCGTTTAAAACAAAAATAAAACAATGGAAGACTCCGTTGGAAACGCCTTAAAAACTTTTGTTACAGCTTACAACTGTCAATAATTTATATTCGATGTCACAAGATCTTTCTCTGTTTGGTTTTTCATGTCAGTATTTTATGAATCGGGTATGTTGTATGATCCAATAAGGCGTACACGAAATAATTAGAAGAACAAAGAGTCCATCTTGGCGGAAATTCTCGTTTCCTGAACTAAATTTTAAATGTTACCTTGTATTCCAATTTACTCAAAACACGACTTAACATGTCATTATCAATTTTCCTCCTCATCTTTTTTTCTTTTCTTATTCCACTGTTGTATTTTCCTTAGTGGCTCACATATAGTCCTTAAAGTAACAGACACTAGGAATCATATCTGGAAGGAAGCTATTGGACGTTTTACGCAATCTTCAGTGTGTTTCTAATGAGAACCACACTGTAATGTAAAATGAGTTAAACTTAAAATTGAAAAGACTCATAAGTCTCAAGAATGAATTAATATTTTTTTAAATGATAGTTTCATTGGAACCAGTGTGAAAATCTAATTTAAAATGAGGGACAACACTTTTTTACATCGAAAAAGATTGATATTTCACAAAATGTGGAAAAAAGTGGGAGGGACATATAATACTCACCCTTAATTGGATGTATTTCTGAAGTTATTTTTTGGCTAACAATTACTCTTTCCCCAATCACAGGCTTGACTTACGCAGGGATATTGTTGATTAGAATTATACTGTGGTAATTTAAAAATATTATGCTGTTTATTTTTTTAACTTGTTTATAAACAAAATATTTTGAATTTATGAAAATTTCAAATTTAATTTGATTGTTTAACCATACCCATTTAGCTACATTACTTTTCAGTGGGCAGATCACTACACCTTCACAAAAACACTGGAAATCAGAGAATAACTTGGAGTTAAAGTGCCTGGTAAATGAAGAAGGAGGAAGTAACACTAAATTCACCAACTAGTGCCAACAGATCTATTCGATTAAATTTTAAAAAATCTTTGTTCTTAAATTTTTTAGTGAGGTTTTGCATGCAGCCTCAATAAAAATATTTAATCATATGGATTTGACTTTTATTATGTGATTTTTTTCAGTTGCTATTATCAAAGAAAAAATTAGCGATTTATTACTATGATCTATTTAATACCATTGCAGTTATAGCTCTGGAATAGTAATCACTGGAGTCCCTGAACCTATTATTGATACTGACTGACAGGATTATACAGTCAACATACTGGGCAAATTGCACCAGGATTCTTGGATTATTTAGTGACCATGAAGTCTTCTTGTGATAGGAACTGAAAAGAGAGCGAAGCTTTCTTTTTATCATGCCCCTTCTTTTTATCATGGTTTTAGTTTCCCTTTACTGGGTTAACATAGGCAAAGCAAAATGATAAAGTTTGAAGAAATATGTTTGCCCAAGCTCATAGGATGGAAAGGAAATTAACCTTAGCGAATGAGTAATCTTCGCAGTCAAGAAACTGCTTGTGGGTACAGTAGGTTTTCGGATCCTTGTATACAAATTTGAAATTGCAATAATTACGTATTGATACTTGGCATTACAATTATCACCATTTAAAACCGTTTGGGGACCACCGTTTGGGGTATTCTTAAAGGAATACAAAGAAAGAAGGATGAGTGTTGACTGATATGAGAGCTTGGTTACCGTCAAAGATAAGCTCATATGTTTACCAGGCCCGTCATAAAAAGCCAAAGGGTAGCAATCAGATCCAGAATCTAAAAAGCTACTTTCTTTCCTAATATCAATCTGGTGGCCTTCGATTACTTCAATGACATTTTTCACTTCAACCAACGTTCTCGAGATTTCCATGAAACTCCAAAAGAATTACCTTGTTTTCGCTGAATTTCATTAGAGCTAGCCTTAATTCATGAGGACTTTTTGTTTATTCATTCCTCAATATCTTTAAATAAGTGTGAGAAGTTTCAATACATTCGGATATTTTTTGAAGCTGGTTCTTTTTTTAAGGTTTTATAATATCGCATCATTATTGTGCAAAACTATTTTATAAAAGTAAGAATGGTCCAAAAAATTCTAATCGATTAGAATTTATAAGGGATTTATACAGACCCTGTTGGTTTAAAACAATTTTACAGTGGGACCAAGATGAGTCCTGTACCAAGCCACCGTTGCCAGTTGTGTAACGTCCACATGGCGAAAGCGGCTCTGTCATGATTGATTTCGGCTCGTGATAAAAATAGCGATACTTTATCTTCCGCCAAAGCTCCCCATTTATATATCCAAGGGTGGGGATAGTCGAGGATTCAAGCAAGCCAAACCGATATACTTTTTAATTTAAGTTGAATCGAAGGTACAGTAATAACACAGATTGTCCACGCTTTTCATGCTAAGTATATAACCCGAACAGGGTGTTTTTTTAACGCAAGCAAAACTTTATTTTGTCAGTGAAGGATTACTCCCTCCCAAGATCCTGGATTAGACCCCACGATTATATTTCCTTTGGGGATACATGAAAAGTAAGGCATACGAAAACTATTTACAGGATATTTAACCCCTCAAAACAAACATAACATATTGAATACATTACTTTGCAAAACGTGTTCAGGAATTTCATAGGGAGATCACAACTTTTTATAAATGCCATTGGCGGATTGTTTGAACAAACAATGTAAGTTGAATGTTATCAAACCTACATAATAGGCTGTGCAAATTGTAAAGACTAACAAAACAATACTCATTTCATCTTTATATGTGCATTATTCAATCTTAAAAATGGGTTGCGTTAAAAAAACCCAGTATAAGTGGTCCTCAGAGTAATGACTAGAGCTTAACATACGTTTTAATTTATGGGGTTTGTAGTTGAAAATAGTGGCCATTGTCCCTTGTGGAAAACCCCTGAAACACTGAATATTTGTGTTGAATCAATTTTATATGTATACTAGCAGAACCCGTGGCTTCGCTCACGGTAAAAATTATCGTGTAACCTTGATATGAAGAATCTAGAGGACTGAATAGAAACTATTTATATCAAGGAATATGTCATGTAGAGATATGTTTGTTTTATGGCGGAATGTAGGATAAAATGTAGATACCACAGTAAGTCCAGGCAACGAAAGGGTATAGAGGGAATTGTATGGATCACAATTTTTGACTTTGTAACTTTGTTTGGACTAGTTAGGAGTAAAACATATCAAAAGTCCTCGCCCTTAGCCCTTGAGCCGGCTGGGCTGAAAGGGCCTAAAGGTTCAATTTTTTGGTTTTTCCTTAATATTTTGAAAACTATCAACTTTTAGTATTCCCTATTAAATTTGAAAATTAAAGAAAATTAAATTTTCTGTAAGAAAAATATATAATATGTCTACTTTGGTCCAACCGTTTACAAGGTAAGCACTAATTTTATTAATATTTAAAAAAATAGCCCTTCCATAAGAAATACATGTAAATTTGAGGGTAACTAAGATGCCCAATTGGGCAACGCTGTTTTCACCTAAAGGAAAATGAACAGCATTCAGGAAATATTGACAAAAACTCCAGTAATTTGAAACCTCAATCATAAACATTGGTCTAAAATTAAGGCATTGGCGAGCTCACAAAAAACGTTATTTTTCAAGAAATTATAACAAATTGAAATAATTCCATGAAAAATAACGTTTTTTGTGAGCTTGCCAACACCTTAATTTTAGACCATTTTTTATGATTGAGGTGTCAAATTACTGGAGATTTTGTCAATATTTCCTGAATGCTGTTCATTTTCCTATAGGCGAAAAAAGCTTTGCCTAATTGGGCACCTAAGTTACCCTCAAATTTACATGTATTTCTTATGGAAGGGCTATTTTTTTAAAATATTAATAAAATTAGTGCTTACCTTGTAAACGGTTGGTCCAAAGTAGACATATTATATATTTTTCTTACAGGAGATTTAATTTTCTTTAATTTTCAAATTTAATAGGGAATACTAAAAGTTGATAGTTTTCAAGATATTTAGGAAAAACCAAAAAATTGTACCTTTAGGCCCTTCCAGCCCAGCCGGCTCAAGGGCTAAGGGCGGGGACTTTTGATATGTTTTACTCCTAACTAGTCCAAACAAAGTTACAAAGTCAAAAATTGTGATCCATGCAATTCCTTCTATACATTTTTTTGAGCATTCATTGCCTGGACTAAGTAGATAGTGAAGGTTTTCTTTTCACCGTTATAACTCGAATACGGCCGGACCGATTTTAACACCAAATGTGTCGATTTTAAGGTACTTCTTTGAAGATTTACCATTACGTCCCTGGATTGCCCAGTAAGGGCATCGATTAAGTACAGTAAAGGGCTGAATGTTCGAAACAGTTATGGTGCTATCCGTGGGCAGTATTTCAAACTCGATTCACTTATTTTTTAACTTAAAATATGGGCGGGTAGTAATAATTTAAGATCAACCACTGATTGCAGCATTTATTTTTCCGTGAAAAGCCGGGACACCGTCGAATTAGATGAAAAAGCAATATTTCCAAATTATTGTAACTGGCATGATTGTAATTAAAAACATAAAGGCCGGCCTAAGGAAATAACTATAGCTCCCGCTGCTTAAAAAGATGGTACCACATAATGAGCTTATGATTGAACGTATAAGGTACGAAACTAAACCAAATGTAACTTTTATATAGTACGAATAACCTAACAAAATCATCAAAACAACCATAAAACCATGATAAAAGGAATCAAATGATAAATCAGCTGTAACAACGTATCCGTTTGTTAAGCTAATATGCTTGATTTAATAAAATTTGAAAATTAAACAAAAGATCATCCATTACATTAACATGGGGCATTTTCAAAGCTTCAGCTCCACCAAAAACCTCTAAAAACCTCGAATTTAAAAAAAAAATCCGTTCTTGGTGAATGCCAATACTCTGTAAGGAACGTCCATGCAAATTTTCAAGGTTCTAGGTTAAGTAGTTTTGGCTGTACAGGTATTGATAGGTCAGTGGTATTTGACAAAAATATAGTAGAAAAGATAGTATAAATATAACTTACAATAGGGATTTGAATAATTTATCAATTTTTACAAAAATAGATCAAAGAATCATATCATTTCAGCACATTCTGTTTGATAATGTGTTTTTCTCTTTCCATCTTACCGGGATTTAGTCTCAAGACTCAGCCACAAAAGGCAGTATGCTCTTTACGTTTAAAACTGCGTACGTCGAATTATACGAAACACCAAATCATCGGACAGGCATAGATGTAATAAAAAAATTATTACGAACGCCCCCAGGAAAAACGATAACTCCCGCTACCGAAATATAGATGGTGCCACTTAACTAATTAATGGTGGATTTTATCTAAACTAAATGTAACCTTTATATAGTACATAATTATGTCCTTGAAACAAATCAACAAAAATCAATCAAGCAATCAAATTTATTGTCATCTGTATCAACGTATACATTTCCAAAGCAAACTACCAGCTGATTGTTTTATGAACATTAAAAATGTAAACAAAAATCGTCCAACATACTTTTAAATGGGAAAATTTGAAAACTTCGGCCTCGCCAAAAACCCCTTTATACCACGAATTTTTTTAAATCCGTTCTTAGCCGATGCCTACGCCCTAAGAGGAACATCCATGCAAAGTTTCAAGGTTCTAGGACAAGTAGTTTGGGCTGTACGATGTTTCCACTGATTGGTATTTGACAAATATATAGTAGATTAGAACCATGATTAGAAAAAATACCAAAATTGACAAGAAGCCTTAGGCCTTGATCTAGGCGTCATAGGCCTTTATAAATGGTGTCCAGCTTCGGAATATCCGGAACTTTTTCAGGTCATTCAACAGTTCAAACCAAAAATATCATTACGTATGTGGTCTATCTTGCTCCGGTTTCGGTCTGTTGGACCGTATGTACTTTTCACATAATCTATTATAACTTTAAAACCACTTTAGGGGCCAAATTCAAATAAAATTACGATTAGAGGATTTATTTTTCGCGGAGTGTCAAGATTGCACTTTGTACTATTTAATTTTTTTTTGCTATTTTAAGATGTGTCATATTTACATAGGATTGTTTAGTATAATATTATGCACGATTTGTAAAATTATTTATATTTTGTCCCTATTTAATAGATTGACTGTGGTAATAACATTTTTATAACAATTTTTTTGTTAGTACTTCATTAAGTGACATTATATTGCTTAATAACCTTTTTCCTTTCCAACACAATTTTATAATTTATTTTGCAATTTTTAATTAATTTTTTAATTAAGACATGTGGTTTTTAACTTTGCAGCTTCAATAGAACAGTCATTGAATAGAAAACAAATATAAACCTCGATAAATCCTCTTTACACATTCACAACCAGTGCTGTAAAACAGGAAGTAGATCACACCAGAAAAACCTCATAAATTGTACGCTCTTTTATTTTTATCTCTTCGTATGCAAAGCCACTTTTATAATTCATCGCTTTAAGAGTTTCAACTGTGCGAACAACTAACCTTATCTTCACAACTGTTCATAAACTACTTAATTGTTCTTAAGCTACTTAATACATAATAGTTCCGAAACAACATTCATCATATTTCTCACATAAGCTAATAAGATTATGTATGCTAAATTGTTTGTTAATCTGAACGGCTTAAAACAATTATATCATGAGTTACAGCTCTTAATCATTTAATTATGGTCAAACATTTTATTTCCGTGCATGTGTTATTGATGATTGTCAATCATTCTTTCTTAATATTTGTTTTTAACACACCTATGAATTTAGTGGTAACTTCAGAATTGAGGTCTTGGGAAATTAGCAAAATTAAGATTAAAAAAACACTTAAAGAGTTCTGAACATTTAAGTATAACGGAAGTAAGAAAGGTTTTATCATAATTATGGTGAAAATGCTGAGGTAAAGACAATAGAATGTGAGTTTTTATGCCTATTATACTTTCAGTCACCGGTGTTTGATGTTGTCAAAGGCAAGTCAGCTGTGAAAAAGCTGACAAGGCAGTCTACTGTGACATCTTATCACAGGCGGCTCCTTTGTACTTTGTTCTGCCTTTAGGTCTTCAAAATATAAAACTTTTTGCGAAGTAGTACGGGAAACAATATTTTTCTGGAAATTACTAATGTGGTATTGGAAAGATATCTGAATTTGAAAAAAAATCTGGAATCTAGAAGATTTAATATAATTTCAGATATCCCCACAGCATTTACTCAATGACAAACATGTTTTTTTATTTAACATTATTTATAATTCGGTATAGAAATATTAACGAGCCGAGGTGGAAAGAGTAAACCTGGGTGGTTACGTCACCGATCAGAACAGGACTAAGTGAGTCACGATTCTCCTTTCGACGGTAACACAATTGCGCAATTGTTTTACTGGCCAGAATTGTGTGTATTTATTGTTTAATATGTATGTATTCCGTGTATTGTACGTAAGGAAGATTACAACTCTTCAATAAAGAAATGTGAAGACGATGTTTGACATTGCTACTGTGTAACTTGAAAAGAACCCTTTAGAGGCTCGAAACTGATAATTTTTTGTCAGATTAAGTATCACTAGACGTTTTAACAGGGAATTTTATACCTTTGACAATAAGTGATTTAGAATCTATTCCACGATGAAAATAGGTATTGCTCAGATTAGTATATGCAATATAGTTGAATCGATCTTCTAAGAATTGGTTCATCGTGGCTCGATTGATTGAACAAAGTAAGACATACATTGCATGAAGAACCTTTATTGTCGAAAACAAATAAACATAGTTTTTTTTTTATTAGCGTTCTACTTTTCCTAGTTTATTTATTGCTACGGCAGTTGATATTTGTTTATGTAAGAGATTTTTTGTTCTTGATATCTCTACTTTATTGGTCCTGACCAAATATTTTAAAACAAGATTCAAGATTCAAGATTATTAACAATATTTCCATTTTTTAAGAAACGAGGGACGAGCGGCTAAAACATTAAATAGACCGCAGTAATTAGTTCATTTGCCTGAACGGAGTTTTTAATTAGCGTCAAAGTGGCCGTCAGCTTTCCTATGACCGTCACTTTTGCTTTTACTCCAGCCACTCCCTTCCCTTATCTTCATGGTTAATAAGAAGAATTTTCTCGGTTTCCCGCTACTAGTAGCACCAGGAGACCAGGAGGTTCAGTAAAAGAAATTGTAATGTATATTGCATCAATTAAATTCAATTTTTATTCAATCAGTGAAGTATAATTTTAATTATAGAATGTCACTTTTTAACTGTTTTCAAATACATATCAAAACAAATAAATTGGCTAAATTGTAATTTTAGTGTAATTTAAATAAAATATAGACATGTTTTTTTACAATTAATCCATTACTATCAATACGTTGAAAAATTATATTTTTTGAGACACACTGAAAAACATTGATGGTTACAGTTATGTTATCAGTAGGGTGCTACCATTGTCACGACAATACACGTGGGAAGCATGAGTAATAAAATAAACTTGAATCGGAAACACGACCGCCGTTGTCATGGCGACCAGACCTGCATTGTCGTCATACTCAGATCTGTTTGGCTTATTTCGGAAACCAGTTCTTTATCTGGTGCCAGCAATATAAAGCTGGCATGACATAATTTTGTGTTTGGATAACAAGGGTGGATCTAATTAACCTACATTAAGACTATATAGGGCAAAATGCTTAATCAACAAGTGGCTGTACATGCGTATTTAAAAAAATGTTATTAATGTTTCTTTTTTTATATATCATACATTTTTATATACGCCTTATTTACTTATACTTACCTGAAAAAGTCTATTAAGATAAACGAAAATTATTAAGATTCTGTGCAACTTGCAAATTAAGATAGATTTATCATTCAGTGTTTAGTTTGTTGTTTATTTATTTGACACCATCAATCCGGCCTAGGCCGGAAAGAACGGAAGTAAACAATCAGCTGATTTGTAGCAAACCGATGTTTAATGCTTGTTTATTGGTGATTTATTTTTAGAGGAATGTAGTGGCAGCACTGCATCCGTAGCAAATGTTTTTCTGTTTGTTATAGGTTAGCAGGTTTGAAGGTTTGAGAAACTTATGTTTATGCAAGGACTACGTTATGATTAAATGTATGTTTTTTCGCGTAGTATGATGAAAAATATTTCACGGCCGGGAAGGTTGCCGTACTCGCATAAAAATCCCACACTCGCTTTCGCTCGCGTGGGAACTATCGTGCTCATCGAGCAGAATAGTACTTCCCGGCCTGGTAACGTAATATACTATTTCAATGTTGTTCACTACAATAGGATATTTCATATCCTGTTTAACTTGAATTATTAATATCATTGAGTATAATGGAGTACATGGAGTATCATCGATATCATGGAGAAAAACTACTTTTATAATTATCGTTTTGAGAGCTTCAACAGGGCGAACAATTGACCTCATATTCATAATCGTTCTTAAACTATTTAAATACGTAATAGTTTCGAAACATCATTAATTATATTTGATCTCTCGTAAGATTTCGATACTAAATTTCTGTTACACTGACAGACTTCAAACGATTCATGACATACAAGTTTTACTAATTTTAAATTGGTTAAACATTATCATGGCTGTTCAAGGTTTCTTCAGTTTTATGGTTTATGAGTTTTTAGCTTAAATCATTTTTCCTACTATTTTAATAAGATTCTAAAAGACTATTCGACTTTAAAGAGTATCTTATTAGCTTAGTCTTAGACGTTTCATGAGAGTCCAAGAGCGGAAATCTACTTTCAGAGTATTTTAGTATGTTACTGGTATTTTTGTCAGCCTCAAGGTATACTTTTAATCAAATGGTATAAAACTAATATTTTATAACAGTTCTTATACCATAAAATAATAGAAGTGCCTTCAAGGTGGAATGCAATCATTGCATTCACTAATTAACCTATGACTAAGAATATTCAACAAATATTCTCCGTAGGTAAAACAAAAAACGCATCACTTTCATTTATGATAGAATATGTCAACTCATTTTTCAGCTTAGGATCGTAAACAAACTAAAACATGAATCGTACGGGATCAATCGGAGGTTGTGTGATTCGCGTTTTTTTCTATCAAGACACTAAATGCCGAGCTCTAGTCTAGAATACGTATTGTAAACTGATTCATATATTGTAAAGTTGATTTTATGCGACTATTTTATATTTGTTTTAATATTGCACCTCTACGATGTTACTTGTAATCATCGTACAACCAGCACAAGGCGCAAACATGCACAACATGCGCAAACATGCGCAACATGCGCAAACATGCGCAAACAAAAAAGTAATAAATGCTGTGTTTTTGGTTGGCCTGTTGTTATTGGTGTTTATTACAACGGCCGTAGATAAAATATAAAAGAACAAAGAAAATCAAACCAAAATGTGTCACTATAATAAATATAAAACCACTTTTATTCTTGTCAAATGAAATTGCGAAAGGCTTAAAGTAACTTTCAAGCAACCCAAGTGAATGCAATAGTAAAATAATAAAGTGTCGATAGGGTAGGGCCACTTGTGTGCTCTTCTATGGAACTCTCGATATTCAGCGCAAACAGTTTATCGTTCAGGACCCAAGGTGATGTTCGATACACAGCAACAGACCTTGTGAGAGGAACCATTAATCTTCTCCCCCCCCCCCCCCCAACTTACAATTCCCTACTTCACCCAACTTCCCCCCCCCCCCCAAATGGCAATGGCATCCCTCTATCTCGCTTGTGCTACTTTTTGTATGTTAATACTTATATATAGATTCATAAATCAAAATTTTTGTGGTTACGTTTTTAATTATCGGTTTAAGAATTTATAGTTTTTGAGATCGCTAAACTGCTGTTAAATGAAGAAGACAAAAATAATTCAAATAATATAAAATGGATGATGATGCATTCTATTTTATTTATGCCGGAATTTTATAAATTGTGTATTTGTTATATTATTTGCCTCAAGATTGTACATGGTTTTACAGTTCATGACTATGACATAAATATTTTACCCTTGTACCCTTTTTGATCATTTGATGTTTTACATAACAAAATACCCAAGTAATGTTCCTGTGAAAACAGCCATTTTAAAGACAGGTAGGATAAGCCTAAAACTATTTAAATTTGTTTTGCTTCAAAATCAAAACCAAGGTGGTGCCTTGCTCTAGACACATGCGAAATATATACTAACTAGCCAATATGAATTAGGTTTTTATTTTTATTTAATCACACCCATTGTTAATTCTTGTAAATATCATTAACAACAATCCATCAAACCATACCTGTACGTCTTAAAGTAGGGTAAACCAATTTTATTTTAAAAACTGTAATACGCATTTTGACAGTTGATTATTGTTATTATTTTATTTTTGGACACATATGCAAAGGCGAGTATAACTCAACAGTACTTCAGTATTTCATAAATTGTATTTGCGAACTTTAAGAAACATTAAACTGATGATTTATAAGATCACCTTTATGTAAACAAATACATGTTGTTGCTTTGATATTATTTATTTCTAATTAACCTAAAACACAGCTGTTTACCTGTTTGGGATTTTAAGATGGGGATAATACTCCATGAGCAATCTGTACTCAATTGTATTATCTCTGTTCTATTCTACTGTACTGGCAACGTGCTATAAAAGTTTTAAGTGGCTTTGTCATGAACAGCTGGATGATTCTTTTGTTTAATTTTTCGTTTTTATTGGCAACTCATATGACCCCATCTTAAAAATTATCAACTTTAAATTTAATTTTTCTAAAAAAATTGCATTTCTACAGCAAATTCAACCACGTAGGTGAACTTAAAAATAAAAACTACACCTACATGCAAAATTTTTTCAAAATCGTTAGAGCCGTTTTCGAGATAGCATTTACATTCATTGCTCATTTAAAGTAATAGGATGTCATGAACAGCTGGATGATTCTTTTGTTTACTTTTTCGTTGTTATTGGCAACTCATATGACCCCATGTTAAAAATTATTAACTTTAAATTTAATTTTTCTAAAAAGTTTGCGTTTCTCCAGAAAATTCAGCCACGTAGGTGAACTTAAAAATAAAAAGTACACCTACATGCAAAATTTTATCAAAATCGTTAGAGCCGTTTTCGAGATAGCATTTACATTCATTGCTCATTTAAAGTAATAGGATTTTATATATTTTTATCCATCATTAACTTAATACTTGTTTTATCTTCTATATTTCCTATGTTTTTAGTTTTCTAAATAAAGTAATGTTATTTTAGTTTGTAAGTGCTGCAGTGTCTGCTGATGAACTGATCTGGTGGGACTCATTCCTCACACACAGGCGAGACTCCTATGTGAGGTTTTTTCCAATTAAAATATTTGTAATTTGTTGTATGTTTTTCTCTGGAAAATAAATATTGATTTGATTAGATTTGATTCACATCAATAAGTACTAAACTTTGTACGTATGATATGTTTTTTATTATTTTATACTTTATAAGTAAAAGCATAAAACAGTTTTATGACAAGATCAGTTTCGAGGTTCCCTAATCATTTCCAGGGGTTTTTAGTAAATATAATGAAAAGTTGCTACATTTAATGAAATTACTATATTTTCCTCGCTACGTGCCATGTACCCTTACACAAGTATTATTGGAGAGAGGGAACTGGACTACACCATTCATTTCAGCCTACATGTAGCAACAGTACCAATTAACCAAGAACACGCTGTGGGGACCCAAGAACAGAGTTATGTTGACTTGTGCCTACTCTAGCTGAGCATATTAACTTCCAATATTTCTTTCTACATCAATCCATTTTTATTACGTCAGTCAATAGGGGCTGGAAGATGAATAGAACAAAAGAGGTGGTTCTATTGTAGCCCTTCTTAACTGTCAGATGATAAAGACGATACGTCTTAGCTTTGTCTTAGTTAAGAAATCTCAGCTGAAGTAGGCAGCGTCAATGCCACGTCACAAAAGCAATAGCTAGTTATGGTACCAGCTTGTATTAGCGAATTTCCCCTATAGGGAAGAAGCTATTACTGTAGGTCTCATGGTAAGACCTAAGCGCGAGACCATCACAATTTTTCGTTTTGGTGCCCCCAGATATCAAAAACACCTTTCGTTCAAATTTGTATATATATATATATATATATATATATATATATATGTGTGTGTGTGTGTCTGTAAGCACGATAGCGCTCGCAAAAATGGTCCGATTGGAATGAAATTTGGCATAGGCGTGTAAAGTAGCAATTATTCGGATGAGTTCGAAAACCAGCCCGATCGGACCACTGGATAACCCCCCCAAAAATGGGTTTTTTGGGGTTTTCACATATAAAAATCAAAATAATCCAATTTTAATTAGCACCATTGAATTCAGCTCGAAAAAACAAACAATTTAGTATCTTGAATCATTTTTCTATGTCCATTGGTTACCGAGATATTGTAAGTGGTAAACACAGTACGTTGTCCCAATGTTAACCTTATGGGAAATAAGTAAAATTCTATATCTCGCTTATTTCTCAAAATATCTTAATAAAACTTGGTTTGTGGCTTCATCTAAATAAGATCTAATGTATTTTAGTCTAAAACCCCCGAAATTTCCATTTTTGTGGCAGCAAACCTGCATACTCATTCCCCATGTTATCCTTATGGGAAATAAAAAATTCTATATCTTCTTTATTTTTTGACAAATCTTGATAAAAGTTGCTATATGGTTTCTCCTAGTTCAGATCTACGAAACATTGAATTGAAAACACCTAGTTTTAATGGACCTGTTGCAGCAAACCTGCACACTCATTCTCCATGTTATTCTTATGGAGCTTACAAAAACATGTTAAATCTCACTTTCTTGGATTGAAACATGTTCTTTTGCCTTTGAAATTCGCTGAGTATGCAGGTCTGCTGCAACGGGGGTATTCTTCTATTGATATTGAGGCGCTGGTACCGAAGGTCTTTTATTTGGTCCTATCGAAGTTGATAGAAACCATCAAAGGTAAAATACAGCAAACATAATGATTATAAATGTAATTATATCTCTCATTGCTTATTACATTCTTAATAACAGATAATATGCATTAGACTGAATAAAGTGTTTCTTCTTTTGTAATAGGAAGTAAGATCTATAAAATTTAAAAGCTTGACATTCTAGAGTAATTTTACTAGTTTTATAATTTTCAACTTTTGTATCAGTGTCGAAAGATTACGGGACGGGATATAATATTGTTATAAACATGAAAAGAAATAAAGTACTCTGAATTAACCTTCTGCAGTTTCTATAAAAAATAAGTAAGCTAAGTATGTATCCTCTTAGGATACCTGCCATATATGAGGATACCTGCCATGTATCCTCATTTTCATGAGCAAATATTAGTATTAGTAAATATTATTAGTACTTTAGTGAAGCCACTTTAATAGTGTTTTCATAAGTGAGTATTAGTGAAGTTCATTAGTATAGGCTGATAATGTTTCATCAAATAGAGTAAAACGGTATTAACATTAACATGTAATTTAGCGTCAAAGACGTTAAGGCATTCTTCGTAAACTTATACAGATTAAACAGATTACTGGACAAAAATACATGCAACATTCAAGAACCGTATAGAAGGGCCTCTGAAAGGATAAAGTTTAACAGAATAAACCTCTCATGTCACTCGGGAAATATTTTCATATATTTTATCTTCACAAATGGTATTTAGAAAGGCTAGAAATGAATGATTTAGTACTTCAGGGTAAATGATATCAAAAACTGCCCTTTATTTTTCAGCTGTAATGGACCGATATTTTATCTTCAGAGATCCCTTTTCAAACATAATCCAAGTTGTATATTGGAAGGATGAGTTCCAGACTCGAGCTCTCTGCGAGGCTGTCAAAGGGTGTCATCTGGAAGCTGTTTCGTTGTTACTTGGAATATTCTCAATATTGAGTCTTCTGTTCAATATTCGATTGTTCCTGCACATTTAATTCCAAACAAAGCAGTTATTTTCAAAACAATTTTTATTATACACGATTTTTAGTTTCTTAAACGGCGCACGACAATAGATAATATAAAGCGTTTGAAATGTAGGATATTAAGTATTGTTAAATCATAAAGCACGATGTTGTCAAAAAAATACGATGAATATTACTCATCATAATAGATCACATATTGTAATTTTTGATAAAGAGCTATTGTTATCTTTATTTTCATTAATTTTTTGTTTCCTACTTCTTAAATTGTTGAGTTTCGTATTTTTGTTTACAAATAGCATGATAAATCTCTTAATCCTTAGGCCTACTTTGCTCTATTTAAACTTGTTCTTAGCAGCTGGGGTTTAAATTAAATAGTATTTACTCCTAACATTAATTGCGTGCTCATGTGAGATAAATAGTTTTTTAAGCACCTTCCTAAAGACAGGTACAAAGACATTTCAGGTTACTACAGTAATTCTTTTTAATACTTAACCAGTGAGTGGGTTTTAAATTACTTACTAATTTTAGAGAATCTTACTGTTTATTAGGTGGTATTATTAAAATTTTTATGATTCAAATTAGTTTAAAACTAGGTATAAATTAAATTCAAACATACCTTTTTTTACTATTGCAGTTGATATGTAGTATATTTTAACAAAATTGCATGACAATATTAATCTCATATAGCTAAAACAGGCAAATATTGTTTCAGGAGGTAGAGTAGGCAAATCACGTTTCGATCGTTATGTTACCTTGTCAAGTCATTTGTCTCTGGAGATTTACGTATCTAAACCCTCTAAACTGTAAGGTACGATTTAGCTTTTTTCTTGGCTATATGTTTATCATCAAGTTCTAAAAGTACATTTTTCCATTGCATATGATTTTAATTCTTCTCTAAACTCAGTTTTATTGGAATAAGATCATGAAATTATTTTAAATAGAACAATATTATGGAACCTTTCAAGGACAAAATAAGTGGTGATGGGGAGTTCAATTTAAAGACTAATTTAAATCCATTACCAATATTAACAATAAATAACCATCAGTCAATGCAAAATATTAAAAAATGTGGCAGCGTTATTTATTTAATATAATAATTATAAATGGTGATTGAGCACTCAGGAGGAAATTTACCTACAGTACAAGCAAAGTATATTTACACCCTAATGATAAATCAATTGATTTGTTCTTAAGTCTCCAAATAACTGTATCATATAACTCTTCTACTGAATAATAAAAAACAGTTTTTCACTGCATATTTGTAAGAGATCAGCTAAATAAAGGCTGAAAAACTAAAGTCTTCATGGTTACTACCAGAATTTGTGATACCTTCGTTTTATAGTTGTAGGGTAAATGAAATTCCATGAAAAGGAAGAAGTCAGGATTAGGCTCGGAGTAGGAAGCCGAATGGTGGGGTGAAGCGGCCGCATCGCAAATTCAATTGACATTTGGCCTCAGGGCTTCTATTCTTTTATAACAATTTGTTTTAAGAAGGGTGTGTGAGAATGCAAGAAAATACTAAACAAAGATTACTACCTTATATTTGTTATGTAACTAATAAACCTTTTGAGTTTCCAAACATTGAACTAATATTTAGTGAAGGAACTTTAGAATACCCCCGTTGCAGCAGACCTGCATACTCAGCGAATTTCAATGGCAAGTACATTTCATTCCAAAATAGCAAGATTTGACATGTTTTTTAAGCTCCATAAGAATAACATGGTAAATGAGTATTCAGGTTTGCTGCAACAGGTATGTTAAAACCGAATGATTTTATTTCAATAATTAGATCTGAATTAGAAGAAGTCATATTCCAGGTTTTATCAAGATATGTTGAGAAATAAGGAAGATATGGCATTTTTTTAATTCCCATAAGGATAACATGGGGAATGAGTATGCAGGTTTGCTGCCATAAAAATGGAAATATCCGGAATTTTAGACTAATATACATTAGATCTCATCTAGATGAAGCTACAAACCAAGTTTTATTAAGATATCATGAGAAATAAGCGAGATATAGAATTTTACTTATTTCCCATAAGGTTAACATTGGGACAATGTACTGTGCTTACCACTTTCAGTATCCCGGTAACCAATGGACATAGAGCAATGGTTGAATATACTAAATCGTTTGTTTTTTTTTTAGCTGAATTCAATGGTACCAACCAAAATATCTTTATTTTTTATATGAAAAACCCAAAAAACCCTTTTTTGGGGGGTTTATCCCCCTTTAACCCCCCTTCCGGTGGTCCGATCGGGCTGGTCAATTGAACTCGTCCAATTGATTACCACTTTACACGTCTGTACCAAATTTCATAAAAATCGGACCATTTTTACGGCCGCTATCGTGCTAACAGACACATCGAGATATATATATATCTTTATATTAATAGGCAAGCATTTTTTCCATAAGGTTTTTGTGCTCCTTTTATCTCAGCTAGTATTACTAATTCTGTAAGCGATTTTTTAAAATCAAAATTGTGAGAGTTTAACAGCTCACAGGATGATGGGAGATGGCTCAAATGAAAGGTCTCGGCTCCAGGGGGTCGGGGAAAATAGTACATTATGACCAAATATACCAGAAAATGAGAAATAACGAAAAATATCTTCCATTTAAAATGCATTGGGATTGAAAAACGTCTGCTTTGTTCACATTAAACACTTGGTGCTAATGCTTGATTCAAAGCCATATGGTGTTGACATGTGGGATTTTTTTCAAAATGCAGCTAAATATGCACGTTCAATGTACCATTGTACCGTATCTACGATATTTTATTTAATTTTAATAATTCCGGCAACAGTTAATCCTGCATAATTTTGTCCAATAATTTGCTCATGAGTCAGCAGATTAATATCTTAAAACGAGTTGAAACTAGTTGTGCTTAAAACGTGTTGAGACTAGTTAAACTAGAAACAAATAAGATGCTCATAATATGAAAAGTAAGTGGGGGAAGTACTCGGGGGGTAAAGGAAGAGGGGTGCCGAGAGGGCATTGAGTCTACAGACGTCGCCGACACCAGAGGTCCAGCGCCACGACGCCCCAAGGGAGAAGAGCAGGCAGCCAGATTCTAAGAGGTACATGAGTATCTTATTCGTTTTTATTAAATTTCAATCTTTCTTATTTTACAGCGCATTGTCAAAATGGTTGTTACTTTTTAGCAAGCTCTCATGAGTATTTTATTAAAATTAAAAGTTTTTTGAAAATCGTAGTTTGTTCTGTAATATCAAATTAAAATTAAAGTAAAGCCTGTTTATTGGAAACATTAAAATATTATGGTTTTAAGGTAATAAGTTGAATTTGTGTAAAATTAAAAATACCAGCTTGTTCAGAACTGATTAATTAAAGTAGCAAGTCAAATGTAAATTTCTTGAAACAATCAAAGTTTGTATAATCTCATATATTAAGACCAACAATAATTTAAAGATAGTAAATTAAAGAACAGTGAGGAAACGTTGAAAGTTGTATATAAAATGATAATAATTATTTTTTTGTAAAGCAGGGAATTATTATAGTTACCGAGAAGGTAAGAATCTTTTGAATTTCACAGGGTTGCCGTTTTCACGTTTGCCGTTTCACAATATATTTTGGACACATCTGCTGAAATACCCATCTATTTCCTTACCTAGCCTAAATAAACACAGTATGGGGAATTAAAATGTCATTAATTAAATTTAAGCATCAATGCCATGTCAGGGAAAAAGTATTGAATTGTTATTACGAAAGAATCGTTCTTAAAAAATAAAAGTAAAGGTAGGAGAAATAATGTACAATTAAAACTGATAATATACGTGTTTGTAAATAAAATTGTTCTTTTTCTTACAAGTTAACAGGTTACCCGATCACACTGTATTTAGGCACATGCACCTCCATTTAGTTTTAAGTAAATAAAATCTAACGAATCATGAACCGCGCCAAGTCAATAAATTTCCTTTTAATTAGATTGTGTTGTAGGCTTGGAGTTTTGGGTTGGACTAATCATTACTAAGGGAGGAAAACTTAGTAATTAAGTAATGATTTTTCCAGTCGGTTCACCATAAAAAAATTTTAAATTTAAGATTTTCAGATTTTATAATAATTAAAAATTTGATTACGTTTGTTTATTTATGTTATAACGATGCAAATTTAATACCAAATTTTATATATATATATATATATATATATATATATATATATATATCATTTGGGGAAGGGGCTTAAATTGAAGGTCTCCATCCCAGGGACTCGGGTAAAATACTGAAATTGCTTTAAGCTTACTATAAAATGAGAAATAACGTAAAATAGCTGCCATTTAAAACCATTGGGATATAAAAAGGTCTGCTTTGTTTACTTAAAACCAAATGCTAGATATAATCATAATATTGTGGATTCAAAAGCCTATTTTCTAAGAAGGTATTTTGTACTATAGTAAAGAAGGATTATGCATAGGGGCTATTAGCCCCTTCAAGCCTCTAGTGTATATATGTACTAGAAGATATACCCGCGGCTTCGCTCGCTGAAAAGAAGACGAATTTTTGGTTCAATTATACGTAATTTTTAAAGTGTAATTTTCACAAATTGCCAAATAGTCTGATGATTTCAATAATTTATCTGAACTATACGTTTTTAAGCACTTAATTACAAAATTAAGGTTGCATCTCCAACCCAGGTTGACATGAGAAGGTGAAACGTTTCCTCGAATAATTTCCCTTTTTCCCTCAAATGGTATGAATTGGCTACCATGTGCTGAAATATTCCAACTTTTCAGTTAAGCCTTAAGAATACCGAAATGTCCTAGTTAATCTATTACTTAACCTATAAAATTCGATTTCTAATAGTTTTAATAAAAATTATCCACTTCAGGGGTTTAAACTCGGATCTTTCATTACACCGCACTGTGCCCTAAAACCTGCCTGCCAATTTGACATAAAAGAAAAAGAGGCACGCATAACTGATGTAAATATCGCAAATGGCCTAACGTTAGAATTTAGTTTACCAAAAAGTATGTCCATGCAGAGTTTCAAGATTCTAGTTCAATTACTTCGGGTGATCCGTGAAACGCGAGTAGCCTATGTATGTGGTACCTGACAAATACATAATATAAGATAGCGTATCAGTTTTGTACAGTTAGTAATTGAAACTCCTATTTTTTGTCTCTTTGAAGTATTCTAGAAGAGGCCTTCTACTGATATTTTGTAATCATAGCTCTAAATACTAAAAAGAGCGCCATTTTGAATTTTTGAATTTACCTTATTTTAGCCTTCCCAGAGAAAACATTTTAAAATCCTTGATTAGTATGCATCTAGAGCCTATGAAGAATATTTGAGTCAAGATTCATTGCCCAAAGCCCTACATTCTTTT
The DNA here is from genome assembly GCA_035578135.1 of Flexamia atlantica. Taxonomy (NCBI): domain Eukaryota; kingdom Metazoa; phylum Arthropoda; class Insecta; order Hemiptera; family Cicadellidae; genus Flexamia; species Flexamia atlantica. Next base: position 24,846,233 of record JAQJVK010000008.1, read on the forward strand.
AGAAAATAAGCTTTGAAAACTAAAAATGGCCGCCATTTTCAATTTTATAATATACCCTATATTAGTTTTTTGAGATAATATATTTTTAAATCCGTTCTTAGTACGCATCTAGAGCCTATAATGATTAATTGTGCCAAGTTTCATGGCGCAAAGCCTTATAGTTTTTTAGAAACTGTAATCAGTGAGTAAGTCAGTCAGTCAGTCAACCGTTTTTGGCTAGATATATTTAGAAGGAATAAAATATATATTAGTTGTTGATAAACATAAAATGTAGTAAATGTTTTTCTATTTATAAAAATAAGAACGAATGGTATTTTTTGCTTCTGGAGGCCCCAAAACGAAAAGTTAACATGGTCTCGGGCTTAGGTCTTACCATGAGACCTACGGTAATAGCTTCTTCCCTATAGGGGAAATTCGCTAAAACCTAAAATATTTTGGCGTTTTTAAGTATAAGTATGTAACTAGGCCTATACACTTTTTAAATACAAGGAATTTGATATAAAAATACATCAAGCATTTATTAGCTAAACGTAGCTGGACAAAGCAAAGAGTAGTTTAATAGGGTTTTATGTGAAAAGTCAGTCAATACTGTGGCAGTAGTAACTAAACTTAATGTTTAGTGGAAATATGTATGTTTCCTTAGAATTGCAATAATGTTGAGCATACTGAACACTCGAAGCTGCTTGAAATGATAAAGTGCTATACTGGCTTTCAAGTAGTGGTCCAAACTATCTTCATTATACCTTCAGAATTGTTGATTCCACGACTTCCACGCCATGTCAGTCTTACATTTTGAAAGAAATATATCTCGTTAAATGACTTGAAATAACAATAATATATGCAAAAACGTTTTTTAAACAGAGTTTTAAACTTGTTCTATTATAAGCGATCTCCTCTAGATGCCTATGTGACTGCTGCTGCTACGGTACCTTTTTGTCTTTAAATCGCCACATAAGGCTTTTGACCGATGGCGACGGGCATTTGAGGTTAAAAAATATAAATAAAGACAGTTAAAAATTAATTCTTATGCTCGTTTGAATTGATTATGGATCAGCAGCGGCAAGGGCTGATTTGAATTTTGATGGCTTATGAAATTTGCTCTGGTTTGGGCTCTGGTTGTAATTAAATGTCTATTGAGCTCTCCTTTACTCCCTTATACAACCAAAAACAATGTTAATTTACCCGTGTGTTAATGGTTTCTACTGGTTAAAAGACCAACACATTTTAAGTTACTACATTTTAAAATTTAAAAAGGTGAACTCCTGTATTTAACACCCCCTCGTGTATTTATTTTTATGGTATGTAAATTAATGTCTTTACATCGTTATTACAAGATCTTTATTGAGTTAAGGCAATATTTGTGCTAGGGCCTAGTACAGGGCTACTTGTAGACTAGAAGCAGCCTTTGTATTATTTAATTTTTCTACTATAGCAAAATAACTTATAGGTTACATAGATTAAAACCTATATAGTTATATATGTTAAAAAAGTATCCACTTATTTGAAAAATATCATTATTTGTGCTTTTAAACAAAACTGTTATATATATTCTATCTATATAATTTTGGATATAATTAAACTGAATGTATATTCCATTTAGGATGGACTCGACAACCTGCAAAAACTGTGATCGTTGGAGTTTGATAAAGAGATCGCAAGATTACGAGTCTCCTGAGAGACGAATGCTCCAGACGTGACTGTAGGCTTGGCAAACTGTCAGTGAATTTGTCCAAATAATGTTATCTTTGAAGCATTTTTTTTTACTTTTTTTTGATTCGCTATCATGAACTATTATTTTTTCTCGTTTCCAAATTTCTAATCTAGTTTTAAGTTAGTTTGAGTCTGGGAAAATTATTAATTAGGATACAGGTACATAAATTATGATATTTAACGTTACATAAGGTTTATTTGATTTTGTTATCATATCTGATATACTGAAGTTCCTTTTGAACTTATACCTAAGTGATTGTTGTTTGGGATTGCTGGATCCCTATGATTCCTAAATATTCATTATAAAGTTTCCAACCCTGACAATTGATAATTTTTGATCGTAATACATGTAAAAATTATCATTTATGATTGATAAGAAATTAGATAATTCTCATGATCATCAGAATTAATAGTATTCCAAATGATTAGAACCAACCCGGTTCATTCATTGACACTAACCCAATTTTATAATGACTCATTTATACGAGTAATTTATATACAGTTTCATAAATATACAGTTAGGAAGTATGAATACAGGAAGTCTAATTTTTTGTTAAAATAAAAAATTATTAGGTGGATCAAACATTATTTTACTGATTCCAAGGAATTCATGATTGGAAAGCCAGTAAGCTGGGTGTTAAAAAAATCATTTCTCGATGGACTTTTAAAATTATAATTTAACATATGAAATATTTTTACTGACCCATATTTAACTTCCTTCTTTTCACAAAGTATCTAGTTTGTCGGGAAGCAATGAGTAAGTTTAAAAGCAACATAACAAACAAAAACTACTTTACCTAAAACAAATATTTCATTATCAAAACCGATTTTCCCCATAATGCCAGAGATATTAGAAATTTAATTTCACCCGAGAAAGTTGTGTCTGTTGTAAACTTGGCTACTTTTGGAACTTCTAACAAAGTTTTCGCTAACACAATTTCGGTGGGTAAGGCGCAATATTATTGCGTTTCAATGGACTTCGCGGAAAATTTATTTCAGCTGAATCATATATCTGTTACTTAAATGTTACTATATTATACGATTTAAGACATACTGTGCATTTCTTCGAACAGTACCTGTCAACCACACGATCAAGCGTACAATTATACGCTTTTATCACGTTACCTACAAAAACAAAGTGTCGCTGAGCAGCTCGATAGTTAGTAAAAAGTACAGTAACTAATTTTAATTCAACGAAACTTTTAATTTTGTTTGACTTATTTATTCTCTAGGCCATTTGTGCTATTGGCCTCACCAACCATCTGCCCTCCACTCATCCTATTCTATTCTGGATTTTGGATGGTTCACTGTTGTTTAAGCTGATTATAGTATCAAGATATTTGTGCACACTTTTTTTAAAATGGCGATTCTCAAATGTAAAACGTCTAGAATCGTCATAATTTCTACCAAAAATAAATTTTCCTTCTCATCGTTAATAAAAAAACACAATGTATTTTAGAAGAATATAACTATATTTCGCTGGATTTTAATGTAAATTATCCTTATGGGAGTTAGCTGGTCAATACGTCTACCGTATGGACATTTTAGAACCGACAACAGTCAAAAAGTTAATAATAACTCTTCTGCAGTAGATCTTGATCCATCCGCTGCTTTCCAGTATACAAAAAAAATTAGTTCATGAAACTTTTTTCCTTTCCTTCCTTTTTTTCCTTTCACTTGTCACCTCTAGGACTAGGACTGATAGTCCACACATCTTTATGAGAAGTCTAAAGGCAATTTGGTGACGACATGGTTGATTGATTGTTTTAAGATATTTCTGTACGCTTGGTTAGTAGATAGGCCTTTTTATAGCCTGTGTGAATATTATGTGATTTTAGCATGATCAGGTTTTAGGCTAGCTAGTGCATACTTGCATAAATTAACTGTTTGCAGTTATTATTTCCCATTTTTAAAATCTCTATTTTGTTTTGGTTACTTTTGATCAACTTTTGACTATGCAAGTATTAATTGATTCAGTTGTGATTCCTAAACTCTATAATGTATAAATCCTGTATTTGTTTACTTTAAACATATGACGAGATCAATTGCATATAGTTAGACTCAAATGAGAAAGTTGTATGTAGTTTGAAGATCAATAAACTCTTACTCTTACTCTTAAGTGGAAGAGTAATAAAATCTTCCACTTTTACTTGCCAATATATAACTTCAGAGGCTGATAATAGGCCTGAATAACACTCTTTCTCATCACCGAAAATCATATTTTAACAAGAACATTTTGCTTAGAGCTTATTTTTCTGGAGGGGAATTGACTTGCAATATAATCGAGAACGGGTTGATCCGAAGAGCGACTCGAGGGACAAAAGCAATTTGTGAAGGTAAACAGCTGAGAGTGTCTTTACCTCCGCGTCTTAAGAAACACTGTGCTTGAGAAGCGAGTGTTTCTTGGCAGATTGCATGATTTAGAAAGGTACAAAATTCATTGATTCATTGAGTATATGTAATTATTCAATGAGTATATGTAATTCAGATCGTAAAATTCATTGATAAGCAAAATTTTAAAACGGTAAAAATTATGCAAAGAAAGATTTTCAAACGTCTACACACTAACATACATTTTTAACGGAAAATAAGAATATCAGCATCGGAATAATAAAATGAACACAAATCGTGCAAGAATACCATTGTTCAAAATATCATAAAATCAAAATGTTACCAAGCTTGAATTCCCATTTTAAATTTTACGAAGCACTCTTAAAAAAAAGTTTTGGTTGATTTATCAAAACTAGAGACCGACAGTAGACGAAAATGCAACCAATTTGAAATCGAGAAATAGCGTAAGCTAATTTTGAAGATGATATTTGCAGACACCGATGCGTTTATAAATATATATCATATTGAACACATTTTCTATGTAAAAACATATATTGTAACTGTTAAACAGGAACCGAAAGAAAAATATAATGACTCAATCTTTGACTCATTTTTTACCTCACCTCTGGCATATAGTTATGGCATTGTTTATCCTCTGGTTCTAACCACCATCTTGAAAAAAACATTTCCGGTCCGTGTTTCTCTTTACATTGTTTCATCTAATATGTCACCAGTTACAACGGTATAATATTTTTTTATCTCTAACCAGCTGAAATAGGTAGGAACTAAGAGCTATCGTTACAATGACAAAAATCAGATGATCTAACATTCATTGAACTGTATCTCAAACTATTTTCTTGAAGTGAAATCTTCAAATAACATCAGAACATCTCTGAATCGTATCGGTATTTCTAAGCGATATATTGTAAGGCGATTCATCAATGAAATGCTGCGGTTGATTCGATCGTGATAATATTAACATTTCCCTCTCCCAGAACGCTTATATATTCATTGTAACGTCACAGGTTAACCACAAATTGCTTTGAAGATTCAAACTGATCATTCATCAATGCTATTCAATATGCAGCTTATTCGGAATTACGTAGTGCAAGTTTTAAGGACTACTTTGGTTAATGGTTCGAATTTATCCGGTGTTTCAGAAAATAAATAAACGGTATCAGGAAACTGACACATACTTTCTCCCTTCAAGTCATTTAAAACCAGAAAACATATATAGTGAAATAAAACAAATTATCAATTAATTATCACACAAATATATACCAAATGTTATCAAAATCGGTTAGTAAATAACGGACATATCGGTTTTTTAATATTTGCCATAAGAATAACATTGGACAACGTACTGTGTTTACCGCCAAACTAAAATATCAATTATCTTTGCAACCAGGTGACGTAGACTAATGATTCAAAATACTAGATTATTTATTTTTTCAAGCCAAATTTAATGGTTGCAAGTATACTTTCTTTAAAAGTTACAATTTTTGTGAAATTTTAAAAATATGAATTTTTTAACACTTAAACCCCCATAACTTCTGAACCTGAATTTTTACAGACATGCGGATGGTGTCATTTTGTTTGTCATTCTAAGCACAAAAAACCATGAAATTTTGATCAAAATCGTTAGAGCCGTTTTTGAGAAATTAGGATTTTTGTAATTTTTTATGGGTTTTATGGGGTAAATACCCTTCAAAAAAATGAAAAATATACCTGGAGATAACACGGCTTTATACCTATATGCCAAATTTCATGAAATTCGGTCCACTGGTGTCGTCTCTAGCTTTGAATACATCCACACACACACACACACACACACACACACACACACACACACACACACACACACACACACATACACACACACACACACACACACACACACACACACACACACACACACACACACACACACACACACACACACACACACACAGACAGACAGACAGACACCACACCAAAAACCACTTTTTTTATTCAGGGAGCACTAAAATAAATATATCCACTAACAACTCAAATTCGAAAATTTTGACGAAAACAATACTTTCTCCATATACATTGTATAGGGGGGGAGAAAGTAAAAATAGAAATAGCCTGTTTAAAGTTGTTTACAAACAAATAAATTTAGTATGGACGCATAATATTGCATGTCTATTGGATATTGTCTTCAAAAACAGTTATTTTTTCTAGACATTTTTAAAGATGCAGCAAATTCTTTTTGATGGTATGATTATACCTTATTTAATAAACGTGTACAATGGAGCCCCACCTCCTACACCAGCCGTAATGTCAGCAGATTAAGGCACATTACTACCTGATGTTATTGCTACTGAACTCCGAGGAGCTGAACTTTAATATAAACTGGAGCTGTCATTATGTCTGTTGACAAAGCCAATCATGGTTATGTCAGTGTTCAGTGAAATCAAACTGTACGTGAGCTTTACATAACATCAATATATTATTCAAAAGATAAAATAATGCATTGGCTCGTGCTTCAATTATTGTTCATATTTGATTTGTATTTTTTCACTAGTCACTAAGTTGAATGGCTGTAAACCATCCTGGGAACGTGGAGTCCCTCTTCACTGATTAGCTATTTTCTAAGAAATAGTTATTTTGTGTTGAGCGAGTAAAGTATAACATTGTCTCACGAGTGATAATGTTGGCACCCGAGCTTGCCGAGGGCGACGATTTTCACAAGATTAAAATGCATATGCAGAATTTTTCTAAGTGGTTATTTATCATAGAATAAACAGCCTAACATAGTTAGTTTTTGTTAATTATGCAATTTTCATATTAATTGTAAGATAAATTCAGAGAACATTAGTACTCCCGTGTAATATGTAAGTTGTGAAAGTCACTTTGAAGAGCACTGAAGCTCATTTGGGTATCTTACGAGTTTACTATAAAGAGAATAAATAGTAAATTTGCTTGTCTATGATCAGTTAGTTATGACTTTTACTTTCTCTTTATCCAACAGTAAAATTAATTTACAAGTGACCTTCTTAACAATTGTTTTAAAGTTTACAGTTATAACTCACCAATTTTTTCACATTGAAAAATTAAACGAAACTCTGACATAAAAATGTATAGTCAAATAAATAAAAAAATTAATATTGCAGTATAGTAATAGTAATATAGTAATATAGTAATTGCAGTAATATAGTAATATAGTAATATTAATATTTATAGTAATTTTAGAGTTGTATACATTTATCTCTAAACCCTAATTTAATATTGTTCTGTAGTTTTAATGCCCCTGTAAAGGTTTGAGTAGTTTCCATACAGACCGCCAGACGGTTTTAATCCCGATTACACGTCCGTTCCGGGGGAAGCGGTTTGGATTTGTGGTCACGGGACACAAACATGCAGCTCGGGGTCGTCCAGCTTTGCAAAACGGTCTTTCCGCCCAAAATAATTTTCTTAAAATAGGCTACAACGGTTAAAACCCAAAGCCCAATACTTGAAGCTTCGATGAATCTTGTTTTTTTCATACTGTCTAAATTTGTGGGTTCAAAATTTAAAATTGGAAAAATACTACTATTTCTCACTGGAATATGGTATATTTTCATGGACAAAGTTTCGATAGACTCTTTGGTCATAACTCTACTCTTATTCCACTTGCAATCCTCATTAGATTTCCATCTAAATGTTTACGATAGAAAATATCGTTGATGAAAAATATAACGTAATGTTTACGTTTACCTGACAGATATAGTATATTACGTTACCAGGCCTGGAAGTACTGTTTTGCCGGACGAGCATGTTAGTTCCCGCACGACCGAAAGCGAGTGCGGGATTTTAATGCGAATGTGGCAAAAGTTCCCGGCCGTGTAAAGTACGATATTTGTCATCATACTGCTCAGAAAAAAACATACTTTCAATTACAACGTAGTCCTAGCATAAACATACGATACGTTTCTCAATCCTTCAAACCTAACCTATAGCAAACAGAAAAACATTTGCTTCGGCTGCCAGTGCTGCCACTACATTCCTCTAAACAGTAACCAATAAACAAGCATTAAACGTCGGTTTGTAGCAAATCAGCTGATTGTTTACTTCCGTTTATCCGACCTAGGCTGACTTTCGAGCCAACAAAAAGGAACTGAAAACAGTTGTTTCTGTGTCAGTATGATGAAAAAGCCTTTGCATTTTGCACAAGGTTTAGCTTTTTCATTTTAATTAATTAAAATTTTGAATAAATAGAACCTCTTAGCTTTGAATGACAAGTTTGGAGGTTTTTTTTGTAATCATGAATTGAATTCAGCAATACGTAATTACTTAAAGTCAACAAGCGTTATAAAACAGAAACCTAAACTGAACTTCTGTAATTTATGAATAAGTTAATAGTTTATGTAAAGGTAAGTTCAACTATTAAATCTTATATAAAAACAAAGGTTTTTGCGCTGGTTAGCAAGCAAGATTCAGTCAGCCAAAGTCCAATTGTCGACGAGTTGATTTACAAATAGTCTCACGAGGGATGATGCGGGAAAACAAACATTGTCAAATTTACACTCCTTGCATTGTAATGTGCGCGCGTTGACTTTCATTATCTACCCTCCTGCATTGGTTCTTTGTGGACTTACCTACTGAAAAGTATGGGATATTTTGAAGTTTCACGCTCCCATCAGAAAAATATTAATTCAATGACATATTTCCTCTTGAAATTAATATTTTATTTGTAGAGTTGACTAGTAAATAATCTTAGTAGATTGATACACGTTATAACTTAAAAAAAGTGAAACATTGTTTGATTTTAAAGTGTAATTTTACCAACAAATGAGACAATTCTATACTGTACTGACTATTACTCGGTAATGTACTACAGCAATTTGCGTTTTGAAGAGTACAATTAATTTTAATTGGTGTAAAAATTATTTCAAAATCAAGTGAACAACTGTTACGATTTATTAGTTTTAATTTATTTAATTTGTCGAGAATTCAGAACATTTCAAAGAAATTATCCTAGTGGTATTTTGAATTTAATAAACGTAATGAAACATTGATTATATAGGACTGAGACAGTAAATAAGGTATTTTTTAGTAAGTATTTTCTAAGTGAATTTCTAAAGATGGAAAATTTTGTATAGTTGATAAAATATGAGTAAATATTTTTTTTCATTCATCTAGATAGCTTTTAAAAGAGTAAAGACATTACCTCTCGGGTTATAGAGAAAAAAGTAAATGCTCGCAAATATAACTTTAAAAAAAGTGAAACATTGTTTGATTTTAAAGTGTAATTTTACCAACAAATGAGACAATTCTGTACTGTACTGACTATTACTCGGTAATGTACTACAGCAATTTGCGTTTTGAAGAGTACAATTAATTTTAATTGGTGTAAACATTATTTCAAAATCAAGTGAACAACTGTTACGATTTATTAGTTTTAATTGATTTAACTTTTCGAGAATTCAGAACATTTCAAAGAAATTATCCTAGTGGTATTTTGAATTTAATAAACGTAATGAAACATTGATTATATAGGACTGAGAGAGTAAATAAGGTATTTTTTAGTAAGTATTTTCTAACTGAATTTCTAAAGATGGTAAATTTTGTATTGTTGATAAAATATGAGTAAATATCTTTTTCATTCATCTAGATAGCTTTTAAAAGAATAAAGACATTATGTCTCGGGTTATAGAGAAAAAAATAAATGCTCGCAAATGAAAAGTCGATCATGAAAGTAGAATCATATTGCTATATAACATATGCGCGATTAGTGGAAATCCCAACGTTACTTAATACTTGGTTTTTGTTTCCTCGTAAGTTATATTACAATAACTTAATGTAAGCTCCTACACGTTACATCATAAAATCATTTTTCCTTTTGTTCCGTAAATAAGATAAATGATGTTCATCATAAACCTCACTATTATATATATATATATATATATATATATATATATATAAATATATATTATTTTAATGTTCAGGGTACTTAAGGAATTTCTTTCCCTCTTTAAATATATATATATATATATATCTCGCAGCATGTATTATGTATATAAATAAAATTTGAGTTTTGTCTGTACATCGCTTAGAATTATGAAATTATTGGTTATTTTTTCGGTTTGAAGGGTAGAGAATCCGAATCAAGCCTTATCTCAATTTCTGTCACTCTGTTGGTAACGCTTAACATCACATATAGACCGATTTTCACGCAAAAACTAGAGTACTGGTATGGCTGAAACTTATTTTCTGTTTTGTATGCACATATCAGAAGGTTTAAGACGAATTATAACTAGCGTAAGTATTTTTGAAATCAAACAGCAAGCTTCTAAAAAGAGAATTTTATTTGATTTTGACCCCATAGGGAAGCTTATGAAGTTTTCATGGCAACCTAAACATTAAATCATGTATCCAAGGAAGTTTTTCTGTTTTTCCACGGGTGAAACCGTGTTGATTAGCTAGTTATAAATATAGTAGTATTGAGAATTAATGCTTTGATTTGAGTGATATATATGCTAGTTAGGTAGATTAAAATGATTCAAAAATAAAACATATCTTACAAATTAAGAAGAAAAATTCGTTTTCACCAAAATAACGTAGCAATCTAAATAAAAAAGTTATATAATGTCACGCAAAACTATGTATTTTAATAAATATGTCACTCTTAAGTGTTTGCCGTTGTTATCCTTTTAACACACCATTCGACGAGCAACAGGTATAATCCTGAATAACTGCATTTGTTAACATGTAAAAGGCGAATGTCAAATGAAGTAAACGTTTAAAAAGAGTGTAATGGTTACAAATTTTATTTCGTTTACCTGAAGCATGATTTTTAATTTTTAACTCAAGTTAAATAATAAGACTTTCAGATAGAATTATGTAATATTTATTACAAACAGCAGTAATTTTCATTTACTGAAATCAAAATACATTAATATTATTGTACTCTAAAACATGCTATTTTTATTTTAGAAGATATCTTAGAGCTTCAAGATCTGATATATTAACATTAAAATAACCTTCAATTTCTTTATTTTAAATATTCCGAACAAATCGGAAAAAAGTTCTAGAAAAAAGATTTTTTAATAAAGGAGCGATGTTTCTAAGGAAAAAGTTGTTTCTCCAGGTTAAAGGGACAGGTATAACGGATACAGCCTTTGGTAATGTAGGTGTAAGATAACTTTACATCTCTGCTGGCTGCATTTTTAAAGTTTAGTTTCATCCGATAAAGACTAAAGTATACTACTATTAGATTTAAAAGTAAGATAAAGGAACTAAATTTTCCCTACTATAATTAAGATCCAATCTCACAACATTCATGTAATAGTTCACTAATGTTTATAGAGTATCTTATTGGTCTATGTACTAATTAATTAGAAAAAAATCCTTTCCAGGGATCTACGTAACACTATTTTTATTTTGTGGGTTGGTCAATAAGATATATATGAACTCTTGTTAATAAAAAATTTCATTCTTCCTTGAAATATTGTTATTATTAATCTTTAAGTATGAAAACTGAGTTGACGAAGTACGAAAGTATGAAAGTGGTTATTGTTATTGTGAAATAGTTATTGTACGGTAAAATGAATTGTTGAAAAAGATTTGATATGGTAAATCATGATCTACTACTTTACAAACTAAATAATATCGGAATTAGAGGAATAACTTTAGATTGGTTTAAATCATACCTATCTCATAGAGTACAATATGTACAAATTCCATATAACGATAAAAATTGCATGTCTTATAAAAATTCAAATAAATTGTAAATAAAAACAGGGGTACCTCAAGGATCCGTACTTGGACCCATACTGTTCATCATTTTTATCAACGATATTATGAAAACATCAAGACCATCAAATATCTATCTTTTTGCCGATGACACGACGATAAATGTATCAAGCAAAAGTAAAGAAGATCTAGAAATAGAACTTTACACAAAGTCATCTGAAGTAGTACCGTACAATGGTTTGAAGAAAATTATTTTGAAGTCAATTTTTCTAAAACAAAATATGTTGAATTTACTATAAACAACCAACAAAATTATCAAGATAGCTTAAATTTAATTTTGTGGAATGAAGAAATTGAACAAGTTAATACAATTAATTTTTTAGGTATTACGGTTGACAAAAATTTAAAATTTGATCAACAAATTGATAAAATTTGTAATAAACTATCAACAAACTTATTTGTATTAAGAAGATTATCGCAATTTTGCAACAAAAATACAAGAAAGTGAAAGTGAAACGGTTTACCATTCTTTAATTACACCTATTATTACATAGCAATTCAAATCTGGGGTATGGCAAATTCTAACGTCAAAAGAATATTTAAACTGCAAAAAAGAGCCCTAAGAATTATATTCTAGATAAAACAAAGAAACTCTTGTAAGAAAACTTTTAAAGAAAACAATTTATTGACATTTTGGTCTATTTACATTTATGAAACATTAAAATTTGTTAAATGTAATATATCAATTTTTTATCATTCAGAAAATAATGTTTACAAATCAAATCTTCGTAAAAACAATACATTCAATATGGAATACCACAGAACAACATTTTACAAACGACATCTACTGTATAATGGAAGAAAACTATATAACAAAATGCCTGAACAGTTTAAAAACTTACCCATTGAAGAATTCAAATCTAAATCTAAATTATATCTTATTAAGAAAACATACTACTCAATAGAAGAATTTTTCGAAGATCAACATCAAGATTAATATGTCAAGAACCAACATAATCCAAATTTAGTTTTAAGTATAATGAATGTAATGCTGATGCAAAATCTTGTCAAAGCAAATAAATATTATTATTATTTTTATTATTATTATTATTATTATTATTATTATATTATTGTGTAGTTACACGTAGTTTAGTAAAACAAACTTTTGGTAGATTTGAACACTAAACAATCCATTAAAATAGACATAACATAGTAATAAATATTGAGCATTATTATTACAAAAACGATATCAAGGTGTCAAGGTATTATTCATTACCAAAAAAAAATTAGCTTAACTTAATATATGCCTTATTCAAAAAAAATTATATAATGACTAAGATTTTTCGTTTTACTTTTGGTTTTATAGTAAGTTAAGCATTTATTATTCTAATTCTAATCGATTTAGCCGCTTTCAATTTAGATCGCTTGAATATATAAAATCAAAAATATGACCTTAGCAATCGATTATTTCTGAGTCTGATATTTTTTAATTCGTGCAAACGATTTTGCTGAATATATATTGCAAACATGATACTCAAAAAGTAAACCTATTTACATGACAAACTATGGGTTGACTATCACAGACTTAACGTCACCTCCCTTGAGCCTTGAGAACCTGTTTTGCAGTAAAATGATTGTAAATCTTGATAGTAAAGTTATGTAAACAAGTTCCATTTTACTATCCTACGAAGTGTTATATTTGTCATTTCTGCATCATACGTCCATCGATATTTCATGGATGGAGACGAACAATATTGAAGTTTGGTCTACCTAATTCTGGACTGATGATGTTCTCCGGAGTCCAAAACCGATTTCTTCCAGACTGAGAAAAAAATATGTATTGCTAAGGTAAGATTTTTAATTACTTATATTTTAACTTTCATATGTTTATGAGTTATTCTTAGATATCATTCATTGATGTAGAGTTTCACAAAGTATGATTCAGAGAGAGAGAGAGAGAGTTTCTAAGCTATGAATTATTAGAGTTGTAAGTATGAATCAAAGGCATAAATTACTGGTCCCAAACAGTTTATAAGTTATATATCATACTGTTTTTGTGAACTTCACTAAAATGTTTAACAGTTTTTAGGATAAAATAAAAATAAAAACAAGGTTATTAACACTCTACTCTAATAACCATATTTACATCACTCTTCTTAACGTCTGGCACCGTTAAAGCTGTACTTACCTGAGGACCAGTATATCGAGCGGCAACATGTTTTAGCTTATGTTTTTGAACACATCTTTGCCACAGATGTTTATAAAAGCCCTTATTTTAAAGATTTAATATTATATTGACAATTATTATGTTTGTCAGTTGTATTCGTTGTATACTTCTCTAATTACATTTTATAAACTATTATTATTATAAAACTGCTCTTAGAAGAACTGTGTACATGAAAACCTCGCGCTTGCCAGAAAAGTTTATGTATAAAACAAATTATGTATAAAGTACAATAAATGGTTGAAGGGCAATTTAAAGATGATTTTACACTAGGAACTTATGAAATAGCATTGACTAGACATCTTTGTTGTGTCAGTTTGTTTTAAACATAACGGCTTAGTTAATTTACGTAACTAACTTGGTGACTTAGTCAAACCATCAAATATTATGTTGGATCAGGACGCTTTAGGACGTAGTATCTGGTTTCCACTTCAGGAACCAAAATTTAATTTCCTTTACAGAATTAATTGTAGAACGAATCATAAAAACTTAAATACTTTGGAAAAAGCCCAAAAAGCCCAAAAATCGCCGTATTAATATCCGAAAACTTACAAATACTCGGTTATTTCCTGCTATAACCTTATCAAAATCATACCTTGTAATACCAGAAGTACAAAACATTATTATTACCCATTATTGCAAAGGAAATTAATTTACAACTAATTTTTTCTAGGTAATATGTTAAAGTATTCTATTAGATACTAAGCTTAAAATTCTAAAATGAAAATAAGCTTGAAAATTAAAATGACCGCCATTTAGAATTAATTGGTACAAATTAGAAGGATTGATACTGAAAGGCAAAATTGGACCTATTAAAAAATGTTATAGGCAAATTTTTGTTCGACAGTTTGAACAGAGTAAAATGTATGTAGAAATATTTGAAAAATACACACAGTCAGATAGCGGCTAATCAAAACGAAACAGACATTTTTGGACGTAAATCCGGTTCTATTCAGACCTAGCCCGCTTTGAACTTCTGACATTCTGTGTAAAATGAAATTTGCTGCTTTTGTCGTGTTCGGTACAAGGTATATTTGAACATTAGTAAAAAAATTTGTTTCCTAGAAACATAATTTTTTACCTCTGGACTTTTTTTTACATTAAGATAACAACAGATTTTACCCGAATGAATTGTATATTTCTTTTAATCGTTCAATATAACGACTGATTAAAAAATTCAAACACATTTATATTATGCGCCACAATCATCCTTCACTCATCTGTCATTCGTACTTGGCTTAAAATACCTACCTGGGTAGGTCGCTATTTCAAGTAATGTATCTAATATTTGAGGTTCCAGACGACGAATAATTTTAAGGCTCCAGACGACATGAACAAATAGATAAAAACAGAATTCATATATCCTTACTATTTTCAAAATGGCGGTCGTTTGGGTGACAAATTTTGTACCTATATAATGCACTGCATCTTGACTACCACTATATATTTTAATTATAGTTTAATCCTATACTCTTATATGGGCAATGTTATCGGTCTTGTATGCATGCGTGTTTGCACATTTATCTCAAAAACGGCTCCGAGGATTTTCTTCAATGTCTGGAAATAAGTAATTTATGACTCAGAAACGACTTTTATGCAGATTACTTTGTAAAATTTTAACATTGGCCTTATGGGTTGCCGTGATAGCAACGAAAATAATCAAGGAAAGTGTAAACAAATGAAGTAATCATAAAAGTTGTTTGGAATCTACAGCCTTCAAGGGAAAATACAGCAAATGGTATGAAGAGTCCATGAAGCAATAAAAAAGGTTTTTATTTATCAATTTTATAACATTGAAATATTTAATAGTAACTAGATGAACTGGTAAACATGAAATAACACCGAGCAAGGCTCGGTCCACCAGGTACTAATCCTTAACCTTTGTAAACTCAGCTTTTTTTATTTAATTCATAATAAACAAGACATAGAAAAGGAGTAATAATGTTTGGTTATTGGCAATTATACAAGATGACTATGAAAAATATCCGCTGTTCAACTGCAACAATGTTGAAACTAATAATAGCTTAACTCTGGACATCGTTACTCCCAGGTAATATTACTATCTTCTCTTTTAAAAGAGAATTTCGATTAGTAAACACAAATTTACACGTATTCAGTTGTTATTGCCTTTTAACCTTGTAAAATCTAAACATAATATTTCTTCTTAATCATGCAAAACAATTGGGTAAAAGTCACTGCAGGAATGCCTTTTTCACACTATTAAATTAAAACCCGAAGAAAAACCAAAATTACCTAGAAACTTTTAACTTAAAATATTATAAAATAAAGAATAAAATCTTGGGATTGCCGAATAGGTTTAAAACGTTTGAGTAAAATTACATACTAGAGCAATGATATTACTAACTTCATGGTTATCTTGGGGTGTCACTTTGTTTAAAGGCTAGAGCACATTATCCTGTGTTGGACAGATGCAAAAAAGTGTAAAAGTATAGTTGGTGCCAAATCTTAAGGCCCACGCCGTCCATAAGCCCAATGATAAAATTAACATTAGTCTTACGGACGGACTGGGCCTTAAGATTTGGAATCAGTTATAAAACGTTTCAATTTCCCCCTTAAATAGAACTAGCTATCGTCTAATAGTCGAAGTTCAACCAGAAAATAAATGGGTTAAGTTTTTACTCATTGCTTCGATATAACATGTGACAGAATTTTTGACATTTTATTCATGGCAACTCATAAAGCATACGTATTTTTTTATAATTTCAAATTCATTTTTCTACAATTAAAAAAATATAATGTGTTATAATTGAATTGTGCACATCTGCAGGGAATAACTTTTCTAACGGTAAACGTTGATTTTTCCGACGTTGCACATAGATTGAGAAAAAAAGACTTAAAAAATCATGCTTATCTATAGCTATTTCTTTTTGCGCAATGATTGAAAACTTACACTCACTGCTGATATTTAGATTTAATAATAAATTGAATGTTAAGATTTTTAGCACTTTATTTCAACACTGATTAAATAACGGTTATTGAAAAAATCTCTGAGATGTTTTTATATTTATAATTTTTTTCATAGTTTTTTCTAAAATAAAAATATTTTTCAATGTTCTTCTGTCTAATAGCTAGAAAAGGTCAGATGTACCTACCTCTTTATTATATGAAATCAATAAAAATCTGTGCGAACGGAACAATTTAGGCCTAACCCCTACAAATAATTATTGAATAGGTCATTTTCATGCGATACTAGAGCATCTGATTTCTTCCTCAAAACTCATTAAGGTAATAACTCAAATATTTATAATGTTGGGATTTGGTTTAGGATTGGTATATGAACTTGATACTTAAATAAAGTAATAATATGAGACTTGCTGACAACGGCTTTTCGATAAACCGGCATAACAATACACCGTTCGGGGTTTTATTAGGTGATTAACCGTTACTCTGTTTCATGACCAGTATAAAGCTTTGTGTGACCACCCACTGTTATGGATTAAGGTGATTAATTCCATTAAAAACTGTTGATGTATGTACAATAAAATTATTACAGCTATAAGTCACCAAAAGGTCTATAAGTAACAGGTGATGTTTCTGTCATAGTTTTGTTGACATTCAGTTTAAGTAAAAAATGGAATCATGTTGTTTTTAAAATAAAACAGAATTCATTACCTAAGTAAATGTTCATTTGTAGCTAAAGTCATGACGCACTCTGCCTACAAAAACGTCATTTTCAGGATTTAAATAATTCTCAATAGTTTATAAGACTTTTTTATTAATAGTTCCTCCAGCTTAACCCCCATTATTAGTGTTCTTCGTAGAGAGAGAATATACTATAAGCGTTAAACTATAGGGCTGCTGGTTTTATGTTTATAGAGATAAAGAATTCACATTTTTGAGGATGCATATTAACCTACTTTATAATGTAAGGGAGACGTTCTGGGGAACAAAGGATAATTAAGATCTTGAAGAAACTACGTTTCTACGAGGTCCTATTGTCTTTAATATTTAAACTTCACACATTTTTATTATATTTATGTTTGATTCTTGAACGGAAATTCGATTTTTCTTAATAACTTTGTAACAGATTCTATTTTAATTTACTTTACTATCCCGTTTGACTCAAATTTTACTATTGAGGCTTATCCTTGGTTTTAAAATGAACCACATTACGATACTTTTGGTTTTGGTATGTAAAGTACCGGTACAGGGTATTGAAAAAGTAAAAAGTCTTTATCAGGTTGCACTTCAGAGAGTTAGAAACCAAGGGTTTGAAACAAGTTATAAATAAAATTTTGGATTAATGATTTCCATGTGACTTTGGTTGTCATCTATATATATATATATATATATATATATATATATATTTACTTTTTCAATATCCTGTACTGGTACTTTACAAACCAAAACCAAAAGTACCGTAATGTGGTTCATTTTAAAATCAAGGATAAGCTTCAATAGTAAAAGTTGAATCAAACGGGATAGTAAAGTAAAATAAAATAGAATCCATATATATAAGCCAAAAAAGTTGACTGGCTGACTGACTGACTCACTGACTCACTCACTCACTCACTGATCACAGTCTCTCAAAACTGTAAGGCTTTGGGCCATGAAACTTGGTACAAATAATCTTTATAGGCACTATAGATGCCTACTAAGAAAGGATTTTAAAAATATATTCACTCGAAGGACTAAAATAGGGTATATTATAAAATTTAAGTTGGCAGCCATTTTTAGTTTTCAAAGCTTATTTTCTAAAGCAATGTAGGGCTTTGGCCATGAAACTTGGCTCAAATATTCGGCATAGACTCTAGAGCATACTAATGAAGGTTTTTAAAATGTCTTCTCTGAAAAAGCTGCAATAAGGTCAATTGGAAAATTCTAAATGGCGGCCTTTTCAGTTTTTAGAGATATGATCAAAAATTAAAGATGGAAGATCTTTAGAATAATAATTTCAGGAGACAAAACATTGAAATTAAATCCACCAAAAGAATGGACTAAACACAACTTTTACTGTTTCCTCCTATTATATATTTGTCAGATACCATACTTCAGTTACCGTAGGCTTCTCGCGTTTACGGATCACCCGAAGTTATCAAACTAGAATCCTGGAACGGTGCATAGACGTTCAATTCCATCATTCCGTTTTGTTTATAGAATTTGGGGTTATTAGGATTAAAATTTTCCGGAGGGTTAGCGTGTCAGCCGAGAACGAACAAATATAATGTCTATACCATACATTTTCGCTCTAGCTGCTAAACTAGTAATCCTATCTTCAGTGTGATTGAAAAAACATTTTGGGGATTAGATTTCCTAATTTTTCGGCCAACACATTAATTTTATATTTTTTCTCACAGTTTTTGGTCTATTAATAAAAATAATAAATTCATATGTTAGGTCTAGAGTCCGCCCTTTGCTATGTTTATTGTCGTTTACATCAGGTATACCTCATATGCCTCTTATTCATATCAGTCAAATTGGCCAATAGATTTCAGGGGACAGCGCGGCGCAATGAAAGTTCTGATTTCAAACCCCTGTAGTGGGTACTTTTTATTCAAACTACAGTATTAGAAACACAACTTCTTAAGTTAAATAATAGATTAACTGGGAAATTTCAGTATTCTTAAGACTAAACTGAAAATGTACAACGTGTTATGACACGGTAGCTAATTCATACCATTTGAGGGGAAAAGGAAAATTCATCAAGGAAACGGCTATCTCCTCTTTTCAATCAGGGGTGGATCACTATTTGCAGCCTTAAGGGTGTAATCAAGTGCTTAAAAACGTATAGTTCGGATAGATTATTGAAATCATCAGTCAATTTGGAAATTTTTAAAAATGAACATTAGAAACAACATGAATTTGAACAACACATTTTTTATCCTTTCAGCAAGAAAATTCGCTGGATAACTGATAGTGTAGAATATGAGACCCTTGGAAATATGTACTTTTAGAAGAAATAAGTCATTTCTACCTTATAAATTAAACTCAATTAATTTGACTAACAAGGCTGTTTAGTCAATTTATAATCACTGTGTAATTCAATTTGATTTTACAGTTTGTTCCAATAGAACAGTTAACAAATAGGTTTAGTACAAACACCATCAGCTGGAAAGAGCAATTGTTCATGTGATAAAGTAATAATTACTGGAAATCGCAGCATTAACTGGCTACAAATTTATTGTTTCTCTGCATATATTAAAACATTGTTATTTTGAAATATTTTTCCTTTTTTATGAAGGTTGGCCCCAAGTAGTATTACATAATGTTTCTCTCTAATAACATTCTAATAATTAATTCTGCTCATAATTTGCTTATAAATATAGCAATTTTTGCTTAAAGATAGTCACTTGAAACTGGATCAGGTTTTATACTGTTTTTTCCCCATTTGTTAGTTATAACCTATAAAATTATTAACTGTAATGTATGGTTAAAACAAGGAATTATTTCTAATTTAAACGTGACAAGCATGAATTTCTACATCTACCAATCTAATAGGCTTCTTATATCGTTTATATTTTTTTATAATAGCCTTATAGTTTGGAATTGGATACGAATTATCAATTATCTCTTCAAAAATATTCAAGAGCTCCCGTAAACTGTACTGTACAATTTTTCAAATTCTTTAAATAATCTGTTTATTAAATACGCGAATCTTCCTGAAATATATTACCTATTTTTATACATTTTCTTATATGAAAGCAATATGGAAAAATTAAACAACTTTCTCTTCGCAAAATAAAGAAACGCACATTAATTTTTATCATTTTTGGAGATATGAAGGGTTTGTGTTTTGAAAAACCTTTCAACGCTTTCGTAAAGGACAGAAGAAGTATTTTCTTTGAAATCCGAGCATGAATTGCCTGCGGAGTCAATTTAGATTCTATTACCGGCTTACGAAAGTTCACATCAGCTCTTAATGGCTTTCGGATTAAAATGTTTTCTTGAAAATTTCAACAATTCACTGGGTGGTTTGTGTATTGGTTTCAGTGCCCACCAACACTTCAGCAAATTGTAATTTTGTAATTAATTGAGTAATGAAAACTGTAAGTTCACAGACTTTTAGAAGGTCAAATACTTTTAGTAGGTCTGCACATAAATAAGAATTTACGGTAAGGAGCAAAAAAATTTAATAATCATATAGACATGATGACACTTTAGTTAGTTTTTAATCGTCATCTTATTTCTTTCTTCTTCATTAACCAGGCACTTTAACTCCAAGTTTTTCTCTGACTTCCACATTTTTTGTGAAGGAGTAATTATCTGCCCACTGTAAATAAAGCAAGTAGTTTACAATTTATATGTGCATACAATCAAATTGAATTTAAAATTATAATTGATTAGATTTGTTTATAAATTTAAAATAAAGTTTAATGAAAGTGGCGTAGGTTAGGAAATTATTATAGTATAATTCGAAAAAAACAATACCCCTGCCCTGCATGAAACAAATCTTGTGATTAGGAAAAGAGGCGTTACTTCTCCACATGATATACAGGGTTATTTTTTTTTAAACGCAGCCCATTTTATGATTGAATAATGCACATATAAATATTAAATGAGTATTGTTTTGTAAATCTTTACATTTTACACAATCTATTATTTAAGTTTGATCACATTTAGTTCACATTATGTGCCCAAACAATCCGCCATTGGCATTTGTACAAAGTTGTGCTCTCTCCATCAAATTCCTGAACACGTGTTGCAAGGTACGTCTTTGAATTTCTTGCATTAAATTTTTTATGTTTGTTTTAAGGTGCTAAATATCCTGTGAATAGTTTTCATAGGCCTTACTTTTTATGTATCCCCAAAGAAAATAATATAGTGGGGTCAAATCCGGGGATTTTTTTTGGGGGGGGGAATAATCCTTTAATGATAAAATAAAATTTTGGGTTGCGTTTAAAAAAAAACGCCTTGTATTTAGAAATAAATTCAACACTGTACACGTTTACTGATCTACTGATAAGAGATCAGTCTTACTGATCTTACTGATCGGTCTTAAGATCAGTATCTACTGAGATCAGAGATACTGATCTTACTGTTTACTGATAAGAGTGTTTTTGTTACATTATGTAGGAACAAAGCCTCGTCTTCCAATGTAAGCAAAGTAAAGCCAATCATTAATCATGGTCGTAAACGTATAAATAACTCTTATGAAAGAGATTAGGGAGAACCATGAGTATCCTTGTTCTTCTCAATAGAATGAATATTTTAGCTCTAAGAAGTTTCCTAATCCCATTACACCAGAGAGTGACTCAATATTTTTTATTTAGTTTGTACCGACTGGTTAATATTAATGCTAGGTAAAAAATAAGGCTTTGTTCAGAAAAGCACTGAAAGGTCGTGATAAGCTTCCAATATCTTCAACTCCAAGGTCACTAAATATTATTTCTTAAGTATCTTAAGTTTCTTATGTTAAGTAAGTAAGTAGTTAAGTATCTTAAGCTTCTTAAGTAGTGGTTTTAAGAGATGGGTGTAAGCTAACGAGACTAACACAATAGATGCCTAAGGAGAAAGGAACAGGGGCATCAATCATCACTTGTCATGTTTGGTCTGCTCTGGAATACGATATAACATTTAATATTAACAAATTGATTGTAGCAAACGACCCCCTGAGATTGTTTAGCGAATATCCCCTAAAGGGAAGAAGCTGTTACCATAGTACTCATGGTAAACCCTAAACCCGTAACCATGATAACTTTTCGTTTCGGGGCCCCCAAAAGCAAACAGCGCCATTCGTTCGAATTCATATATATACAGGGTGTCCAGAAATTATGGTAAAATATTTTAGTATATGTAGTACAGATAAAAATAAGACAAAAATCATATAAACATAGATCCAAAAGTGCTTTGTTTTCCGTCTGTGTGTATGTGATTTTTACATATTTAATCATATCTCACGAACCTCTAAATGTATATACTTCAAACTTGGTACATGGATGACCACTATTAAGACCTATTTTTGTAAGAAGTATCGAATTTCTAATTTGTACCATTTCAAAATGACGACTGATTTTTGTTTTCAAAGCTAAATATCTTAAAAACCATAAATTTTAGAAAAATTATACAAGTGACAAAAAAGTTGTGAAATTTAATCCAATTAACGCTGATATTAAGATTATGATGATCGGACAACTAATAACGGAGGAATTTTAACTTTTCTGAATAAAAACATGATCCTTTAGAACAAACTGTCAGAAATTTCCATGTTTTTATTTGGAAAAATTAAAATTTCTCCGTTATTAGTGTTTCGATCATCATAATCTTAATATCAGCGGTAATTGGATTAAATTTCACAACTTTTTTATCTCTTGTATAATTTTTCTTAAATTTACTGCTTTTTAAGATATTTAGCTTTGAAAAGAAAAAACAGTCGCTATTTTGAAATGGTACAAAGTAGAAATTTGATAATTCTTTACAAAAATAGGTCTTAATAGTGGTCATCCATGTACCAAGTTTGTTCATACGTTAAGAGATTCATGAGATATGATTAAAAATCACAAACAGACACACAGACGGAAAACGAAGCACTTTTGGACCTATGTTTATATGAACTTTTTTTCTTATTTTTACCTGTACTATCATATCCTAAAATATTTTACCATAATTTCCGGACACCCTGTATATGTCTGTTAATAACGGCCGTAAATATGGTCAGATCTTAGTTAAATCCGGTACAGACGTGTAAAGTGGTAATCACTCCCCCAGCGCAATCGAACTACCGAAGGGGGTAAAGGGGGATAAACCGCCCAAAAATGTTTTTTTAATTTTTTACATGGAAAAATAAAACTATTTCAATTTTCGTTAGCATTATGAATTCAGCTCGAAAAAACAAACAAATAATAATTTGTATTACTGCTCTATGTCCATTGGTTACCGACATATTGAAAGTGGTAAACACAGTACGTTGTGCCAATGTTAACCTTATGGGAAATAAGTCAAATTCTATATTTTGCTTATTTCTCAACATATCTTAATAAAACTTGATTTGTGGCTTCATCTAGATGAGATCTAATATATATTAGCCTGAAATCCCTTATATTCCCATTTTCGTGGCAGCAAACCTGCATACTCATTCCCCATGATACTCTTATGGAACTTACAAAAACATGTAAAATCTCGCTATATTGGATTGGAATTTTTTTTTAATTTGAAATTCGCTGAGTATGCAGGTCTGCTGCAACGGGGGTATTTTCATATTCCTCCTTCGTGTTTGCATTACTGGATCATAGGCCCTACCCGATTCATAAAAGACTGACTTAAAAAATCCCACGGAGTAATATCTTGTGACCTGAGAGTTTAATTTATTGACAATTAATTCTAAGCTTTAACACGAGTTTTTTACGTTTCTAATTCATATTTCAATTACTTGTTTTTGTTTACAGTTGGAACGACTTACTGAGCACCCTTGCACTCCTTGGGTTCGTGGCCTTTGGCCTCGCACTCGTACACCTTGTCCACCTTCACCCCCGAGTACGACACCTCGAAACCAACCCTCCTGCACGACTCTTCCTTCCCCTGCAGTCCCACCTTTATGTCGAACACGTGCATGGGGATACACTCTGCCTTCGTGCATTTCCGGTAGCTGCACACGTGCTTGATGTAGTTCGGCAGCTCCTTCACGTTTTTGGTGCAGAACGCCTCTAAAACCTGATGAGTATATGTTGTCAAAAAAGATTTATTAATACTTTATGTATGCTTGTAATATTCAAGAAAAAAAATTCTGCAATAAGCAGTTTTTAAATCTCCATATTTTTTATGTATGAACGTAATGCACTTTGTTTATAAATGGAACTCTCACCTGTGATATTGAATGCATAATCCATAATCACAGGTGATCACGTGAACAAACGAACCAGCCCTGTTTTTAAAGATTGGTAGATTTGGAGTAAATCTCATGTGGTTGAAACCCCTATTTGATTAGATCCCTTTTTATACTCAGCGCTTACTTTCGAATAACAAAATAAATGTGAATACTTTGTATATGCTTTTTACGTTCAAAATCAGTTTGGGGTTACTAATCCCTACAAAAAAACCCGTATCATGAAGTATATGTTGGAGCTTAGGTGTTCCAACACCTAAGCTAAATAATAAAAGTGGTTTGGACTGAATTATTTGTTAGTAAGGACGAGTAGCGACATCATCCGATAAATTAACTCTAATTTAAAGAATTAATGTCTTCCGTTCTTTCCCAGGTCTAAAAATACTGTTCTAATCCGCCTTTGTTTGAAATCACTGAAGCTTCAACATGAAATGAAATGAAATTAAATTAAATCAAAAATCGTTTATTTATTCAGGCAAAGTTAGGGCCCTTTCTCACACTTAACCCGATACTAAAATCTAAATCGTGTTCCCTAAATACTAAAATCTATTAATAAAAACTTAAAACTATATTTACAAAAAAAATAACGTAAATTTTTCTCAATCACACAAACTTCCAATCATCAGCAACCACGCGCAAGACACACACACCCAAGGACATCCGCTGAAAGTAAAAATCTTTCATTGCCACCACAAACCGACAACGACTTTCCAGAGACTTAATGGATTATGGCAAGCCATTTCAGAGACGACAAGCAGTAACAACAAAACTCAGGTCATGTAATGCTGTTCTATGATGAGGCATCCGAAGTGTTAGGCAAGCAGAGTGTGAAGACTTTATACTACACTATGATACAAAATCCTTACATCAACAACAGCATGTTCCTCCCACTACGTCCTCACTATCTATATTTCGGGCTTTCTCTGTACACACTCCTCACCTTGCCTCGGAATGTCAGTTCCACGTAGTCGAGCGGCTCCACCGTGGTCGCCCCCGCCTTGAACGTCTCCGACTGGCAGTGGGTGGAGGCCTCCATGGTTGGGACGCAGGCGAGGGAGTAGCCCATGTCCGTGGTCGCTATCACGGCCCTGGGTCCGGGTTTACTTTCCTTGATCTCAGGGACCTTCCAGACTGAAATTGACGATTCATATGACACAGAGTTTCGAAAATAAGAGGTACAATACCCAAATTAAAATCAATTTACTGCTAAAGTCACAAAAGTGCATAGCAATCGTCAACGATACTTTTTTTAAACGTGTCATGTTTCAGTTTTAGAGCAGATGTATTATTTTTAACCAGTAGCTTCTAAATTAAAAATTACATACTATAGGTATAGATGCAAAACAATAGTTATCTTTTTAACTTTTCGAGTTCAGTTGGCAAAAATAAGCCAAGTATGATCTGATTATCAGAATTTCTCATTCTCGAAGTTTAAGATTCTTATTCTTTAAAAAGCGATGTCCGTCAAACCACCTCTCGTAACATTTCCACAGCCTATTCATTTTATTCTTCAAGTCGGTAACAAGTTGAACATTCGAAGGCATCCCATCCCGGCTGACGTCACCGCCACCGCCACCCTGCTGGGGTCAGACCGGCCAATACCACCTACTGTAACATTTTGATGGGTTGATTTTTTTGGTAGCAGGAGGAATTTTACTTGTGGAACTAGCTCAAAGAGTAATACCAAAAATAATTGAAAATAAGTATTTTTCCTTCCTTTGGTGATAAGGTTTTTTTTCTGTAGACTCGTGTTCACAAATAAATAATTGTTCTACCGACCGATTATCAAAGGCTCCCTTAGCAAAAACTACTAAAATATTTTATGATTCACCTTAAACATAATTATTTTATACTATCGTGTGTGATCATGAGTTGAAACGGAACAATAAATAAAATATAGCCTAATTACATTTTCTGATCCCAACTGTTAGTCTCATAAGACAACAAGTTTCGTTCTTAAAAGTCATTTGGCCTTGGTAACACCACAGCAATGTACTATTACACTGTTCTTACCGAGGTGGTAGCTCAGAGGAAACGTGCTGGCCCAGTATGTCAAACGTAGCTGGTTCAATCCCAGCCGCGGATGTCTCCTGTTCCACCATGAACAACCTTTGGCTACCCCACGTGACAACTGCCGCTGCGTTACCTCAGTGGCTTTAGATCACTGCACAGGGCTGTTGGTCCATGGTGACGGGTTGTGTAGGTCGTTTATAAATAATGTTGATAGTGATAAAATTAAATTTCAAATAGTTTTATCAAAATGTGACACTTTTTTAACAACGGTGACTTTTATTGAATTTTCTGCCCATAGTACTATCAACCTTAAGATCGATATTAGTATATATACTGTATGTATATTAAGGCTGCGATGTGAAGACCTTGACGATTTTCTAAGGAACAAAATTTGTTGTCGTATCGAATAGCAGTAGCGGTTGGATAAGGAAATTATGTTTCATTTATGGAATTATTTTCCATTACAATGTCATAAAAAATTTATAATCTTAATTAGACTTATCATAAATATACTCAAAATTACTTAAAATTATCAATATTTCTAAAATCCTTAACGGCAGGAAATACAATTATTTGAACTTGCCTAATAGGATATCCCCTTGGAAGATTTTCAAAAAGCCTGAATACATGAACATCTAAAACAAAATGCAACTAATTAACAATAATGTAATTAAAACTATAAACAGCTTAAAAATCATCTTAACCAGGCTTTTAATAATATTTCTAAATTTAAAAAAAAACTTCGAAATAATTTTGTCACTTTGAGTGTTGAACTAGCCAGTTTATGTAGATTACAGAGATTTTGAAAAATATTATATTACAAGCTGATCAACCCGGTCCAACCCGTGGAAAACAGAAACATTTCCGGTACTTATCGGTTAACGGGAGGCCACCCTAATACAGTTCGCTGCGGCGGTTATGTTACGTTAGGTTATCATAAATATGTTAGTAAGACTTTCCTCGTTTCTTTACGAATCAAACAATACCAAATCATAATTTTGCCTGCAACAGCTGATGCGAGCGCTACGGTCAACGACCTGACCTTGGCCTACTTGAAGGATATTTGGCGGACTAAAATGTGACTCATCTGGTATCGTTCGATTCATAAAAAAACAAGGAAAGTCCTACTAATATATTTATGATAACCTAACCTAACATAACCGCCGCAGCGCACTGTATAAGGGTGGCGATTGGGTAAAGTCGCTAGCGGCGGCGGTGACGCGTTTAACTCAATTCTCACCAATATCGCTGCCTTATGGGAGGCAGAAAACAATATCCAATTTTGACAGTAGGTAAATTAAAGTATGTTCTTTCCAATTATGTAGATATTTTTGGCATCCGGTAAAAAATCTTTCTAAAAATAGTGTCCTCGGTATGATATCAAAATACCGAAACGGCGTCTTTCTCGGTTATGGGCAAGTCCCATATTACTATACGATCACTCATGTTCGAAGAATCAATGTTCGGACAAATATAAGATATGCTCAATGCGATTGTAGAATGAAATGACAGTAACTGGACGACTAAATCAATTAATTGCACGATATGATAGGCGGCGTAGTGCGTGGAGCAATGACCTTTGCCCGACCTTGACCTAGTAACAACAATGCAGGCTGGTTTTCGAGGAATACCGATAAACAATAATCAGTTCAAAAACATTATCTCTTGATTAAAAACATTAGAAAAAATATTTTCATCAATTTTAGATCGTTTAATGGGTGGCCTCCCGTTAACCGATAAGTACCAAATTTCCTTGGATTCATGTCCAAATGTTTCATTTAATTTATCAAACTACATTAGTTGCCATGACACCTTCATAAGCTTCCTTATAGTATAACATTGAAACTTTGAGGTAACACGGGCGTAGCCCTGAGGAAATTTTGAAAAATCCTTTCTTAGCAGATGCCTACGCAACCCCCCGTCCTAAGGGAATGTCCATGCAAAGTTTCAAGGTTCTAGGTCGAGTAGAATGGGCTGTACAATCATAGCTGAGTGGTATTTGACAAAATATAGATTCATCATTCGTTTCGTATTTAGAAACGTTCGATGTTTCATAAATGGTCATGACTGGTATGTAACAATATAGGCTAGGGTACAATTTCAGTAGCTGATATTATGCCTTTATGTTATATGATTACCGATTAACAGGTTACTTCCACGTTTAGTAACTAATATAATTAATTTAACATGGCCGAAGATCCTTTAGTTTTCACTTAAGTGTAGGGAACCGTATTTGTTTCGGTAATTCGATATCAAATATCAACCTAATGTATTTGACTCATTCAACATACTTTTACAACAACCGTCAGTAATGATAAAGAAACATCAACAACAACAAATGACCGAAATGAATGTAGAATGCATTGTTCGAGTCTATCATGAACGGCAAAATATATTTAAATATAGTAAAACTGTATGAAATAAAACCAGACATAGTAAAACCTAGAAAAAACTTTATTAAAACGTTACCAACATAACTTAATAACCTATACAACTTATATTTCATCACCGCCATCTTACACTGAAATGCTATCGATGGTCATTTACTTCCACAGAGTAACAAAACTAGCTTCGTCCAACAAACTATTACATCAGGTACAACTATCGCTAGATATTTCGATATTGTTTGAGCAGAAGATCAGAACTCACGGATCCCACACCCGATATAAAAATAATTCGAATGCGACGAATGTCGAAAAACATTTAGTCCTACTAATTAGACACGAACAACAACAAAAACTAAAGAAAATGTTTTACAATATTATCATTATTATTACAGTTTTTACTGACATATTGAGTATAATGTTTTTTAAGCGTTTGTCTATAAGAAAAAGAATACTTTAGTTATGATTTAGTCTTTCATTTTTTGACTCCCTTTGCTTTATGATGTGTTTCAATGACGGAGTTATTAATTAGCCTCTTATTATGTGTCAAACTTACAGCAATGAGATTTACTCCAATAAAATACGGAAGATACGTAAAAACCAAACTCATCTTCTTTGATTTCACATGCAAAGTTATTCGCTACTGTCGGTGTTCAATTGTTCATATATTTAATTCACCAATTTATTTGGTTTCAAACATCTGCCTGAGTTTGATATACTACACTCACATCAATTAATGTCAAATTAAAGGTAATTTGTTGTAAAACATATTTCTCACGTAAAATTTTGCTTTGATGAGTAATAACAGCTAACAGCAACGTTAACTGAAAAAAACTTCTTACAATTTTTCCGTAGGATTATTTAGTTATTTCCAAAGTAAGCTTCTGATCAAGCACTTTAATTCAACACGTATGGTCTGTCTGCCGTGCATTTCAGTAGCGGATGAATTTAAAAATTAAATACACTTTTTTCATTAAAAAGGCTGTCGTACCTTTATTTATGATCTACGCAGTAAACTAGAATTTAAGGTGAAACGTGCGTTGTTTTCACTAACAAGAAGTATTACTTGGAGGTGGAACGTCCCCTCTACTCGGCTTCCCAGTGCTCTTAGATTATTAACGATAACACGAGTTGATAAAAAATTCAAGTTCAATACAATGAATAACACAAAAAGACGATAAAAGAAGATCATTTATTTATTTATTTATTTATTTTATTTTCATGCATCAATACAGGTGAAACCCCAATTACACTTGATGCAGGTCCAAAAAATGTTCCAGTCCAAAATCTTCTTGCACTTTATAAAACCACACTGACAAAATTAACTTAACATATAAAATTTATAATTTATAATGCACATATTATAGGAAAAAAATATATATATTGTGTGTGTACTGTATTAACCAGAGATGTGTAGGTTTCATAACGTAATTTTTCCAATATTTCTATACATAAATTTCCAGTTTCCCAAGTGAAAAGAAAAAGCCGTTAGCTATCAAGTTCTGCTATCATCTTAAAGCACATGTAACATAGGCATAGGTGTTTGCCGAGTAGAGGGGACGTTTTACCTCCAAGTAATACTTCTTGTTAGTGAAAACAACGCACGTTTCACCTTAAATTCTAGTATACTGCGTAGATCATAAATAAAGGTACGACAGCCTTTTTAATGACGGGCCTTTTGTCAAGTAACTTAGTTAGGGGCAATTTCTGCTCAAATTCCCTTCCTCCAATGTAATGGACCTGTAGACTAGACCGTGCTTTCTTTACACAATTAAAAGATATATGGCTTCATCTTAATGACTAAAGATTACCTTAAATTAAGATTATTTTTAATATTTATACTAAAGCAATGCTACATTAATATATAGTATATGGCCTATGTTATAATTTCCATAGATTGCCTAAATTTTTATAATTTCAATATGGAAAAAATTGGTGAGGATTTTTTTACATCTATTAACTTTTTTAACATATAAATTTATCAAAAAGGTAAAGTTAGTAGTTATTTGTGTGTTGAGTGAGTAAAGTACAATATTGTCTCATGAGTGAAAACGTTGGCGCCTGATCTTGCGAGGGCGGCAATTTTCACGAGGGAGACAATGTGCTTTGCTCTCGAAAAACACACAGCAATTTTCCCTATCTACAATAATAAATACTGAATATTTAAGCATATATTTCATTAACTTAGTAATTAACAAACAAAATCTATTTTGTTTCGATCTGCGATTATCGCCTGCATCTGAGTCACTGCAACAATTCTGCACCAGCGATCAGCTGATTGCTGCATAATTTTTACATGCTTAATTCTTGACGTTATCACAGCATTGCCGTTGATGTTGTGTTTATTTAATTATTCGTGACACTAAATCAGCTGATAGCGTCTGCATTCGTTGAGCTGCAACAAATTTGCATGTGTATGTGAAAATTTGAAGGCGCTCTAATTTTTTAATAATTGATTTCAATGTTTTTCTTTTGGCTCTTTTGGGAGATAGAGTATTCACTTTACTCACGCATTACAAGGAGTAAAAGGTGTCTAAACATATCAGGTTGGGGAAAGTATTAAACAATGTTAGGTACTTGACAGATTTATAACGTTGGATTTCAGTTGTAAATTGAATAAACCACAAAAATTAGGAGTCTTTATTTTTTAATAGTAACAAAAGTAGTCAAACAGATTCTAGTATGACAGTACAGCACAGTAACCATGACAACGGCAGTTGTATTTCCGTTTCGCATTTATTATATTAGCTACCCATTCTTTCTGAGTATATTGCGACATTATTGCATCCAATACATTTACGCCTCTGGATGATCATAATATTTTTGGGAGTTTTCAATTAAAATAAATATTGTATTGGAACTCATAAAAGAACATTTAAATTTGTCGCTACTAGTTTCTATTATTATAAAATGCAAAATATCTCTACTTTGCAACACCTACATAAACATAACCTACATAAACATAACCTACATAAAATACACATTTCAATTCTGCTATTATTTTCATTAATTTACAATTATATTTACAGGCTCCAGCTAATAATACCAAACGCTTGACCATAAAGGCTTTGGACTCGAAACAATGAAAGTAGATTTGACACCAATTAAAACCCTTGTTTTGGTAAATAAACGTTATCGGCTTAATTGTGAATATGCTTATCCCTGATTTGGTTTAATGCGTCCCACACACATCACCTGCGATTCTTTGAGGTACAAATATATGGAAAAATGCCCCAAAATAAAAAATAAATGATGTATGGCTCAACTAAATAATTTCTCTGAGGTTATATAAACCAATAACATTAGCTTTGTCAAAATATACTCATCTATAAAATAATCTAACTTCCGGCTACATTTGAAAACATGCGACCAAATTTGATTAGGATCTTAACTCATAAGTAAGATAAAACTGAACCATATATTTTACAACAATGGGATATCTTGTCTTGTCGCAACCTTATAAGACCTTTTCAAATGCAACTGTATAAGTTTTCTTATGTTATCTATGTATAAAAAAAATGAATCCCGGCCATTTTGTTTAGGATTAACCTTTTGAGGTCCGGTCTGTGGTGTTGCAGTCTACTAGTTATGGCCTTAAATTTGAAGTACATAACTACCTATTTATATTATTAAGATTTTATTCTTACCCCTTGCGGACCGTCCCCTTGGGATGGTAGGAATAATTCGTAAAAAAGGTAGATTTTATTCTAAAGATCTGGATACAAAACTGCATTACATGAGATACATTACTTAAAATGACCACCTACTATATCTATGTATTACCGTATCTATTTAGGCTATTCCGGGACTTATTTACACACTATACTGTGTGTCCCAAAAGTCCCGGAACGGTTTAATATATTTTAAAGTAAGCCAGATATCAAAACAATATTTTTCCTTCACCTACTATCTATAGTCGTCTTTTAGTCCCTGGAATAGAACACTAAAGTAATACTTTATACTCCATGGGATTTACTTACTTACTTTTAGTCCCACGGGACTAAAAGTAATCTCATAAGAAATACATGGGAAGAAATCCGGCAACGCCGCGGTGGATTGTGAGAAAATATGGCAATACTGTCGATTTTAATTTGTTTCTCTATGTTGAAGACAGTGTCACATCATCCGAGCGTCCGTTTCCGTTATCTACAGGACAGCGTGTCCATTTTGAGTTTGCTGTAGTTTAGGTTATATTCCTGCATATTTGTGAACAAATAAGTTAGGCCTAGAGTATTTTTAAAGAATAGTGTGGATAAAATGGTTAAAATTAAAGCCTAAATACCTTGCATTATTTATCTATATAGGCTATGTGATGGTAATGCAGTTTGTTGAAGCAAGGGATAATCTGAAGGTAAAGTTACAGTGTTATACCTAGTTATTGTTAATGGTGTAGGTGGAGGAAAAAATTTGTGTGTATCACGGGACTAAAGTACTTCAGTCCCTAGATGCACAAATAACTATTGCATACCTTTTAGTACTAAAAAAAACTACTTTTTGATGTATGTGTCATTTCTGCCCCTGCCCCCAAAATTGGATTTTGGGGGGGTAGCCCCAAACTTTTAAATGTAAACCCCCATCGTGCGACTGCTTATTTTAAAGGACTTGTTAAAAGAAACACAATGCCGCAAACCGGGGGTCGGTATCGTGCTCCAGTCCAAAATGGCAGCCATTCAAAAATTAAAAAATGCTGTCCGTCAATTAAAATTGAGTATTTTCTGTGTTCGGCAATTCAGATTTAAATCGAATAAGAACCACCAGAACACATATTAACTACTTAAAAGATACAAAAATAATAATTTCTTGTTGTCATCATCAAGGCATAACCCTCCAAAATTGTTTTTGGGGGGTAGGGGTTTGTCCAACCAATTCCAATATCAGCTCACATCGTATGACCACTCGTTTTAATATGCTGAAAGAGTAAAAAAATAAGCCAAAGCTTGTTTTAATGGAATTAAAAAAAATTATTTTTGTGGCAAATATTTGGTACTTAATGTATGGGGGTTTTTCTAAAAGGTAACGCATAGACGACCCTCCGCAGGTATAGACCTTTGCCGCTGAGCCAAAGGTCGCATTAAGGCGGATATATATAAGTATGTTAGTTGAAACTAACAAAATTCGTTTATTTATTACAAGTAAGGTAACTTTTTTGAAATTTAGTGAAAACAAGCTTTGGTTTATTTTTTTACTCAGCAAATTAAAATGAGTGGTCATACGATGTGAGTTCATATTGGAATTGGTTGAAGAAACCCCCACCCCCCAAAACCATTTTGGAGGGTTGAGCCTTGATGATGATAACAAGAAATTATTATTTTTGTATATATTAAGTAGTTAAAATGTGTTCTGGTGGTTCTTATTCGATTTAAATCTGAATTACCGAACACAGAAAATACTCAATTTTAATTGACGGACAGCATTTTTTAATTTTTGAATGGCTGCCATTTTGGACTGGAGCATATCGACCTCCGGTTTGCGGCATTGTGTTTCTTTTAACAAGCCCTTTAAAATAAGCAGTCGCACGATGGGGGTTTACATTTAAAATTTTGAGGCTACTCCCCCAAAATCCAATTTTGGGGGCAGGGGCAGAAATGACACATACATCAAAAAGTAGTTTTTTTTTAGTACTAAAAGGTATGCAAAATATTGTTTTGATATCTGGCTTACTTTAAAAGATATTAAACCGTTCCGGGACTTTTAGGACACACGGTATATGTATATATGGAATATACTTTATTATATATATATATATATATATATATATATATATATATATATATATATATATATATATATATATATATATATATATATATTGTAGTTGACATCGTGGAAGACAGGATTTTTTTTCTGAATAAAAACAAATTATGATCATTTGAGGAAAAGAAGGTAGTCCTTGGATTAACTTGGAAAGTGTTGTGTTAACACGCGAGTACTGAGTACGCCAAAATTTGGGTGACATGAGAGTTAGTGTTTTGTCATTTTTAAAATAAATTTTTTTGTTGGGTGGTGATAATATATTGATAATATTGTTCTGGTAACACTTTTGTGACCTTACATTGTTCAATAACAATGCTGTCATAAAAAGGTATTCTATAATTTTAATTACAAATTGAAACAAGTTTGTTTAACATGTGGTTTTACTTTATAAATGGGCAATCATTGGGTCGAACAAAATAAAAACACAATAAATCCTTTGTTTGAATTCACAACCAGTGCTGTAGAACAGGAAGTAGATCATACCAGAAAAACCTCATAAATTGTGCGCTCTTTTATTTTTATCTCGTCGTGTGCAAAGCTACTTTTATAATTTATCGTTCTGAGGATTTCAACTGGGGATGAGCGGCTCCTATTCAGCATCTCTTATCTAGAAGTGTTCATAAACTTCTTAGATTTTCGAAACCAGTGTATAATAATTATCTCTCATAAGTTAATTAGATTCTGTTTACTGAACTTAGCTTACTCTGAAAGCTTCAGACGGTTCATGAGTTAAAAGATTTCCCAATTAAACATTGTAGTTAATCAATTTTCTTTTATTGTATTTTCGTTCTTTCACAAAGCTAAAATAAAATTTGTCTTAAGAATAACATACATCCGAATTGAGTTGTGAATTCCAGAGCTGGAGAGGTCCGTGGAAAACTTGTAAAAGTAAAAAAAAAACAGTTTTCGTTATACCGCTGCGAAAACTACGATTTTCGTTAAATGTGTTGCGGGCTAAAGAAGCTCTTTTCTACTTTAGGCAGTGAAAGAATCAGGTGATCTCGCGGACGTCAAGTGTTGGTTTTTTACAATGTAGTAACATGAAAAAGTGTGCAGGTCGGCATCGATGTTGAGCTATCGATTGTATGGAGAATAGTAATCGATGGAGTGAGCTACTATGGAATGTAACTTATTATCATATTGTTTGTTCTGAAACTCACTAATCGATAGTTGAATCCGTTCAATACATAAATAGCCGGTTATATTCAGTCCTTCCTACACTTACATTAAGATACAGCCAATCAGCTTATTGTTTTAAATTATAGGTTGTGAGAAACATGTTGACACTTGAGCTTCAAGTTTCGGCAGAGGAGGGGAGGAAATCATTGACGAGGAAGTAAACAGAACCATGTGATTACGCTACAAGTCTGGGAGCAACACAAATACTAAACCGAAAAAGTGTGGGTTGTATTGGGAACAATTTTTGCTCTTTGAATAACAATCAATAAACAGGTGAAATGTTTTTGGTTTAGCATGTAACACATGATTGACAAGAAATTCATGGTTGAGTCAATTAATCATCTGATATTATTGATTTCCCCTCGTCTGAATATCCACATCTGGTTTTGTTTGTAAATACCCAAGCTTCTTCACTACCAATATCTAGTAGATAAATGCCATTTTGGGAGAAATCTATTGAAAAATCAACAAGTTGGAAAATGCCTGTTTTTAAGTAATACATTAAGCTATTGAAAGAATAGTTCATCACACAGGCTCAAGTTGTTTTTCGTTCATATAAAATAAAAAACATCGTATGAA
Source organism: Flexamia atlantica (assembly GCA_035578135.1). NCBI lineage: Eukaryota > Metazoa > Arthropoda > Insecta > Hemiptera > Cicadellidae > Flexamia > Flexamia atlantica. The sequence continues at coordinate 24,882,885 of JAQJVK010000008.1, forward strand.
AATCTTATTTTAGGCCCTAGAAATGAAATATCGTAACACCAGTTTGAACATTCAAATATAACCAATGCTGGAAAGGCTTCGAATTGTTTAGATTAAAGACCGAGATAAGGACAATAGAACGTGTGTTTTTATGCCTGTTATTCGTGCAATCACCGGTGTTTGATGTTGTCAAAGCCACGTCAGCTGTGGAAAGGCTGACAATGCAGTCTGTTGTGTCATCTTATCACAGGCGGCTCCTTTGTACTTTGTTCTGCCTTTAGCTCTTCAATATAAATTCCTTGAAGTGGCATGAGAGATTTGTTTCATATAACTCAATGTCATGAAACTCGAATTGAATCAATTACATAAATACCGGCTATGATTGAAAATATTCTATTTTAGATACTAAATTATTTCATGTACGAAAATCATAACCGACATTTTAATTATTAAATTATTATTATTAATTATTAATTATTGTTATAATATTATAATTATTAATTATACTGTACAGAAAAAGCTGCCTTCAGCGAGGACTTGCAGACCATCTTGGGGGCGAACGCGACCGTCCGCGTTCTCGAACCCAAGTCGACGCTGGAGGTGAGGGACCTTGACGAGCTGACGACCGAGGCGGAGGTGACTGCTGCCGTCAAATCCGCCATCGGCGACAACGTCGAGGTGAAAACCTTCCTCTCAAAGGCGAACGCTCGGGGTCAGAAGGTGGCGATCCTCACGCTGGGAGCCAGGGCAGCTGCGAAGCTCCTGGAGAAGGGCCACCTGAAAGTCTGGTACGTGAGCTGTCGGGTGCGCGAGAAGCTCGTGGCCTCCAGATGTTTTAAATGTCTGGGGTTCGGTCACGTAGCTAATCGCTGCCCTGGACCCGATAGAAGCAAGCTCTGCTTCAAGTGCGGCGGCCAGGATCACAGGGCCAGCGCATGCAATGCAGCGTTGTCATGTGTCCTGTGTACAGAAGCCGGCTTGAAGGGCGACCAGGTCAAGCATTCCGCTGGGTCTGGTCGTTGCGGGCAGTACAGGCGGGCCATCCAGGAGCTTCGCCAAACACAAAAGAAATGATCAGTGTTCTGCAACTTAACATGCAGAGGAGCAGGACAGCAAACGACTTGCTGTTCCAATTCGCCACGGAGCAGGGTGCTGACCTACTGCTTCTCAGTGAGCAGTACCAGAACCGACGCTCCGCGCAGTGGTTCTCGGATCCCTCCGGCACTGCGGCGATATGGATCTTGGACCTCGGGAAGGTGCCTGTTCTCGATTCCGGATCGGGCAACGGCTTCGTTTGGGTGAGGAGCAGGGATTTCACCGTCTTCTCCTGTTACCTCACGCCTAACCAACCGATCGCAGACTACCGCCACATGGTCGATTCCATCGAGGATAAGATCATGAACACCTCTGGCGGGGTCATAGTCGGTGGCGATTTTAACGCCAAAGCCGTGGATGGGGTTCCCCGCGGACCGACACTCGAGGTCGTTACGTCCTCGAGTCGGCTGCCAGGTCGGGCCTCTGTATCCTCAACACGGGCGGCATTTCCACCTTTCGCCGTCCGGGGTGCAGAGAGACGATCCCTGACATATCCCTTGCCTCTGAAGGGATTGTCCAGCGGATCTCCGACTGGCGTGTCTGCGAGGAGTATTCCTCTAGCGACCATCAGGGGATCCTCTTCAAGGTCCTTCCCGAGGGTGCGCGCTTGCGCGCTGAATCTGCTCCTCTGGCTCGACGCTGGAACACCAGTCGTCTGAGCAAAGACACTTTTAAAGAAGTAATCAAAGACCAGAGCATTGTGAATTTCACAGGTGCCGAAGATCTGGCAGCATCGACGATGCGTCTCATCGCGACCGCGTGTGAGCAGTCGATGCCCGGAGTTTCCCGCCGCCACAGGAAGAAGCCGGTTTACTGGTGGACGCCTGAAATCGCGGAACTCCGGAGGAGATGCCTTGGTCTCCGACGAGTTGCGCAGCGAGCCAGGAACCGCCCTGATGCAAATGCCAGATCGGCTGAGCACAGAGCGGCCCGCCGAGAGCTCCGCGGTGCCATCAACCGGAGTAAAGTCAGGTGCTGGAAACAGCTGTGTCAGGATATCGACAACGACCCCTGGGGGATGGGCTACAAACTTGTAACCCAGAAGCTAGGGGCTCGCTCACCACCTGCGGTCATGGAACCACAAGCCATGGCCGCCGTCGTCGACACACTGTTTCCCAGCCACCCAGTTCGGCCAGTCAGGGAATTCGGAGAGGTAGGCGCCTTCCCAGTCTTCCGGGAAGAGGAACTCACCGCCGCCGTACGATCCCTACGACCCAGAAGAGCGCCCGGTCCCGATGGCATTCCGGCGGAGGTGCTCAAGCTCGCTGCGGAGGTGAATCCAAGGCTTTTGCTCGATATGTTCAACGCGTGTCTGGCGGAAGGCGTTTTCTTTTCTTCGTGGAAGGTTGCCCGCCTTGTTCTTATCCCGAAGGCGAAGAGCACACCGGGGACCCCTTCTTCTTTCCGACCCCTGTGTATGCTCGACACGGCCGGGAAAGTGCTTGAGAAGCTCCTGCGCGTCAGGCTGACCGAGGCCATCGTCTCTGCGGGGGACTTGTCCCCGCAGCAGTACGGCTTCAGATCCGGCCGCTCTACCATCGACGCTATCCAGGAGGTAGTTGAGGCAGTGCGGAGGGCGGAGGATCACAACCATTGGTCGCGCCGCGTGGTCCTTCTCGTCACGCTCGACGTGAAGAACGCTTTTAACTCCGCCAGGTGGAGCGATATGCTGTGGGCGCTTGAGCATACGTTCCAAGTTCCCTCCTACCTCCTGCGTATGATAGAAGCGTATCTGTCAGACCGCGTTCTGTTGTACGACACGACCGAAGGTCAGCGGCGCATTCCCATCACTTCCGGGGCTGCGCAGGGGTCCATTCTCGGACCAGATCTCTGGAACGTGTCCTACGACAGCTTGCTGAGGCTAGACATGCCCGATGAGACCCGCCTCGTTGGCTATGCTGACGATGTCGCTGCCTTGATCGCTGCGAGGAACGTCGAGCAGGCAAAACTGAGGCTCAGCGTAGTGATGGCCAAGGTCAACGGGTGGATGCGAGATCACGGCTTGTCCCTGGCTATCAGTAAGACGGAGATCGTCGTCCTCACCAAAAAGAGGATTAACACCGTGTTCCCGGTGCAGATAGGTGACGTCACACTCGAGACTAAGCCTGCTGCAAAGTACCTGGGAGTCATGGTCGACAGCAGACTGTCTTTCGGCGAGCAGATCCAGCGCGCTGCCGACAAAGCCGCTAAGGGTGTCGCTGCCCTTGGTAGGCTTATGCCCAATGTCGGCGGTCCTCGTTCCTGCAAGCGCCGTCTGCTCATGACTGCCGTCCAGTCAGTCTTGCTGTACGGGGCGGAGGTATGGGCTCACGCACTCGAGAAGCGAGTCTTCCGAGACCGGCTTGCCCGAGTCCAGCGTCGAGGAGCTCTGCGGGTCGCTTCGGCCTACCGCACAGTCTCCGAGCCTGCTGTGATGGTGATCGCCGGAGTCATCCCCGTCCTCTTCCTCGCGAGGGAGAGGCAGGCGATTTACCGGAGGAGGCCTGAAGTGGGCCGGGAAACAGCTGCCAGGGAAGAGCGCGATCGCAGCTTCGACTCTTGGCAGCGCGACTGGGAAGCCGAGCCGAGGGGACGTTGGACCTTCCAGCTCATACCTTCCGTCCGACCATGGCTGGAGCGGCAGCACGGCGAGGTCGATTACTACGTGACCCAGTTTCTTTCTGGACACGGGTACTTCCGAGCCTATCTGCACCGGATGGGCAAAGTCGCCAGCCCGGACTGTCTGTATTGCCCCGGCATCCCAGATACGTCCGAGCACACCTTCTTTCAGTGCGACCGTTGGCACGTCCGCCGAGCCTCACTTTCATCTGAGATCGGCGTGACCGTCAGCCCAAACAACATCGTCGGAGCTATGCTCCAGGGAGAGGGCAACTGGAACTGTGTCCAGCACTACGTCCAGGCCATTCTTCGGGCGAAAAAGGTCGACCTCGATCGGCCTTAATCCTCAGCATTTCCCCACGGAGGTTGCCCTAGCGGCGTAATATCAAAGGCCTAGCCCGAAGTAATGTGTGAAACAGTTCCAGGCTAGTGTCCTCGGTGCCGAGGGAGGTGGTTTAGTCGGTAGTTCACGGGACATCGAGCTCGTGGGAGTCCGACACTACTGAGGGGACAACGAGCCCCTCAGTGTGCGTAAACGCATTCCACCTCCTACCCAAAAAAAAAAAAAAAAAAAAAAAACTGTACAGAAAATTAATTTATAAAAAATATTTCGATGAGAGGGGACAGAGTGTAAAGGCAAGTTCAACTACTCGTATCTTTTGGGTGCTATTATATTTTTTTAATTAAATGAAATCATTAACAAGTATTAATTTCAAATTAGTTTTATAATTTTAATATATACTCCGTCACACAAAACCTGCATACTCAGCGAATTTTTAAAGGATTTAATTAATTTTTATATGGGAGCTTATTTAATTTATGTAAGGGAAAATCTTTCAAACATTTTATGTAACTGATGCAAAAAGTATATTACACACTAATTCAAGAGCTTTAGATCTAAGAAATGACCATGGGAATCACATCAGTATCCATTCCAGCAATACGCTTTTTTTTATTCTTATAATTATTAGCCTAATATTTTTTTATAAGTGTATCCTTGTTATAGTATAAAAATGTAAGAAAACATACAATCAATGATTTAAAATAAGTCAAAATAAAAACAAACTAGTGGATCCGAGCGCACGGAATCGTGCGCTACTCTAGCAGAGCGATAATTCAAATGGCGACAAATTTAAAACACAATCATGCTAACACGATCCGTCTTGAGGGTTATGTTTACACAAATTAAAAAATAACAGCAATTAAATTATCCAGCTGATCAAAATGTAAACAATTATGTTCTTCATAAGGATAACATGGGAACTTTAAAAGCCAATGGGGCAGAGCCCAAGGGACTTTTTCAAAAATGTAAGGCCAGTTTGCAAATCTACGCAACACGCTCTTTCCAATGAGCCGTCAATGATCAAAATCGGTTAAGAAATGACGAAGGAGTTCATAAGACAAATTTCGTGTTGGCGTATTAATTATATAGATAATCATATGAGAAAATTAAATCCAAACATATAATTTATCTTGATATTTAAAGACACTTCAGCAAACTTACATACTCAGTTAATTTCTAAAGGATGTATTTTTTATATGTGGGCATATTCTACATAAGTTATGGAAGTTGTTGTTTTCAATATTTTGAGTAAATATTAATCTAAATAAAGCAAATTTTATCATTCATGATCTTATTTCTCAATAATTATTCATATTCTGATAATTTTTAATAACTGTTTACTTGTTATAGTACATTAATGTCAGCAAACATATTATCAAACTACTCAGATCCAAGAAATAAAAACAAATCAAACCATCACATGAAGAAATTCAATTCAATCATGTGGTCTGGATGATAATGTTTTTAAATCCCATTTCAGGGAAACTGAATGAAAAATTTTGGTTTTATACCAGAATTTGGATAGTTTATGTCCCTTCAGGGAAAAACAAAAGACAATGTACTGCATTTAGCAGATCCAATATCCCAGTAACCGATAAAAGTAATAATTCAAAATGCTATATGGTTTATTTTTTTAAGCTGAATTAAATTCTGACCATTAAATTTACTGACCATAGAATTAATATAAATATGTTAAATCTTGAAAATAAATTTTATTTAGAAAATAAACCGCCTTAGAGTGCACCGATCTTTTGAGTGGTTATCGAACTTAAAGTAATGAATATCGCTATAAATGTTTGTTCCAAATTTCATCATGATCAGATTTTTTTACGAGAGTTATCGTGCCTACGGACACATGTACATATATATATATATATATATATATATATATATACACACCAAAAAGAACGAACGTTGTTTTTGGGCTCTAGGGACCTCTGAACGAAAAAATAACATGGTCCCGGGCTTAAGTCTCACCATGCCTCCTACAGTAATAGCTACTTCTCTATAGGGGGAAATTCGCTAAAATTATATAGTTAGAAGCCGATAGTATCTCGCTTCAACGGTTATTTATATTAATTAACAGCTGCTGATTGGCTTTAAATAGCAGACAACTGTTAACAAAAATCAAAGTATTTTCCATAAAAATCAACACAAACTTTTACCTTTTGTAGGTCGGAGCCCTATGGAGTACAGCGTAAAAACTGCTTAGTTATCCTATTTTAGACCTGAAGAATCAGTGAACCAAATTTCAGCTCCCTACCTACATGGGAAGTTGGAGAATTAGTGATGAGTGAGCCAGGGCTTTTCCTTTTATAGATGGAGTTAAATTCTTAGCACTATCAAATATACAAGTGCTAGCGTAGCTAATTATTTTGTTTCCTTTCTAAGCAAACCTTATTAATACTCTAAGAAGAAACTGAGGTTTAAGCTTAGTAGCCCAGGAGCAGCTTTGTAAGCCTAGGATGGTCAAAGGTGGCTTAAGCTGCAAAGGAGAAATGCATGATTTTTTATCAATTACTAGAACACGGATATAATGCCTCAAACTTTTAATTTCAATCAAATTGGAGATGTGTTTGAGTTTTCCTAATATTCAAAGGATTCAAGTTGTACCCGACAAAACAGATATCCAAGTACTTAAATGGTTTATATATAATAAGAATAAGAATGGATTTATTTTCAATTTGTACAATAATATATATATATATGCCAAAAATGGTTGACTGTCAAACTGATCGCAGTTTCTTAAAAACTATAAGGCTTAGAGCCATGAAACTTGGCACAAATACTCTTTATAGGCTCTAGATGCGTGCTAAGAAAGGATTTTGAAATATTTTCTCTCAAAAGGCTTAAAATGGTAATTTATGAAATTCAAAATGGCGGTCACTTATAACTTTAAAAACTTTCTTTCTCAAAAACTATGAGGCTTTGGGCCATAAATCTTGGCACAAATATTCTTTATAGGCTCTAGATGCGAACAAATAAAGGTTTTTTTTAAATATTCTCTATCAGACGGTTAAAATAGAGTCTATTGTAAAATTGCAATTGGCAGCCACTTCAGTTTTCAAAACTATGGATAGGAGGCTTATAGCAAATTTTCAAGGGATAGGAAAGGCACGAGATCCAATCTAAAAGAGTAAAATTTATTACGGCCACCTTCTAGATATTTGTCAAATGCCACTTAAGCTATTTGCGTTATTCGACTCGCCCAACATATCGTATTCCCACTTTGATAAAATGGGTTATCCGTAAAATAAGTAAATAAATAAATATGTACTCAAACTATAATATTAAAACTCAGTATGTATATTTATATACACCAGAAACGGAGTTTCCAAAATAAAAGTTTTTTTTGGTGGTTTTCTTAAGCGATGGAGATTTCAATTCGGAAAAATATACTATTACTGCTATAACTTTGCTTCATCAATAGCTGAGTGACCAGATGTTCAATGTGAATGAAAAATGTTTGGGAAATAGGTTTTTGGTCATGGAATTTACCGCCTACAGTCTCACAGTTTTCACAGTTGTAATCTCACAGTTTTCGGTCTATTTTCAAAAACATACTATATTCAGATTGATGTTGAGTGAAAACCCGTCCTTAGTGTCTTTTTTTGTTTTATATTCCGGGCTATCTCTCATTATCTTTATTGGCGAATGGGAGGAAGCTAATTCATACTATTTATTTGCTAATAACGAGGGAACTATCTATTTTTAGAGGAAACGTTACAGCTTCTCATTTCAATCTAGGGTGGAATTATCAGCTGCACCTTAAGGGTGTAATTGCACGCTCTCGGCCCATAACCCAAATCAGCCCTGATTAACTTTTTTTTAATTATTCCTAAAAATTTAACATGGCATAATATTATAATATATTTAAAATTAGTTATCCTAAGGCAACGCTGCAGGCTTATGTGCTAGTTAGCTTATATTTGCGTTTGTTTTGTTTTTTTGTTTTTTTTTTGCTTCTAGACAATACTAGTATAATTTAGGCTAAACTCTCCTGGAAGGAGAGTCAAAAGATTGATTAACGAGCAACGTTACTTGGACTACTGCAACGTTTTTGGATGGTTCAAGTATATAAAGGATGAGACTGTCACACTTGCAGCAAGACCTCCGGGCAGTTTTGGGTTGCTTTATACAATAAAAAAAATAAATATACGTGCACGATTATAAGATTTTGTCCTCACTAGATTTAACGCCGCGTTCTAGGACGTTTCGACGCTGCTGGCATATGACGTTTAGTACCGCTTGCTGCCGCCAGAGCCACCGAGAGCGCTGCAGTCTCGACGCGCGACTTCTAATTAACTTATCATATGTTTGTTTTAATACAATTTTTGCATTTCAGATTCTTTTCATTAGAATCTACTGCCACTACCCTCAGTCACAAAATAAATAGATTAAAAATTATATTTACGTATAGTCACTTCTCTTGGATTTTTACTATATTTAACTAATCGGGTTACTATGAGCGGCTTCATCATAAAAAGCGTGGGAAATCTATTTTATAACTGTAATCTGTGAGTTAACTTAGATTCAAAAGGATAAAGGTTTGGGTTTGATTCCTCATAACTCCCAAAGTCCCCCTTTCCCTTGGTTGTATAAATGGGGAGATTTGGCGGAAGATAAAGTATGGCAATTTTTATCACGGGCCGTAATCAATCATGACAGAGCGGTCTTCGCCATGTGGACATTACACTACTGGAACTGGTGGCTTGGTATGGATTTTACTTTTTTAGGCTTACTATATATCTTCAATACTTAAAGGATTTGTAACAAAATGTAAAATTAATAATCAATTATAACATGTTGGTCAGTTCTGACTCTCGTTATTTAGTTTTGCACACAATTTAAAATATCATAGCGTGAAAACCATACTTCACGGATAGAAAAAAAACATATTTTAACTTCACTATTACTTAATCTATCAATAAAAACCTATGATTAAAAAAACTAGTTATAAAAATGTCTGACCAGACTCTTAAAAGTAACCGTTGTTACCGTAAGAAAATAATATAAGTTGCAATGTTGTAAAATCTTTCGCTATTTGCTGTGGCTATTTGGTTTGGGCACTTAATAAAAAAAATTTGTAAATATTTTTTTTAATTACTTTTAAATACGAAAAGTCAGATTCGTTTAATGTTATTGGGCTTATTTTTTGTCCCAACTCCCAACTACGTAATTGCTTACAAACAATTACAAGATTATTTTTAATTATGTATCGTTTTATACTAAGGGTATATGAATTTTTTAGTTTGAATCATTTGGAATGTTCCTCATTAGTTTGAAATGAACCCTTCTTAGAATTTGTATATTCATATTATGTAAAAAAACATATACATTTACTCCTATTGATCTGTAATTCCGACCATAAAGAGACAGAATATCGGAAACTATACAAGGTCACCAAGAAGTGAGTTGATGGCTTAATATCTTTTCACCTATAATTGATAGATATATTTGATACTTTTAAGGAGGTTTGTGGTTTTTTTAATATTTAAAAATTTATGAGAATAGCAGTAAAAGGCAAGTACTTAGGCAAAACTTTAGAATCCGTGTCCACCGTTAAAATAGAATTTAAGAAGCGATATTTTTCGATTTGATAAAAATAACCGATTTCCTTTAAAACATGTATTTTATTGTTATTAATTTGAAACTTCTTAAAAAAACAATTTAGCTTTCGATTTATTCGTTAATTAAAGTGTCGGTTCCAGTTAATTCTTTTACTATCGAATTACCATTAGAGGAACTGACAAACCTAGAGTCAGTCACTCAGTCATGGATTGCAAAAGTTTGCTTTGTTAACTAATTCAGTTCCGTGTGTATTAATGTGATTCTAGGAATGGAACGTGATAAAAGTGATGGATATATTTGGCAGTGTAACCAACGTGAATGTAGGTAAAAAGAATGAAAGTAAATCACGAACCTAGTATTTCATCAGCAACATGCGTTACCTGGTTCAACAATTTCGATTTTTAATTTTTTTCTACGATATAATAGACAACAGGATGCGTTCTACTCATATCTAGGCAGTTTTATGCGTCGGTAGGACCGAAGTGTCATTAAAGTGCATTTTCTCAATGTTCAGAAGGTGCAGCTAAAGTTTACAAAGTATGTAACCATATTTTTGTGATCTTTAATGTTTTATTTCGAATAAACCTGTTAGAATTTTTTTGTTTATTAACTAAACTATCATGCAGATAAACATCTACGCTTTAAATTATAATTTTGATGATAGTAGCGAAATTTTGTTTCGGTTAACGTAATCACGATTATAAATATCGAAAAATCGAACTTCGATTTTCCCGGTGGAGACAGAGTCTAAAGTTTCACCAGTACTTCGGTTTTTTATAAAGCAAATATATTGAAAATTAATATATTTTTAAGGCGCTAAGTAATTCTTGGCCAATCGTCAAAGAATTGGTAAGTAGTATTCATTGTAGACAAGGCACATATCAACAAGTGCTTGTTATTTAAATGCCTTGTAGGGACGGATTTGCAAACCATACTTCGAACGCTTTGATCGTTACAACATAGAGGCTGATTTAAATAGTTGCTCAATTTTTTATTACTTGACTTCTTATCAGCCACAATTTTGTAAAAAAACACTCATAGCATTTGAAATTACAATAATTATATTGAACTAGTCTCTTGGGGAAACCCGTTATAATCTGAGAAAAATGTTATATTTATAAAATTTATTTTTTGTACATATTTATATGATACTGGTTATCTGCCAAACGTTGTCCGACTCTTTAGAGCTCTAATGATTAACTTTCTTATACATTTAGAACTACCATCAAGTACCTGTTTTAAAACCTATTGAAATCCCCTTTTTAAATTTCATTTTCGTTTGGTCGTTAACGAGCAGAGAGCAAGGTTATAATTCCTTAAACGATAACACATGTGGAACCTCGTTAATTACAAGCGTTCGTTATCACATCGCCTTATCAAATCCTCGTTATACCCAGCCTTGGGAGCTTAATTTGAATCTAATGTTTACTTAACCTCTAAGAAAAGTTAGTTTTTGAAGCTCATATATGTAATTGTATCCCGTTTGTTTTTAACCGGGTATCAACACACGCAACCCCCGAGACTTAGATTAATATTTAATACATGACAAATAATAGTAGATAAGTTTGATTTAAAAAAAAAAACTTACCATTTTTCTTGTAAAATCGTACAGTTTTTGTAGTAAAATCATACAATGGAGGCTGAGTTTACGTAAACTTTGCTTGGCTGACATTTTATTCGTAACACCAAAAAGAGGTATACGCGGAATAATTTATGATACTCGCTGTACGACACCCTTCCCTCTATTCGGTAAATTTGCTGTGAGTAAATTCGGTAAATTCTCACAACTGTTTTTTTCTTTTCGTTTACAACATATTTAATTATTATTAAGTTGATTTGATGAACCTTATGCAGTAACTTATTTTACGTTTGTACTGGAGTGATTGACAGAGCCTTATAAAAATCTCTGTCTTAAAAAATAATATTATTTCTTATTGTCATTTTTTGTATTTCCGATAAGTTGATGATCATATAAACAACAGATCATTATTAAGCAAAAATATTTTATCAGAGGCCCGTTTCAAAACAAATAATATTAGCAAATCTTTTTCAAATTAATTTACTTACGTAAATGTTACTGCCAAAAGGTGTCAATTTTTTTTTTGTTTCTTCACGCTGGACTCAAGCAAATGGCCGCCTATCCCTAGCAGCAATGACGATCTATTATTAATAAGGTAAATAGAATCAGATGATTTTCCGAATAATCCAAAGATGTTATGTCTCAGCATTGTTAAAAAATGCCGTTTATCGTTTATCGCGTTGCTTTATCGTATACTTAGCAACACTCCCTGGAATCAAAGTAAAATAAAGCAAAAACTTTGATTTAAAATAAATATTTTCATAGACAGAACTTTTTATTACATGTAACAGCAGCTTGATGTATAATATCATAGTATCACAGATCGAACTTGATGGAAGTATTAATATAGATATGACCTCAATATTAAATCGAGGTTCGGGGTCGCTAGAATAAATGATGTGATTTTATGACATCTCATAGCTGTAGTTGATCTACGGTACTTCACAACGTGATATATGTGGTTATTGTCGTGTAGTTTCATGTTTTACGAGTTAAAAGTACATCGTATTGAGTTAACGTTTCTTATGGTTTTTGGTGCTCTCAATAATTGCATGCAAATATTGACCTAAATACATTAGGTTTAGGGTCATTGGTTGATTGATACCCATGTATTTTTGTTACTGACGACAAAGCGTTTAACTTTCTATTAAGAAACAGCAGTTCGTTTCGAAAGATCGATTTTTTTGGTTGTTCGATTATAATCACAAATAATTCACACGTAATCATATTTACATTCGCTGTGTTAAAACACAATATGTCGAAATGATCTTGTTTTGTTAAGTTTCGTTTCAGCAATTAGGAAAACTTAGTCAAAGTGAGTAGGTATTCACGTTTCTTCCCCAACCTAGCAAGTGCATCCTAACTGATAATATGTTTCGTATCGCTTATTATAATTGTGGTTTATTAAACATAAATTAATAGTTTGCGTGTACAATTTTACAAATATACTTCTAGCTTCGATTAGCTTGACGCTTCAAATCCAATTTTCAATGCTTAAGTTAACATAGGTTGTTTGAATAAAGCGTTTATAAACCGTGGGTCAAGCTTAGTCCAGTATATCCAAACCCAGTAAAGCCCCGGAGGCCAAGGCCGGTGCGATGTGAGGGTTGACGCACTGCGGTTATTTATTGTTGGTAACCACCGCCGTCCATAACCACTGAAACTATATTATCAGGACTTAATAAGTTAATCTTCTAATTTTAACCGGCGATAATTTATTTATGATTAAACTTTATTAAGGCGAGATCTTTAATTTGTTCGGCGGGAATGATTATTTCATATATGTTTGCAGAATATAGTTTACTACGAAAAGGTTTGAAAATATTTTAGGAGACGAAAACTGAAAATCATGTTTATGTGATTGTTTAAAACATAATAAAAAGTACCAAAAGAAAAGCCAGAGATTCTTACATTAGCCGTTTTTCTATCTTGGTTCACCTTTTTTGTCTCTTTTCTTCTCGAGTATTTTGGTGGCTTTGTTTAAGTGCTTTTAAGTTAAGGTACTACAAGTTTTTTTTTTAGCGAGAACTTTCAAAACATTGGATTTTTTACTATGCCCGCAGTTTCTTATAAAAACATGAATACATAACCCGGGGAAAAATAGCAAAATGGCCAATAAAAACAAACTGAGGTTCGTATCAAATACCTGCACAAGAACGCATGGTAATTACATTTATTTCTTTTATATTTTCAATTAATTATCTTAATGAGTTAAAATGTCATAACCACGATCACTGTAACTGTCTTAGTCAGTGCACATCTCCAAACAGACCAGCAAGGCACAAACCCAAGGTTGTCCAATGCTGATTGATGATAATCAATAATATGAGTTGATTATCATATCTATTGAGAACAATAGCTTGCAGTTGGATTGCATTTGCATTATCAGTAAACGTTGAATCATGCAAACATGTCTCTAGAGCAGAACTAATTTTATGTATTGAAAATTACTTATATTTGTTTCTATAAAAACCAGTTTTATGAGTTTCACTGTAATTTTCATTCATTCATTACTATTCCAGATTTATGAAGTAACCTATAGAGTATGAGGTACCCTATATTTACTACGGTTTAGATATTACTTAAGTAAGCTACTTAACTACTTAAGTATTACTAAGTAAGATTAGTAATACTTAAGTAGTATCCAAGAATACTACTTGGACTTACTAGAATACTACTTGGAAACTTACATGTACTTACTATATATTTAAGTATTACTAAGTAAAATTACTTAAATATATAAGTTTTAAGAATTTTACAAAGGTAACATAAAACATTAATCTCAATTAAAAAACCATAACTTTTTAATGTAAAATTGGTCAAAAATACTACAGTCATAAAATTATTCAACATAAAACCAGTTAAGAATTCGCAAGTTTGAAGTGACTTTCAATAGGCATATATCTCATGGGTATAGCACCCCGTCATGTTTTTATTAATTTGTTTAGCTTTTTACATCTTAAGAATTGCTGATTGCCAATTAATATTACATTTTGTACTAAAAACAAAGTTGATAAGACGTAGATAACAACGGCAGCGATTAGCTTAACTACGCCAACTTCTAAACCAGCGGCCTTACTTTAACAACGTTTAAACTGTGCCTTACTTTAACACTGTCTTTCAAACTGTGTCTTCATTTTGGAGTAAAATTAAACTTAGTTTCTAAAAGTTTTATTGCTAGGATTCGTAAAGTTGTAAATGTATCAATTAAAAATTAAGAACGTTTCGTAAGCTGTCATTATTTTTTCTCATACTGTAGGTTCTTTTCAAATTAATTTATTTCAAAATAAAAATTTATCCCGAACGGTCAAGAAAACCAAGTAGTACAGCTAAAATACACTTAGCATAATATTCGTGTAAAAACCCGTTACACTAAATACATTATGCTAATAACGTTGTCAAATACATTTTTTTCCTTAGGCCTAATAAGTCCAATTTAAATCGGTCGTATGTGCATTTTAGTTTTATGCTATTTTTGAAGTAACAAAATGTATTATTATGAGTAATCTAAAAGGAAAAGGAAGTATGCCTAGCTAGTTTTCCTGAGTTAACCGTAAATTAGTTTTAACGTGAACTTGTATGGGTTGGTTTTCCCAATCCCGCTTTAAAGTGGACCTCACAAATGTGACCTTCTATTAACTTTGGATGGTATGTTGAAATGTGGATGTGCAACATTACATTTCACGAATTTTAACAATATTTCACGGTTAACATTTTTATACAGTACTAGTTGATGCTAGACTGTGTATTACACTACACATGCTACACTGTGTATACTATGCTACACTGTGTATTACATTAAATAACTGCTTACAATCGTAGACAAATATATGTCAAACGAAATCCAAACCAAGTATTTAGTAAAAAGAAAAAGTAAAATAACCGATATGCTATGACTGTAGATCGGTTTTTTTTAATGAAAACCATTGTATCGCCATCATGCATAAAATTTGTCTCAGACGAATTTAAATCACTAGAGCACATTTTTGTGCAGTGCCCTGCATGCGCTGTTGCCCGGGCAAGCTTGCAAATGGATTTATCACTGCAGAAACATAAATTGCCTATTGATTTGAGAAAAATGTTGTCGGTGAAGAATTGCAAGTCATGGGAGCACTTGTTCAATTATCTTTATGTGATAAAAAAGGTGTCGTGACACTAATTTGGTTTATAAGTGACTTCCTAATCGTTTAATGTAGTCTGCAAATAATTATTTCTGAGAAAAGTTTATGGGCTTTGTCGTATCCTTGGAAACATAGTTGTCTATATTTCACAATTTCCTTAAAGGCAATGAAAATTTATTTGTTTGCTACACTGTGGTCAATTTCTGCTATTATTTTATAAAGAACTAGCAGTTGCCCGTGGCTTCGCTCACGATGAAAATTACAGCTGATCTTACCTCTGCTCTTTGAACTGTCAAATGTTAGTATCCACAGCTGTTTACATTTCAGTATTTGAATGTTTATATTCATTTAAAATGTAAATATTGAAACTGAAGATGTTCGCGGGGCGTAGCCAGAGGGGATTTTAAGGAAGTGAATAGGCCTATGTGTTTCCCCGGTTCAAGATCTATCTCTGAGTAAAATTTCAAACCAGTCGGTTTAGTATTTTTCGAGTTTACTTGCCCCATACATACATACAGAAACTACCTTATTTTGACGCTGTACAATTTTACAAAATTATTAAAATAAAGAGGTAAGTAAGCTTCAACTAAATAGTGCATTTATAATAGGTTGAGTTACAATTATAAAAATCAGCTTTTTACGAAAGCTAAACATGTTTTTTTCATGTTATAAAAAGTACCAAATAAATAAATAAGGATATGAACCAAAACTTTCAGCAAGGTAATATTAAGACAGAACCTTTAGACAATGGAACTAGAGTTCTGTTTGGGTAAATTTTAAATAGGTACTCATACGACTACTTTAAGGTTCAGTTGTTTAGTTGAGTGCGTAAACAACATCAGATTGTTTCCCAGTCGCGCATCCCCTCACAAGGTAAGTCTGCTAGACGATTTTCAAATACCCGCGTTGCAGCAGACCTGCATACTCAGCGAATTTCAAACGCAAAACAAGATATTTCGATCCAACGTAGCGAGGTTTGACATGTTTTTGTAAGCCCCATAAGAATAACATGGGGAATGAGTATGCAGGTTTGCTGCTAAGGGTATAATAAAACTGGGTGGTTTTAATTCAATATTTAGGAGATCTGACCTAGAAGAAGCCATTTACCAAGTTTTACCAAGATATGTTGAGAAATAAGCGAGATACAGAATTTTTCTTATTTTCCCATAAGGTTAACATTGGGACAATGTACTGTGTTTACCACTTTCAATATCTCGGTAACCAATGGACATAGAGCAGTGATTCAATATACTAAATTGTTTGTTTTTTTGAGCTGAATTCAAAGGTGCTAACAAATAATTAACAAATTAAGATAATTTTAATTTTATATGTAAAAACTCAAAAAAACCCATTTTTGGGGGGTTTACCCCCCTTAACCCCCCCTTCCGGTAGTCCGATCGGGCTGGTTTACGAACTCGTCCGAATAATTACTACTTTACACGTCTATGCCAAATTTCATTAAGATCGGACCATTTTTACGCGAGTTATCGTGCTTATAGACACATATATATTTATGAAAATGGACGAATAGTGTTTTTGGCATCTGGGGACCTCAAAAATAAAAGTTATGATGGTCTCGGGCTTAGGTTTTACCATGAGACCTACGGTAACAGTTTCTTCCCTATAGGGGAAATTCGCTAAAACGAGTATTTTAACAATATACGTTAATGTTACTATGGTAATTGTATAGTTTTAATTATTGGAAGTTTCAAAATATCAAAAACATGTTTTATGAGGATGGGTTTAAAGTGTTTTTATTTGAAACATAAAATATTTATACGTTTAGGCGTAGGTAGACGTTCGTATTGTTCACATTTAAAGCGTAGAAGTTCATTGTCTAAAAATATTTAGTGCATTTGAGTACTTTTCTGAGTGAGTCTGCCTGCATTAGTTGTAAAAGAATACAAACTTAAGTAAAATATTAGAATCATCTCGGAACCATCTTACAAGTCACGTTTTGTAAACTGTATGGAGCATTTTCTTGACATGTGAAAATCCTGCTTTTTGAGCTCGTCTCAAATTTGCATTAGGACATTTTCTTAGAGGGGTGATTTCAGGCTCAAATCATAGTTTTAGCTCAGAGACACTTGGATTAATTACAGTAGAGAGGCAATTAAGATTCTATCGTTTAAGTTGGCCAACAGGAATAACTAAGTTCTTCCTACAACTTAACTTTTAATTGCATTTTTAGATTACATGCCCTCCCACATGATTTGGCTTAAATAAACTGTAAAATGTTTTTATTGAACCCTATATTATAAACTTTCTGTAAACTTTCTGTTAATTTTACAGAAAGTTTATATTCTTACAATTTATGCTTAAACTATATATTTCGCTTGGTATAAAAGTTGATTGACTTTGAAAAAATGTTGTTTCAACCCTAGAATCGATTAAAAGCTCGAAAAGTAAAAACTAAAAAAAATATTTAAAAAGGTTAATAATGTTCTTTTTTATTAATTTTTTATATAAAACAAAAGCACGACTTATAAAGACGATAATAAAGAATTATAGAGTATTGTTGAGATTATGAAATGTTTATAATTTTTAAAAATTTATGTGTGATCAATGTTAATGTTTCCATCAAAGAACTATTAGTTTGACGGACCAAGATATTACCTAACGGATAAAGATTAACAGGAATGTTTGACACAAAAACTCACTTTATAACATTTGCCATCAACCTCATCTTCATTAAACTGTGTCAGTAGCTACAATTCTATGGAACTAATATATTATGTTATTAATATGTTATTAAAATCTAAATGAATCCAATATATTGTTAAAATATTATAATACAACTATTTATTGATGTTGATGTTATAATAAAAATTGCATTTTATATCCAGTGCTGGTTCAATGTTCTTAATGTTGAAATAGAAGACTGCGGACTGAAATAACTCAACCTCAGTAAATTATGATTTATTAAATTATCTGCTTCATTGTAATTTGGTTATACCTGCTTAGAATCATTTAAATTAAATAAATTAAAGCAATAGCGTTAGTTCTGAATTACTCTGTATCATTCTATATCATTTTATGGGTACAATATACTATTTCAAAGTTAATGTTCACTCTTTCAATCAAAATATAATTTTCATAATACTATTTCAGAAACATCTGTTTTCTGTTCCTTTTTGTTGGCTCAAAAGTTACCCATTGACGTTCTAGTCCGGCAAAACTTTTTACAGACTGCAATTACAGGAAACGGAAGTAAATAGTCAGCTGATTTGAAGTAAACCGACGTTTAATGCTTGTTTAATGGATACTCTTTAGATGATTGTAGTCGTAGTGGAAGCACTGGCAACAGCAGCAAATATTTGTTTTGTATGTCATTGGTTAGGTTTGAAGGATTTATAAAAGGTATTGGTTTATGCTAGGACTACGTTATGATTTAAAGTATGTTTTTTCTGAGTAGTGTGAAGAAAAGTATCGTACGTTACACGGCCGGTAAGTTTTGCCGTACTCGCAAAACAGTACTTTCCGGCCTAGTAACGCAATATACTATTTTTTATTCAAAGCACTATAAATTGAAATGTTTCATCAGTTCCAGTTGCAGGCCACAACAATGAACCATGCACGTCACGCCAGATCAGCTGTCACAGCAGATCCCATCTTGATTCATTACCGATCACGTCACAGTGGCTTACGTCGTTTGTTATCATTTACATTTTAATTATGAACTACCCCAATTCGTACGCAAAACGTACTGAAGATATTCCAGAAATTAATACAACTATTAGCTACTGATTGAAATAAGAAATTTAAATATGCTTGTTTGTCGCTAAGATTTTACTTGTTTTACTTGAAGCTAACTATAAATTATATTTTATAATCCGGCTGTTACTAACACAAATAAAATGAGTGAATTTTAATTGATTGGATAAAACGGTGTTTTGCGGACATCCAAAAATGGATTTTTTTAAATCTCCAGACATCAGGTAAGAATTCAGATATTTTGATTTTTCTGATTATTCCGGATGGTGATAATCGTCTTTATGTTTACCTTTCTTGGTTGTTATTTTGATTAAATAAATAAATGATATTTCCTCTCCTATCTGTTGGCTGTTTTTCTTTTATTATTGGTATTGGGATTGACTTAAGGTAAGTGCATAATATCTCCTACCTCTTTACCTATTTACACTTAAATCTAGGCTATTCTAAAATAATTAGGCTGGGATACAACACAAATATAGGTTTATTGACAATCAAATCACAATCTTTCTTTCTTTTTAACTATTTTTAACTAAAAAGGGGATTTACAATGTGTTTCACAAATGTGGGGTCTTATAGTTGAGGGCTAATTATACAAAATATATTTGAATTATGCTCAGGCTAGTTATAAAGGTATGGCAAGAGTCTCTTGGTTCGGGTCTAAGGTAGGTGCTGGCCGGAACATTGAATATCTAACTTGATAATATATTTTGAAACTTTTAATTTTGAAATTATTAACTATCAAAAAGGAATTATAGTTTGAAAGTCTATGAAAGGATAATTATGATCTCTATAAGATAAACGGAAACGGAAGGAAACTGATAAGGAAATTTGTCTATAAACCAATATGTCTTCCTCAACAATAGTCTTGATGGGAAAATTTTATTATGAGTCAAATTTATAAAGTTTCTCCAATCAAAATTTATTAATAAATTTCTTGATGTCAAAATTACTCTTGATGTATGTAGGCTATATACTTTCTTTAGCCTTTAATCAATTTTAATGTCAATTTAAAATCACTGGTAGGCTAGTCCAATGGAGGTAAAGATGAATAAGGGCAGATCTTACCAAAATGTTAACTCTTCACCCAGGTCACTATATTTCTTCTAGGCCATTAAAAAGGGACAACTCTGACCTGGTATACCGCCGGCTACCAAAGATATAGGCTTATTAAGGCCTAATACTTTTTTTAGGGGAAATAACTTAACACTTGGACAGAGGTCCTTACAGAAAGATGTTAACTCTAGGCCATTCTCAATTGGACTCCTAAAATTCTCTTCCTCTCTTCATCTCCTTTGTTGTAACAATGTAGCACATGTTTTCACTGCACTGGGGTTCACAAATCATTGAAGTATAATTTCCACTTTCGGTAAACATTTGAAAAGAGATCATTTTTGAAAGTTTGGGTATTATATGAAATAATTATTTGAGATAGCTTTATTCCTACCTAATAAACAACTTACATTAAAATTAACTATGGGCAAAGGTAAAAAACAACAACTAAACAACTAAGGCTATTATACAACTAAATTTCTCAAGTGATTTGAATTAACTAAGCAATAAATTTCCTTCTGATTTTTTTTTAAGGCAAAATTATACTAAATAAATATTTGTTATTAACTAGCATCTGTTTACACACATTATAAATAAATAATTATTAATGTTTATTTACAATCTCAAAGTAAATATTTGTGAACTATTGCAATGGACATAATAATTTAACACTAACGGTCTTGCACATTAATGCAGCGTCGATTAGCCTTTGTAAAAAGTATGAAATATTAGACATCGCTTCTCAAAAGAAAACTGTTCATTACAAAACTAAATTAGATAACTTTTGAGGATTAACACATATACAATTAATTGATTCCAAGTAATATAAAGCCGCTCTAGAAAATTTAAAATCAGCATCATATTCATTATACCGATAACCCCAATTATACCAATATACATATTTAGTTGTTTAAAAATAAGAGCAAAAATAAAGGCAGCATAAGAAAATTTAAATTTAACATTATTCGTGACAAAATCTATAGACACCAGGAAGTACAAAAGGCAGATGTGTATATACTTTTAGATACATTCTATCATAATGTAATAGGTTAAACTAATTTAATTACAGCCCAAGAGTTAATCGATATGTCTGTTTTAATATATAGTAGGTCAGTTTATTACGTTTCAGGTTACCCCAGGAAGCGACAAGTTTTCAAAAACGGATTCGTCGTTTCTTCAGGAATGTTCGTCAAGAACCCGGCCAAAACTTAGGCGTGTTCATGTTTTTGCATGCCGCCTCACTGATCCGTAAAAAACTAGTTTCACCAACACGTGATATTCCAAAGAAACTATTGGAGATATTCTTATAAGATTTGACATAATTATTCCGAATAAACACCACCTGATAAATTTATATCGAAGAGGAACTGCAGTTTTTGTCTGATTGTTGTTCCGAGTAAATTCAAAAACCTACTGAAATCTTGATCTGAAATTTTGCAGAGGTGTAGGTAGATCATGAATCCGGCCAAAATATTAGCCTGTTCTCGCCCTTGAAACCACTCAGGCTTTTCCTCGTAGGCCTTTTTATGTATCTACTACTATTTTGTACCTATTTTGGGGGATGGTTTTAATTTACTTTTCATACTATTGATTATTTATTTTCCAGTTGTTTACTTAGCTTTGTGAAGGAAGGGTACAATGCAACTAATACAATATAGAAGAGGTGATTTCTTTCAAGCTGTCAATTGTTCTGGGTTAACGCAACAACGTCCGAACCGACTGAGTTACAACATTTTACACAAATTCAGAGCATGAACCCGGCCAAAACATGTTAACCCGGACGTTGTTGCGTTAACCCAGAGAAATTGGCAGCTTAAAAGAAATCACCTCTTCTATATTGAATTAGTTTCATTGTACCCTTTCTGTTTTATACCCTTTGGGGAGACGTGTAAAAACATGGGCTATAGCCATAGCCCATATTTTTACACGTCTCCTCTATTTCACCCCATAGGCCAAAGAAACTATGGATTACTATGGATTACTATGGATTTTATGGGGTATTTTATATGTTGAACTAATTTTTTAAATTGTTGTGGATTTTGCTAACTATTAATTTTTCACTCACTTATCTAGTTGTGTAAAGAGCGAGCACAGCAGCGAGGCCTAACTTATTTTTAACATTAAAAAAAAAAGTTTATACAACACAGTGCTAAATTACCTCATAAAGGTTTGAGATAATAGTAGCCCAATAATTACTCTTAAATTTGAAAAAAAAATCTTTAAACTTAAGATTGCTTTATTAAGTATATTATGAAAAACATAATTATTTTGGCGAAAGGAAGCCATGAATTTTCTAATACCTGATAGGAAACGAAATAAAAGTTAAAGTTCGTCATTTAAGTATTATTTTCAACTGGAATGTTTCCGTTCTAATGAGAAGTATCAGAAATTCAAGCCGTAAAAGGATATCGGCCCTCTCATTGCATTGCAAACGGAGTTTAGAGAATCGCTTAGTGTAGATATTATACCAAGCCGGCGCGGCACAAAATAGCTGTGGAGCCATTGAAAAGGAATGTCACGCTTTTGTACAAGTGCTGAAGATAGCTGAATATCATCTAATAAAACAGTATTAAAAATCTGAATACAGCCCATACTGTTCACTTGTAGGCTTCCGGACTGCCTTCTTGGATGTTATTTCGTTTTATTGTGCCCAAAAATATATAAAATTATTTTCTTTGCTACCAAGAATTACCAATCCGGACTTAGGATTGGTTACGTTAAAAATGAAACGATAAAAAAATTGCTGTGTCTGCCTGAAGGAGTAAAGTGATTACTTTTCCTCAGAGAGGGGGTGAAATAAACCCATGAGAATAACATTGAAACAATAATTTAATAATTAAACGCCTTCGGATTTCCACGTAGACATGCTATTATGTTAAAGCTCGACGGATTACAGGCACTAACAGCTAACGTCACTAATAGCAACATTACAACATGTTGCTTGGTTGTTGCTGTTGTTGATGGCAGTAACATCAAAGTCTGTAGAGAAGATGAGAAGAAGAAGAATAGTGATAAGGTTATCTCGTAAAAAAAGTAAACAAATCGCGACGTCATAGAGGGTCTAACGTAAAATATTACTCTTAGAAAAACTATAATAATTAAATTATTATAGTTAAAGTTAAGTTAAAGTTTTTCATCAAGGTTTTAGATCAGACTATTTATTGTTTTTAATATAGTTAGCTAATATTAGTTGAATAACAAGAAGAGATATTTTTCAACATGGTTTGCTTTTGTTTCATAAGTTTTACAAAAAAATCCGAACTTTAAATAAAATAGCGTACTTTCAACTCAAATTAATCATTCGGCATAAGAAACAACATTCTGTTGAATTCACAAATAAAACTACACATTATAATTAAAAGAACTAAAAATTGTATTTCTATATTTCCATTTCTACATATAAACAAAAACAATTATGTTTACAAAAGTTAATGTCAAATGAAACACATGATATAAATAAATCATACGTTAACACCTCCTCCCCTATTTACTGTGTTGAGGGTACTTTACACCGTATTAGCTGGTCAACATGTCTTTTTAAAATGCGCCCATCATCTAGATGAACTTTGTACATTACATGTCCATGTTTTTCAGTTATATGGCCCAAGTACCACTTTGTTGATCCATTTATATATTCACGAGCCTGTACTTTATCTCCAACCTTGAAATTCCTCTTGATTCCGATTTGAAGTCCCTTTTCCCGATATTTCTCTGATTTCAAGTTCTTTCTCCAGCACTCTTTCCTTTAATGCATATGGTAAGTGTCTTGGTTTAATGTATATTGGTTGACTCTTGTCTTTTAAATTCAAATGACCCTTTTCATTTGGAATTCGTCCAATTCCTTCTTTGAAAATGTCTTCGTCACGAATCATCAGGTCATCCAGTCCTGGCATATTTTCCTTTTCGTTACTTGAGGATAACGCATGTATGTCGGCTGGATCAAGTTGAATCTCTCTGATCCATTCTCTTCCGAATATAGAGTCTACGCACTTGTTCACTATGTACAGTTTTCCAAAAATTTTTGGTCTTTGTATTGGACATCAACAAACACAACTCCTTTTGGATTTATTATTTCACCAGTATATGTCCGGAGTTGAACATTTGTTTTGAAAATCCTCTTTGTTGAATTCAAAAATAAAACTACACATTATAATTAAAAGAACTAAAAATTGTATTTCTATATTTCCATTTCTACATATAAACAAAAACAATTATGTTTACAAAAGTTAATGTCAAATGAAACACATGATATAAATAAATCATACGTTAACACATTCATTATCCCATGCTGTATTACTGTGCATTAAATTTGAGTATTTTATTTTCGATCTATATTCAGAACACCACATACTAGCTGCAATGCAATCGGTGCAACAATAGGAGCAGGCCTGGGACAGGGACATCCGTCAAACCCAGATCGGCTGTCAAAGATCTTACCTCGATTATTCATTGCCGATCACGCTCTGGCTGCCACAGAGATCGCTGGCTACTCTTTGCAGATTTTGGGGCAAAATCAAATATGATGGAACACCTACAAGAATAATTTTACTACGAATTTAAAACATTGCAAAGGGATTGAGAGTAAACAGCTTTTATTATTTCTAATAATATATGCAATCATAATGCAAGATTTCTTTTAGTAAGTTAACTATCACGCTATGTTTGAAAAGCTATGGTGTCCGTGAATAATTTTTTCATCTTGATCTAAATTATGAGTTAGTCATAGCAATATGCAAGCTTACTGTGAATTTTCAGTAAATCTATCTGTGTGAGATTTTTGCTTAGTAACTATATGTAATGCTTTGATATCTGTATTTTATTGATTTCTTGTATTTTATTACTGTAATAATTCTATTGATTAAGTTGTTGAAGGTCTTAGTACTGTACTTTTAAACATATTTCCGTTAACTGCAACGATGATGAGAAAATCTACTTTTTGTTATCCCTAATTTGTGAATTACTAATCTTTAAGGTCGTTATGTGACATAACTACCACTTTATATGCTATGTCTATGTATTGTTTTGGTTAAAATCAAATTACTAGCTGAAAGTGAACGCGATAATAAATCATAGGCTCATATTATTGCCAGTTACTGCGAATGTAATGCCTGACCAACCTAAGCAAAAAAACTGTAAGTACATATATATTTGTGTTTATTGAGAAAATGTCAATGTAATGTTTCTGTTAAACAAACCTTTTACTTTAAATAATCGCAACCCCTCCAACGATATTTCTTTTTAATGGGTTTCAAATATTCTATTTACAAAGGAAATCAAAACCAAAATACCCCGAGATTCAGCAAACCTGCATAATCAACGCATTTCAAATGCTTAAAAACCTATTTCAAGCTATATTTTTTCTATCTGGAATGAGTGCAGGTGTGCCACAACCGTTACAGTATATAAAAATGCATTTCTTTAATGCCAATATCAAGTAGGCTTTAACAAAATTCAGCCACAAGCTTAGTTTTATCTACATATGTTGAGAAACAAGGAAGATATTATATCATTACATTTATTTCCCATTAGGATTGCTTGATTCTCACTTTAATGTAAATTGACAAAATTAATTAGCTAATCAGTTAAAAATAATGGTACATCTAATTTACAAAGTATGTATTAGCTAAACACATTGTATTGTTAGGCTGTAAATTACTGTTGAGTTGAAAATGTCGAAAGCTTTGCCTAAGCAATGATTATTGAGTAAGCAAAATCAGGAGTTGTAAGCCTTACACGAGCACCTGATTGTAGACCGAGTAATTTGTCACCTCAGCAGTTGAATGCAACTTTATTCGATCAAGTTTCTACTTAAGGACATTACTATTGATTTTACTACACAATACGTTGAGCAAACATTCTGTAATATCAAGCGATAACTTGTGATGTTGCTTATAGAAGTAAAATTTCTGATCTGAACATGTTTTAGACCATACAGATTTTACACCCAATTCCATGAAAAAAATTTAAAACACTACACAAATTGCGTAAAACACGTGCACTTTCATACAACAACAACATACGCTGAATTGAAAGACGACCACTATAAGCGAATAGAACATTGTATTATATTCTAAAACAAGCAGTGTTTCTACGAGCAAATTATTCTTTAGTCCAATAATTCTTTTATTTTTTATGGTATTTTCACCCACAACGAATTGACAAATTCCGGTTTTCGCCCCAAAGTCTCCTAAAGGGCCCATGTTATTGTTATAAACTTTTTTTTAAACAAAACGGCTGATTTCTATGCTAAGTTTGTTTTTTTGTGCTGGTTTGTAAAATTATCTCAAACGAGCAAATCTCGGTCCCCGGCACTTCTTAAATAGTTCTTTTACTAAAAAAAATTCTTTTTTTCAAAAAAGGGCCTCTGAATTTTTCTTAACATTCGTCGTTTACTATAATTTTTAACTCATATTTTTTAGAAATGTTTTAGCAGACACTATCTGACTGATTTTTTTATTACGTTTATACCCTTCCGTATAAAATAAGCAACAATGTAAATAAACGTTCCCAGAAGCATATGCCAGGTCATGCAACGACCAAAAATAAAATTGAATATTATTTTTTATCACTTGAGTATTCAATACTGTAGAGCGAAAACAGTATAATAAGAAGGCAATTTAAAGTATTCTATCTTACAAATTAAAAACTCTACTAAAACTATAACTGCAGTTAGGAGTTATGTAATGATGAAGTTGGGTGATTTATGTGAGGTTCCAGCCTCTTCCATGTTCCGCAATTCGTTTAAATTTATTCCAGACTGTCAGAGTCTATTAAAACTTTTAATTGGGATGGGATGAAAATTACAACTGAGTACTGTAGTATTTTATTTGTTTTAATTAATTATATTTTACTAACCTACTTGTTAAGTATTATCATAAGTTATAATTCATATTGTATACCTAATTGGTTGACCTCAAAAGTAATTTATTTGCTGTCTGTTTTGAAAGATCTTGGGTCTTAAAATAAAAGTAAAATAAAAATAAAATCACTATGAGACTGAATGAATCTTCTTTATGTTTATTTATGAAGTAAACCTCGGTTTATTCGAAGTTCAGTATCGATTTGCAAACCAAAAATCCATTTAATCTGAAGCAAGAGATCAGCATACATATGCGATATGTTGCTATTGTGATATTTCCGATCGTACATTCCTATTAAATAA